>CAUJRU010000829.1:107500-130000 GCA_963277665.1 Viscum album | reverse complement strand
GGAAACACGCAACCGAGGGACTATCAAGGGCCACACATCACCACCATGCACTAACATGCGATGGGGTCACAACATTCGATCTTCGCTCATCATTCATAAGAATTTCCTGCCCGAAACCTGATCATTTAGGATCGGACTACCCAACATTTTATAGGATCTCCCTGTAAAGAGTCTTCACCTCCCAATGATGCTCAAGTACACCGCACCGAAAAAATAGATCCGACTTCCAACACTTCTTTTATTCCAGAGACAAGAATGAATCATCATCGACGGGGTCTCAGCATTCATTCCTTCCTTTACCCAGCACCGATGAGAATAGCCAAACCGATCACTTCCCACGAATCCACAGGATCCCGGTTAATGAGTCATCACCTCCGCATGACGCTCGTGTATCTTGCAGAAACAGTAGATACACATTCTCAAGCCGCCCTTATGAACATCATCACCCAAGGCATGACTGAGGAGGAAGGCACCCCAACTTGTCCAATAATGAACCATGGCAACCGTTTGCCTGGTGGTGTGAGTTTCTCAGGACCCAAATAACTCACAGGTGGCCCCGACAATGCGTTGGGCAAAGCACTCCCGCAAATCACTGCCCAAGGAAGCTTGCTACGGTTCGCATGGAATATCACTGAATGGGAAATTTAGGAGCACGGTCTCTCATCCTGGTGATACCGACAGTTTCGCGCTTGAACCACTACCAAAATCCCACAACGCTCCAGAGAAGGTGAGGAAAAGGCAGGTACAGCAAAGGACGACAAAGGAACCCAATCCCACCATGCCTCCCACATCCCAACATCTGCAAGAACTCAACCACACTCGGTGGCTTTTAAGCATAGCCCGACCCGCAACGCTCCATGAAAGGTGAGGAAAAAGGTGGGTACGACAGGACGGGGAAACAACCCAATCCCGCCCATACCCCCCACATCCCACCAGTGAGGAAAAAGGTAGGAACGTCAGGGGATGAGGAGGGAAACCCCCATCCCGCCGTGCCTCCCACATCTCACATTCCGTAGGAACTCAACCGCCATGAGGCAGCTTTTAAGCAGACGAACCAGCAACGCTCAAGAGACGTCGAGGAAAAGGAGTCATGGTAGGTACGGGGGTCCTATGTCCCGCCGCGCCGCCCACATCCCACCATCCACAGGATCCCACAAACCGTGAGGCGGTATTTAAGCACCCAGCCCGCAATGCTCCACAGACGGGGAGGAAAAGGCAGGCACGTCAGGGGACGGGGCAAAAACCCGATCCCGCCGCGCCTCCCACATCCCACCATCCGCAGCAACTCAACCACCCTGAGGCGGCTTTTAAGCAAGCCAAGCCGCACTGCTCTAGAGAAGGCGAGGGAAGGGCAGGAGCGTCGAGGGACGACAAAGGAACACCAACCCACCATGCCTCCCACATCCCACCATCCAAGGAACTCCGCCACCGACAGGTGGCCTTTTAAGCAAGCCCGAACCGCAACGCTCCATGAAAGGTGAGGAAAAAGGCGGGCACGGCATGAGACTGGGCAAAAACCCATTCTTTCCAATGCCCCCCACATCCCACCGGTGAGGAAAAGGAATTACAGCGTCCCACCGCCATGCCTCCCACATCCCACCTTCCGAAGGAACTCAACCGCCATGAGGCAGATTTTAAGCAGACGAACCCACAACGCTCCAGGGACGTTGAGGAAAAGGAGTCATGACAGGAACGGAGGCCCTATGTCCCGCCGCACCCCCCACATCCCACCATTCAAAAGAACTCAACCACCGTTGAGAAACTTTTAACCAAGAACCAGGACACCAACCATGCTCATCTATCATCATCCCATCCAAGTTATATCTGTCTAGTATCGCATCGTCTTTTTAGCAAGCCCTTGGAAGACGGAACCGCAATTGTGCGAGAGAATTCAACCCAAGCATATAGACGGGGCCCCTACATCAGCACCAAAAAAATTCCACTACCAACAGGGAGAACTCCAAAGGGACAAGTGAGGGTCTTCTAGGTGGAGCTCACCCACCTGGGGATTCTTCGCTTGAGATATAACCGAGGAGAAAGTCACCCCTGGAACTGATTTAATGAGACCCGTCACAGTATCACCATCTTTCGATTAGTTTGTCCTTTACATGCGGGACCTGATCTTTGAGACAGGCATATGACTAGTGGAAGGATCAGCCATGTAGCATCACCAACAACATCTGCATTGTTTGGGGTATGACTGAGCTGACCACTCAGACCCCAACACAAGCCCAAACCGTCGTCCCGAACATTCAATTCTGTTCGATTAGTTTGTCCTTTGTACATGCACAACCTGATCTTTGAGACAAGCATATGACTAATGGAAGGATCAGCCAGGTAGCATCACCAACCACATCTGCAATGTTTGAGGTATGACTGAGCAGACCACTCAGACCCCAACACAAGCCCCAACCATCTTCCCAAATCGACAGGATTCCCCTTAATGAGTCATCACCTCCGCATGACGCTCGTGTATCTTGCAGAAACAGTAGATACACATTCTCAAGCCACCCTTATGAACATCATCACCCAAGGCATGACTGAGGAGGAAGGCACCCCAACTTGTCCAATAATGAACCATGGAAATCGTCACCCTGTTGGTGTGAGTTTCTTAGGACCCAAATAACTCGCACGTGGCCCCGACAATGCGTTGAGCAAAGCACTCCCACCAATCATTGCCCAAGGCAGCTTGCTATGGTTCGCATGAAATATCGCTGAATGAGAAATTTAGGAGCACGCTCTTGCATCCTGGTGATACCGACAGTTTCGCGCTTGAACCACTACCAAAATTCCACAACGCTCCAGAGAAGGTGAGGAAAAGGCGGTACAGCAAGGGACGACAAAGGAACCCAATCCCACCATGCCTCCCACATCCCAACATCTGCAAGAACTCAACCACACTCGGTGGCTTTTAAGCATAGCCCGACCCGCAACGCTCCATGAAAGGTGAGGAAAAAGGTGGGTACGACAGGACGGGGAAACAACCCAATCCCGCCCATACCCCCCACATCCCACCAGTGAGGAAAAAGGTAGGAACGTCAGGGGATGAGGAGGGAAACCCCCATCCCGCCGTGCCTCCCACATCTCACATTCCGTAGGAACTCAACCGCCATGAGGCAGCTTTTAAGCAGACGAACCAGCAACGCTCAAGAGACGTCAAGGAAAAGGAGTCAGGGTAGGTACGGGGGTCCTATGTCCCGCCGCGCCGCCCACATCCCACCATCCACAGGATCCCACAAACCGTGAGGCGGTATTTAAGCACCCAGCCCGCAATGCTCCACAGACGGGGAGGAAAAGGCAGGCACGTCAGGGGACGGGGCAAAAACCCAATCCCGCCGCGCCTCCCACATCCCACCATCCGCAACAACTCAACCACCCTGAGGCGGCTTTTAAGCAAGCCAAGCCGCACTGCTCTAGAGAAGGCGAGGGAAGGGCAGGAGCGTCGAGGGACGACAAAGGAACACCAACCCACCATGCCTCCCACATCCCACCATCCAAGGAACTCCGCCACCGACAGGTGGCCTTTTAAGCAAGCCCGAACCGCAACGCTCCATGAAAGGTGAGGAAAAAGGCGGGCACGGCATGAGACTGGGCAAAAACCCATTCTTTCCAATGCCCCCCACATCCCACCGGTGAGGAAAAGGAATTACAGCGTCCCACCGCCATGCCTCCCACATCCCACCTTCCGAAGGAACTCAACCGCCATGAGGCAGATTTTAAGCAGACGAACCCACAACGCTCCAGGGACGTTGAGGAAAAGGAGTCATGACAGGAACGGAGGCCCTATGTCCCGCCGCACCCCCCACATCCCACCATTCAAAAGAACTCAACCACCGTTGCGAAACTTTTAACCAAGAACCAGGACACCAACCATGCTCATCTATCATCATCCCATCCAAGTTATATCTGTCTAGTATCGCATTGTCTTTTTAGCAAGCCCTTGGAAGACGGAACCGCAATTGTGCGAGAGAATTCAACCCAAGCATATAGACGGGGCCCCTACATCAGCACCAAAAAAATTCCACTACCAACAGGGAGAACTCCAAAGGGACAAGTGAGGGTCTTCTAGGTGGAGCTCACCCACCTGGGGATTCTTCGCTTGAGATATAACCGAGGAGAAAGTCACCCCTGGCACTGATTTAATGAGACCCGTCACAGTATCACCATCTTTCGATTAGTTTGTCCTTTACATGCGGGACCTGATCTTTGAGACAGGCATATGACTAGTGGAAGGATCAGCCATGTAGCATCACCAACAACATCTGCATTGTTTGGGGTATGACTGAGCTGACCACTCAGACCCCAACACAAGCCCAAACCGTCGTCCCGAACATTCAATTCTGTTCGATTAGTTTGTCCTTTGTACATGCACAACCTGATCTTTGAGACAAGCATATGACTAATGGAAGGATCAGCCAGGTAGCATCACCAACCACATCTGCAATGTTTGAGGTATGACTGAGCAGACCACTCAGACCCCAACACAAGCCCCAACCATCTTCCCAAATCGACAGGATTCCCCTTAATGAGTCATCACCTCCGCATGACGCTCGTGTATCTTGCAGAAACAGTAGATACACATTCTCAAGCCACCCTTATGAACATCATCACCCAAGGCATGACTGAGGAGGAAGGTACCCCAACTTGTCCAATAATGAACCATGGAAATCGTTACCCTGTTGGTGTGAGTCTCTTAGGACACAAATAACTCGCACGTGGCCCCGACAATGCGTTGAGCAAAGCACTCCCACCAATCATTGCCCAAGGCAGCTTGCTATGGTTCGCATGGAATATCGCTGAATGAGAAATTTAGGAGCACGCTCTCGCATCCTGGTGATACCGACAGTTTCGCGCTTGAACCACTACCAAAATTCCACAACGCTCCAGAGAAGGTGAGGAAAAGGCGGTACAGCAAGGGACGACAAAGGAACCCAATCCCACCATGCCTCCCACATCCCAACATCTGCAAGAACTCAACCACACTCAGTGGATTTTAAGCAAAGCCCGACCCGCAACGCTCCATGAAAGGTGAGGAAAAAGGTGGGTACGACAGGACGGGGAAACAACCCAATCCCGCCCATACCCCCCACATCCCACCAGTGAGGGAAAAGGTAGGAACGTCAGGGGATGAGGAGGGAAACCCCCATCCCGCCGTGCCTCCCACATCTCACATTCCGTAGGAACTCAACCGCCATGAGGCAGCTTTTAAGCAGACGAACCAGCAACGCTCAAGAGACGTCGAGGAAAAGGAGTCATGGTAGGTACGGGGGTCCTATGTCCCGCCGCGCCGCCCACATCCCACCATCCACAGGATCCCACAAACCGTGAGGCGGTATTTAAGCACCCAGCCCGCAATGCTCCACAGACGGGGAGGAAAAGGCAGGCACGTCAGGGGACGGGGCAAAAACCCAATCCCGCCGCGCCCCCCACATCCCACCATCCGCAGCAACTCAACCACCCTGAGGCAGCTTTTAAGCAAGCAAAGCCGCACTGCTCTAGAGAAGGCGAGGGAAGGGCAGGAGCGTCGAGGGACGACAAAGGAACACCAACCCACCATGCCTCCCACATCCCACCATCCAAGGAACTCCGCCACCAACAGGTGGCCTTTTAAGCAAGCCCGAACCGCAACGCTCCATGAAAGGTGAGGAAAAAGGCGGGCACGGCATGAGACTGGGCAAAAACCCATTCTTTCCAATGCCCCCCACATCCCACCGGTGAGGAAAAGGAATTACAGCGTCCCACCGCCATGCTTCCCACATCCCACCTTCCGAAGGAACTCAACCGCCGTGAGGCAGATTTTAAGCAGACGAACCCACAACGCTCCAGGGACGTTGAGGAAAAGGAGTCATGACAGGAACAGAGGCCCTATGTCCCGCCGCACCCCCCACATCCCACCATTCAAAAGAACTCAACCACCGTTGCGAAACTTTTAACCAAGAACCAGGACACCAACCATGCTCATCTATCATCATCCCATCCAAGTTATATCTGTCTAGTATCGCATCGTCTTTTTAGCAAGCCCTTGGAACCCGAAACCAAAATTGTGCGAGAGAATTCAACCCAAGCATATAGACGGGGCCCGTACATCAGCACCAACAAAATTCCACTACCAACAGGGAGAACTCCAAAGGGACAAGTGAGGGTCTTCAAGGTGGAGCTCACCCACCTGGGGATTCTTCGCTTGAGGTATAACCGAGGAGAAAGTCAGCCCTGGCACTGATTTAATGAGACCCGTCACAGTATCACCATCTTTCGATTAGTTTGTCCTTTACATGCGGGACCTGATCTTTGAGACAGGCATATGACTAGTGGAAGGATCAACCATGTAGCATCACCAACCACATCTGCAATGTTTGAGGTATGACTGAGCAGACCACTCAGACCCCAACACAAGCCCAAACCGTCGTCCCGAGCATTCAATTCCATTCGATTAGTTTGTCCTTCGTACATGCACAGCCTGATCTTTGAGACAATAATATGACTAATGGAAAGATCAACCGGGTACCATCACCAACCACATCTGCAATGTTTGAGGTATGACTGAGCAGACCACTCAGACCCCAACACAAGCCCGAACCATCTCTTCCCAAATCGACATGTTTCCCCTTAATTAGTCATCACCTCTGCATGACGCTCGTGTATCTTGCAGAAACAGTAGATACACATTCTCAAGCCACCCTTATGAACATCATCACCCAAGGCATGACTGAGGAGGAAGGCACCCCAACTTGTCCAATAATGAACCATGGAAATCGTTACCCTGTTGGTGTGAGTTTCTTAGGACCCAAATAACTCGCACGTGGCCCCGACAATGCGTTGAGCAAAGCACTCCCACCAATCATTGCCCAAGGCAGCTTGCTATGGTTCGCATGGAATATCACTGAATGAGAAATTTAGGAGCACGCTCTCGCATCCTGGTGATACCGACAGTTTCGCGCTTGAACCACTACCAAAATTCCACAACGCTCCAGAGAAGGTGAGGAAAAGGCGGTACAGCAAGGGACGACAAAGGAACCCAATCCCACCATGCCTCCCACATCCCAACATCTGCAAGAACTCAACCACAATCAGTGGATTTTAAGCAAAGCCCGACCCGCAACGCTCCATGAAAGGTGAGGAAAAAGGTGGGTACGACAGGACGGGGAAACAACCCAATCCCACCCATACCCCCCACATCCCACCAGTGAGGAAAAAGGTAGGAACGTCAGGGGATGAGGAGGGAAACCCCCATCCCGCCGTGCCTCCCACATCTCACATTCCGTAGGAACTCAACCGCCATGAGGCAGCTTTTAAGCAGACGAACCAGCAACGCTCAAGAGACGTCGAGGAAAAGGAGTCATGGTAGGTACGGGGGTCCTATGTCCCGCCGCGCCGCCCACATCCCACCATCCACAGGATCCCACAAACCGTGAGGCGGTATTTAAGCACCCAGCCCGCAATGCTCCACAGACGGGGAGGAAAAGGCAGGCACGTCAGGGGACGGGGCAAAAACCCAATCCCGCCGCGCCCCCCACATCCCACCATCCGCAGCAACTCAACCGCCCTGAGGCAGCTTTTAAGCAAGCAGAGCCGCACTGCTCTAGAGAAGGCGAGGGAAGGGCAGGAGCGTCGAGGGACGACAAAGGAACACCAACCCACCATGCCTCCCACATCCCACCATCCAAGGAACTCCGCCACCAACAGGTGGCCTTTTAAGCAAGCCCGAACCGCAACGCTCCATGAAAGGTGAGGAAAAAGGCGGGCACGGCATGAGACTGGGCAAAAACCCATTCTTTCCAATGCCCCCCACATCCCACCGGTGAGGAAAAGGAATTACAGCGTCCCACCGCCATGCCTCCCACATCCCACCTTCCGAAGGAACTCAACCGCCATGAGGCAGATTTTAAGCAGACGAACCCACAACGCTCCAGGGACGTTGAGGAAAAGGAGTCATGACAGGAACGGAGGCCCTATGTCCCGCCGCACCCCCCACATCCCACCATTCAAAAGAACTCAACCACCGTTGCGAAACTTTTAACCAAGAACCAGGACACCAACCATGCTCATCTATCATCATCCCATCCAAGTTATATCTGTCTAGTATCGCATCGTCTTTTTAGCAAGCCCTTGGAACCCGAAACCAAAATTGTGCGAGAGAATTCAACCCAAGCATATAGACGGGGCCCTTACATCAGCACCAACAAAATTCCACTACCAACAGGGAGAACTCCAAAGGGACAAGTGAGGTTCTTCTAGGTGGAGCTCACCCACCTGGGGATTCTTCGCTTGATGTATAACCGAGGAGAAAGTCAGCCGTGTCACTGATTTAATGAGACCCTTCACAGTATCACCATCTTTCGATTAGTTTGTCCTTGTACATGCAGGACCTGATCTTTGAGACACGCATATGACTAGTGGAAGGATCACCCATGTAGCGTCACTAACCACATCTGCAATGTTTGAGGTATGACTGAGCAGACCACTCAGACCCCAACACAAGCCTAAACCGTCGTCCCGAGCATTCAATTCCATTCGATTAGTTTGTCCTTTGTACATGCACGACCTGATCTTTGATACAAGCATATGACTAATGGAAGGATCAGCCAGGTAGCATCACCAACCACATCTGCAATGTTTGAGGTATGACTGAGCAAACCACTCAGACCCCAACACAAGCCCAAACCATCTTCCCAAATCGACATGTTTCCCCTTAATTAGTCATCACCTCTGTATGACGCTCGTGTATCTTGCAAAAACAATAGATACACATTCTTCGCTTGATGTATAACCGAGGAGAACGTCAAACTTGTCACTGATTTAATGAGACCCTTCACAGTATCACCATCTTTCGGTTAGTTTGTCCCTGTACATGCACAGACTGATCTTTGAGACAAGCATATGACTAGTGTTCTCATCGGATATCCAACCAAGCCAAACCGTGTTCCATCATTCACATGGAAACATGTACAAGGACCAAATGAAAGCGAGGAGAAATTAAACCCCCACTTACGGATGAGGGTGCCAACGAGACCAACGTTCCCTTCCCAAAAAAGGGAGACCGCAGTATCTTGACAACCATCCACCACTCCCACACAATCGCGTAAGCACAACCATCAACCCACACAACTGACCGTCACGCCTCGAGGGAAGCAACCCGAGAGGCATCACAATGCAGCACATGAAGGCAGGGAAAGCCCGCTATGCATGACACAAGGGAAGGATTGATATACCCAACCCCCTAGCGCCAACGAGACCAACGTTCCATTCCCAAAAAAGGGAGACCGCAGTATCTTGACAACCATCCACCACTTCCACACAATCGCATAAGGGCAACCATCAACCCACACAACTGATCATGCACAACCTGATCTTTGAGACAAGCATATGACTAGTAGAAGGATCAGCCATGTAGCATCACCAACAACATCTGCATTGTTTGAGGTATGACTGAGCTCACCACTCAGACCCCAACACAAGCCCAAACCATCATCCCGAACATTCAATTCCGTTCCATTAGTTTGTCCTTTGTACATGCACAACCTGATCTTTGGGACAAGCATATGACTAATGGAAGGATCAGCCAGGTTGCATCACCAACCACATCTGCAATGTTTGAGGTATGACTGAGCAGACCACTCAGACCCCAACACAAGCCCAAACCGTCTTTCCAAATCGACAGGAACCCAATTAATGAGTCATCACCTCTGCATGATGCTCAATACCGCAATTGTGCGAGAGAATTCAACCCAAGCATATAAACAGGGCCCGTATATCATAACTGACAAAATTCCACTACCAACAGGGAGAACTCCGAAGGGACAAGTGAGGGTCTTCTAGGTGGAGCTCACCCACCTGGGGATTCTTCTCTTGATGTATAACTGAGGAGAAAGTCAGCCCTGGCACTAATTTAATGAGACCCATCACAGTATCACCATCTTTCGATTAGTTTGTCTTTGTACATGCGGGACCTGATCTTTGAGTCAAGCATATGACTAGTTGAAGGATCAGCCATGTAGCATCACCAACAACATCTGCATTGTTTGAGGTATGACTGAGCTAACCACTCAGACCCCAACACAAGCCCAAACCGTCGTCCCGAACATTCAATTCCATTCGATTAGTTTTTCCTTTGTACATGCACCACCTGATCTTTGGGACAAGCATATGACTAATGGAAGGATCAGCCAGGTAGCATCACCAACCACATCTGCAATGTTTGAGGTATGACTGAGCAAACCACTCAGACCCCAACACAAGCCCAAACCATCTTCCCAAATCGACAGGATTCCCCTTAATGAGTCATCACCTCTGCGTGACGACGCTCGTGTATCTTGTCGAAACAATAGATACACATTCTTCGCTTGATGTATAACCGAGGAGAACGTCAAACTTGTCACTGATTTAATGAGACCCTTCACAATATCACCATCTTTCGGTTAGTTTGTCCCTGTACATGCACAGACTGATCTTTGAGACAAGCATTTGACTAGTGTTCTCAACGGATATCCAACCAAGCCAAACCGTGTTCCATCATTCACATGGAAACATGCACAAGGACCAAATGAAAGCGAGGAGAAATTAATCCCCCACTTACGGATGAGGGTGCCAACGAGACCAACGTTCCCTTCCCAAAAAAGGGAGACCGCAGTATCTTGACAACCATCCACCACTCCCACACAATCGCGTAAGCACAACCATCAACCCACACAACTGACCGTGACGCCTCAAGGGAAGCAACCCGAGAGGCATCACAATGCAGCACATGAAGGCAGGGAAAGCCCGCTATGCATGACACAAGGGAAGGATTTATATACCCAACCCCCTAGAGCCAAGGAGACCAACGTTCCCTTCCCAAAAAAGGGAGACCGCAGTATCTTGACAACCATCCACCACTCCCACACAATCGCGTAAGCACAACCATCAACCCACACAACTGACTGTGACACCTCGAGGGAAGCAACCCGAGAGACATCACAATGCAGCACATGAAGGCAGGGAAAGCCCGCTATGCATGACACAAGGGAAGGATTTATATACCCAACCCCCTAGAGCCAAGGAGACCAACGTTCCCTTCCCAAAAAAGGGAGACCGCAGTATCTTGACAACCATCCACCACTCCCACACAATCGCGTAAGCACAACCATCAACCCACACAACTGACCGTGACGCCTCAAGGGAAGCAACCCCAGAGGCATCACAATGCAGCACATGAAGGCAGGGAAAGCCCGCTATGCATGACACAAGGGAAGGATTTATATACCCAACCCCCTAGAGCCAAGGAGACCAACGTTCCCTTCCCAAAAAAGGGAGACCGCAGTATCTTGACAACCATCCACCACTCCCACACAATCGCGTAAGCACAACCATCAACCCACACAACTGACTGTGACGCCTCGAGGGAAGCAACCCGAGAGACATCACAATGCAGCACATGAAGGCAGGGAAAGCCCGCTATGCATGACACAAGGGAAGGATTTATATACCCAACCCCCTAGAGCCAACGAGACCAACGTTCCCTTCCCAAAAAAGGGAGACCGCAGTATCTTGACAGCCATCCACCACTCCCACACAATCGCGTAAGCACAACCATCAACCCACACAACTGACCGTGACGCCTCGAGGGAAGCAACCCGAGAGGCATCACAATGCAGCACATGAAGGCAGGGAAAGCCCGCTATGCATGACACAAGGGAAGGATTGATATACCCAACCCCCTAGAGCCAACGAGACCAACGTTCCCTTCCCAAAAAAGGGAGACCGCAGTATCTTGACAACCATCCACCACTCCCACACAATCGCGTAAGCACAACCATCAACCCACACAACTGACCGTGACGCCTCGAGGGAAGCAACCCGAGAGGCATCACAATGCAGCACATGAAGGCAGGGAAAGCCCGCTATGCATGACACAAGGGAAGGATTGATATACCCAACCCCCTAGAGCCAACGAGACCAACGTTCCCTTCCCAAAAAAGGGAGACCGCGGTATCTTGACAACCATCCACCACTCCCACACAATCGCATAAGCGCAACCATCAACCCACACAACTGATCATGCAGGACCTGATCTTTGAGACAAGCATATGACTAGTGGAAGGATCAGACATGTAGAATCACCAACAACATCTGCATTGTTTGAGGTATGACTGAGCTCACCACTCAGACCCCAACACAAGCCCAAACCGTCGTCCCGAACATTCAATTCCGTTCGATTAGTTTGTCCATTGTACATGCACAACCTGATCTTTGAGACAAGCATATGACTAATGGAAGGATCAACAAGGTTGCATCACCAACCAAATCTGCAATGTTTGAGGTATGACCCCACCTCAACGTCCTTCCCTTCAAGGCACGCCGCATGCACCAAGACGGGCCTCGAGGCCCCTTCAAATCGTCTCACTCGGATGCCATTGTCTGGAAACGACTATCAGCCCGCAAGATCACACATGCGACAAACCCCATCTCGTTGTCATCGTTTTTAGGGCGCACTACCTCGGGAAAGACAAGCCCCAAGCACGGGACGAATCATCGAGAATTCATGGCATTGCGTCCATGCCATTTTCCATGTCACTGGGCATGTCATCGGGTGGCTCTAGGCACGCAGGACAAGACCCACGCCCAGGGGGGGTCGCCGACCACTCCCCCCCCTAAAAAGACATTTATGCATTTCCAGCTATTCCACCAGGAAACATCAACAGTGACGAGGAGACATACTGATGGGTTTAGACCACCCTAAGGGCACCGCAGTGCATGAAAGACAACACGGGTTGCCCTAAAAGAGCTATGAAACCATAGGAAGGGCCACCGACGTGACCCCTTAGGCACATGAAGGCCGCCGACACGTCATGGCATCCGTCCCGCGTCTCGTCCATCACCGCAGAGAAGACACGCCCCATGTCCAGAGCGGGTCCTCACGCATGAAAGGAATTATCTTGAGGCGGTCATTGTCATTACATACCGTACCCAACAACATATGACAAACCCCACCACGTCGTCCTTCCTTGCAAGGCACACCGCATCCTCCAAGGCAAGCCCCGATGCCCCTTCAAATCGTCCCACTCGGGTGGCGTTGTCTCCACGTGATTGTCAGTACGTCGGACCTGACACGCGACGCACCCCGGCTCATTGTCATCACTTTTATGGCGCATTACCTCAGACAAGACAAGCCCCAAGCACCGTATGAATCCTCAAGCTTTCATGGATTTGTCTGGAGGCCATTTTTCCATGTCCGTGGGCATGTCACTAGGTGGCTCTGGGCACGCAGGACAAGACCCACGCCCAGGGGGGGTCGCCGACCACTCCCCCCCTAAAGAGACATTTATGCATTTTCAGCTGTCCCACCAGGAAACATCAGCACTGACGAGGAGACATACTAACGGGTTTAGACAACCCTGTGGGCACCACAGCGCATGAAAGACAACACGTGTTGCCCTAAAAGATATATGAAACCATAGGAACAGCCACCGATGTGACCCCTTAGGCACATGAAGGCCGCCGACACGTAGTAGCATTCATCCCGGGTAGCGTCCAACACCGCCGAGAAGACAGGCCCCATGTCCAGAGAGGGTCCTCACGCATGAAATGAATTCTCTTTAGGTGGTCATTGTCATTACATACGGGACACGACAACAGATGACAAACCCCACCGCAACGTCCTTCCTTTCAAGGCACGCCACACGCACCAAGACGGGCCTCGAGGCCCCTTCAAATCGTCTCACTCGGATGCCATTGTCTGGACACGACTGTCAGTCCGCAGGATCACACATGCGACAAACCCCATCTCATTGTCATCGTTTTTAGGGCGCACTACCTCGGGCAAGACAAGCCCCAAGCACGGGACGAATCATCAGAAATTCATGGCACTGCGTCGATGCCATTTTCCATGTCACTCGGCATGTCAGTGGGTGGCTCTAGGCACGCAGGACAAGACCCACGCCCAGGGGGGGTCGCCGACCACTCCCCCCCTAAAGAGACATTTATGCATTTCCAGCTATACCACCAGGAAACATCAACAGTGACGAGGAGACATACTGATGGGTTTAGACCACCCTAAGGGCACCGCAGTGCATGAAAGACAACACGGGTTGCCCTAAAAGAGCTATGAAACCATAGGAAGGGCCACCGACGTGACCCCTTAGGCACATGAAGGCCGCCGACACGTCATGGCATCCGTCCCGCGTCTCGTCCATCACCGCAGAGAAGACGCGCCCCATGTCCAGAGCGAGTCCTCACGCCTCAAAGGAATTATCTTTAGGTGGTCATTGTCAATACATACCGTACCCAACAACATATGACAAACCCCACCACATCGTCCTTCCTTGCAAGGCACACCGCATCCACCAAGGCAAGCCCCGAGGCCCCTTCAAATCGTCTCACTCGGATGCCGTTGTCTCCACGTGATCGTCAGTACGTCGGACCTCACACACGCGACAAACCCCATCTCATTGTCATCGTTTTTATGGCGCACTACCTCGGGCAAGACAAGCCCGAAGCACGGGACAAATCATCAGGAATTCTTGGCATTGCGTCGATGCCATTTTCCACGTCACTCGGCGTGGGTCTGACACGCGACGCACCCCAGCTCATTGTCATCACTTTTATGGCGCATTACCTCAGACAAGACAAGCCCCAAGCACCGTACGAATCATCAGGCTTTCATGGATTCGTCTGGAGGCCGTTTTTCCATGTCCGTGGGCATGTCACTGGGTGGCTCTGGGCACACAGGACAAGACCCACGCCCAGGGGGGGTCGCCGACCACTCCCCCCCTAAAGAGACATTTATGCATTTCCAGCTGTCCCACCAGGAAACATCAGCACTGACGAGGAGACATACTGATGGGTTCAGACAACCCTGTGGGCACCACAGCGCATGAAAGACAACACGTGTTGCCCTAAAAGAGATATGAAACCATAGGAATAGCCACCAATGTGACCCCTTAGGCACATCAAGGCCGCCATCACGTACTAGCATCCATCCCGGGTAGCGTCCAACACCGCCGAGAAGACAGGCCCCATGTCCAGAGAGGGTCCTCACGCATGAAATGAATTCTCTTTAGGTGGTCATTATCATTACATACGGGACACGAAAACACATGAATAACCACACCTCAACGTCCTTCCTTTCAAGGCACACCGCATGCACCAAGACGGGCCTCGAGGCCCCTTCAAATCGTCTCACTCGGATGCCTTTGTCTGGAAACGACTGTCAGCCCGCAAGATCACACATGCGACAAAACCCATCTCATTGTCATCGTTTTTAGGGCGCACTACCTCGGGAAAGACAAGCCCCAAGCACGGGACGAATCATCAAGAATTCATGGCATTGCGTCGATGCCATTTTCCATGTCACTGGGCATGTCATCGGGTGGCTCTAGGCACGCAGGACAAGACCCACGCCCAGGGGGGGTCGCCGACCACTCCCCCCCTAAAGAGACATTTATGCATTTCCAGCTATTCCACCAGGAAACATCAAAAGTGACGAGGAGACATACTGAGGGGTTTAGACCACCCTAAGGGCACCGCAGTGCATGAAAGACAACACGGGTTGCCCTAAAAGAGCTATGAAACCATAGGAAGGGCCACCGACGTGACCCCTTAGGCACATGAAGGCCGCCGACACGTCATGACATCCGTCCCGCGTCTCGTCCATCACCGCAGAGAAGACACGCCCCATGTCCAGAGCGGGTCCTCACGCATGAAATGAATTATCTTTAGGCGGTCATTGTCATTACATACCGTACCCAACAACATATGACAAACCCCACCACGTCGTCCTTCCTTGCAAGGCACACCGCATCCTCCAAGGCAAGCCCCGATGCCCCTTCAAATCGTCCCACTCGGGTGGCGTTGTCTCCACGTGATTGTCAGTACCTCGGACCTGACACGCGACGCACCCCGGCTCATTGTCATCACTTTTATGGCGCATTACCTCAGACAAGACAAGCCCCAAGCACCGTATGAATCCTCAAGCTTTCATGGATTTGTCTGGAGGCCATTTTTCCATGTCCGTGGGCATGTCACTAGGTGGCTCTGGGCACGCAGGACAAGACCCACGCCCAGGGGGGGTCGCCGACCACTCCCCCCCTAAAGAGACATTTATGCCTTTCCAGCTGTCCCACCAGGAAACATCAGCACTGACGAGGAGACATACTGGAGGGTTTAGACAACCCTGTGGGCACCACAGCGCATGAAAGTCAACACGTGTTGCCCTAAAAGATATATGAAACCGTAGGAACAGCCACCGATGTGACCCCTTAGGCACATGAAGGCCGCCGACACGTAGTAGCATTCATCCCGGGTAGCGTCCAACACCGCCGAGAAGACAGGCCCCATGTCCAGAGAGGGTCCTCACGCATGAAATGAATTCTCTTTAGGTGGTCATTGTCATTACATACGGGACACGACAACAGATGACAAACCCCACCGCAACGTCCTTCCTTTCAAGGCACGCCACACGCACCAAGACGGGCCTCGAGGCCCCTTCAAATCGTCTCACTCGGATGCCATTGTCTGGACACGACTGTCAGTCCGCAGGATCACACATGCGACAAACCCCATCTCATTGTCATCGTTTTTAGGGCGCACTACCTCGGGCAAGACAAGCCCCAAGCACGAGACGAATCATCAGGAATTCGTGGCACTGCGTCGATGCCATTTTCCATGTCACTCGGCATGTCATTGGGTGGCTCTAGGCACGCAGGACAAGACCCACGCCCAGGGGGGGTCGCCGACCACTCCCCCCCTAAAGAGACATTTATGCATTTCCAGCTATACCACCAGGAAACATCAACAGTGACGAGGAGACATACTGATGGGTTTAGACCACCCTAAGGGCACTGCAGTGCATGAAAGACAACACGGGTTGCCCTAAAAGAGCTATGAAACCATAGGAAGGGCCACCGACGTGACCCCTTAGGCACATGAAGGCCGCCGACACGTCATGGCATCCGCCCCGCGTCTCGTCCATCACCGCAGAGAAGACACGCCCCATGTCCAGAGCTGGTCCTCACGCCTCAAAGGAATTATCTTTAGGCGGTCATTGTCAATACATACCGTACCCAACAACATATGACAAACCCCACCACGTCGTCCTTCCTTGCAAGGCACACCGCATCCACCAAGGCAAGACCCGAGGTCCCTTCAAATCGTCCCACTCGGATGGCGTTGTCTCCACGTGATTGTCAGTACGTCGGACCTGACACGCGACGCACCCCGGCTCATTGTCATCACTTTTATGACGCATTACCTCAGACAAGACAAGCCCCAAGCACCGTACGAATAATCAAGCTTTCATGGATTTGTCTGGAGGTCGTTTTTCCATGTTCGTGGGCATGTCACTGGGTGGCTCTGGGCACGCAGGACAAGACCCACGCCCAGGGGGGGTCGCCGACCACTCCCCCCCTAAAGAGACATTTATGCATTTCCAGCTGTCCCACCAGGAAACATCAGCACTGACGAGGACACATACTGATGGGTTCAGACAACCCAATGGGCACCACAACGCATGAAAGACAGCACGTGTTGCCCTTAAAGAGCTACGAATCCATACGAACAGCCACCAAAGTGACCCCTTAGGCACACGAAGGCCGCCGACACGTCATGGCATCCGTCCCGGGTATCATCCAACACCGCCGAGAAGACAGGACCCATGTCCAGAGCGGGTCCCCGCGCATGAAATGAATTATCTTTAGGCGGTCATTGTCTTTACATTCCGAACACAACAACATGTGACAAACCCCACCTCGACGTCCTTCCTTTCAAGAAACGCCGCATGCACCAAGACGGGCCCCGAGACCCCTTCAAATCGTCTCACTCGGATGCCATTGTCTGAACGCGACTGTCAGTCCGCAGGATCTCGAAGGCGACAAACACCATCCCATTGTCATCGTTTTTATGGCGCACTACCTCGGGCAAGACAAGCCCCAAGCACGGGACGAATCATCAGGCATTCATGGCATTACGTCGATGTCATTTTGCATGTCAATGGGCATCACATTGGGTGGCTCTAGGCACGCAAGACAAGACCCACGCCCGGGGGGGTCGCCGACCACTCCCCCCCTAAAGAGACATTTATGCATTTCCAGCTATTCCACCAGGAAACATCAACACCGACGAGGAGACATACTGATGGGTTTAGACCACCCTGAGGGCAGGGCAGCGCATGAAAGGCAACACGTGTTGCCCTAAAAGAGCTATGAAACCATAGGAAGGGCCACCGACGTGACCCCTTAGGCACATGAAGGCCGCCGACACGTCATGGCATCCGTCCCACGTATCGTCCATCACCACAGCGAAGACACGCCCCATGTCCAGAGCGGGTCCCCACGCATGAAAGGAATTCTCTTTAGGCGGTCATTGTCATTACATACCGGACCCAACAACATATGACAAACCCCACCTCATTGTCCTTCCATTCAAGGCACACCGCATCCACCAAGGCAAGCCCTGAGGCCCCTTCAAATCCTCTCACCCGGATGGCGTTGTCTCCACCTGATTGTCAGTACGGAGGACCTGACACGCGACGAAACCCGGCTCATTGTCATCACTTTTATGGCGCACTACCTCGAACAAGACAAGCCCCAAGCACCGGACGAATCATCAAGCTGTCTTTGCTTTGTCCGGAGGCTGTTTTTCCATGTCCGTGGGCATGTCACTGGGTGGCTCTGGGCACGCAGGACAAGACCCACGCCCAGGGGGGGTCGCCGACCACTCCCCCCCTAAAGAGACATTTATGCATTTCCAGCTGTCCCACCAGGAAACATCAGCACTGACGAGGAGACATACTGATGGGTTTAGACAACCCTGTGGGCACCACAGCGCATGAAAGACAACACGTGTTGCCCTAAAAGAGATATGAAACCATAGGAACAGCCACTGATGTGACCCCTTAGGCACATCAAGGCCGCCGACACGTAGTAGCATTCGTCGCGGGTAGCATCCAACGCCGCCGAGAAGACAGGCCCCATGTCCAGAGCGGGTCCTCGCGCATGAAATGAATTCTCTTTAGGTGGTCATTGTCATTACATACGGGACACGACAACATATGAAAAACCCCACCTCGACGTCCTTCCTTTCAAGGCACGCCGCATGCACCAAGACGGGCCCTGAGGCCCCTTCAAATCGTCTCACTCGGATGCCATTGTCTGGACGCGACTGTCAGTCCGCAGGATCGCACATGCGACAAACCCCGTCTCATTGCCATCGTTTTTAGGGCGCACTACCTCGGGCAAGACAAGCCCCAAGCACGGGACGAATCATCAGGAATTCATGGCATTGCGTCGATGCCATTTTCCATGTCACTGGGCATGTCTGTGGGTGGCTCTCGGCACGCAGGACAAGACCCACGCCCAGGGGGGGTCGCCGACCACTCCCCCCCTAAAGAGACATTTATGCATTTCCAGCTATTCCACCAGGAAACATCAACACTGACGAGGAGACATACTGAGTGGTTTAGACCACCCAGAGGGAACCGCAGCGCATGAAAGGCAACACGTGTTGCCCTAAAAGGGCTATGAAACCATAGGAAGGGACACCGACGTGGCCCCTTAGGCACATGAAGGCCGCCGACACGTCATGGCATCCGTCCCGCGTATCGTCCAACACCGCCGAGGAGACAGGACCCATGTCCAGAGCGGGTCCTCACGCATGAAATGAATTCTCTTTAGGTGGTCATTGTCTTTACATACCGGACACAACAACATATGACAAACCCCACCTCAACGTCCTTCCTTTCAAGGCACGCCGCACGCACCAAGACGGGCCCCGAGGCCCCTTCAAATCGCCTCACTAGGATTCCATTGTCTGGACGCGATTGTCAGTCCGTAGGATCTCACAGGCGACAAACCCCACCCATCTCATTGTCATCGGTTTTATGGCGCACCACCTCGGGCAAGACAAGACCCTAGCACGGGAAGAATCATCAGGAATTCAGGGCATTGCGTCGATGCCATTTTCCATGTCACTGGGCATGTCATTGGGTGGCTCTAGGCACGCAGGACAAGACCCACGCCCAGGGGGGTCGCCGACCACTCCCCCCCTAAAGAGACATTTATGCATTTCCAGCTATCCCACCAGGAAACATCAACACTGACGAGGAGACATACTGATGGGTTTAGACCACCCTGAGGGCACCACAGCGCATGAAAGACAACACGTGTTGCCCTAAAAGAGCTATGAAACCATAGGAAGGGCCACCGACGTGACCCCTTATGCACATGAAGGCCACCGACAAGTCATGGCATCCATCCCGCGTATCGTCGATCACCGCCGAGAAGACACGCCCCATGTCCAGAGCGGGTCCTCACTCATGAAAAGAATTCTCTTTAGGTGGTAATTGTAATTACATACAGGACCCAACAACATATGAAAAACCCCACCTCGACGTCCTTCCTTTCAAGGCACGTCGCATCCACCAAGACATGCCCCGAGGCCACTTCAAATCGTCTCACTCGGATGGCTTTGTCTCCACGCGATTGTCAGTTCGTCGGACCTGACACGCGACGAACCCCGTCTCATTGTCATCGCTTTTATGGGGCACTACCGCGGGCAAGACAAGCCCCAAGCACAGGAGGAATCATCTAGAGGCCATTTTTCCATGTCTGTGGGCATGTCACTGGGTGGCTCTGGGCACGCAGGACAAGACCCACGCCCAGGGGGGGTCGCCGACCACTCCCCCCCTAAAGAGACATTTCTGCATTTCCAGCTCTCCCACCAGGAAACATCAGCACTGACGAGGAGACATACTGAGTGGTTTAGACCACCCAGAGGGAACCGCAGCGCATGAAAGACAACACGTGTTGCCCTAAAAGAGCTATGAAACCATAGGAACGGCAACCGACGTGACCCCTTAGGCACGTGAAGGCCGCCGACACGTCATGGCATCCTTCCCGCGTATCGTCGACCACCGCCGAGAAGACAGACCCCATGTCCAGAGCGGGTCCTCACGCATGAAATGAATTCTCTTTAGGTGGTCGGTGTCGTTACATACCGAACCCAACAACATATGACAAACCCCAGCTCGGCGTCCTTCCTTTCAAGGCACCCCGCATCCACCAAGACAAGCCTCGAGGCCCCTTCAAATCGTCTCACTCGGATGGCATTGTCTCCACGCGATTGTCGGTACGTAGGACCTCACACGCGACGAACCCCGGCTCATTGTCAAAGCTTTTAAGGCGCACTACCCCGGAGAAGACAAGCCCCAAGCACCGGACGAATCATCACGCATTGATGGCATTGTCTAGAGGCCATTTTTCCATGTCCGTGGGCATGTCACTGGGTGGCTCGAGGCACGCAGGACAAGACCCACGCCCAGGGGGGGTCGCCGACCACTACCCCCCTAAAGAGACATTTATGCATTTACAGCTATCCCACCAGGAAACATCAGCACTGACGAGGAGACATACTGAGTGGTTTAGACCACCCAGAGGGCACCCCAGCTCATGAAAGACAACGCGAGTTGCCCTAAAAGAGCTATGAAACCATAGGAACGGCCACCGACGTGACCCCTTAGGCACATGAAGGCCGCCGGCACGTCATGGCATCCGTCCCGCGTGTCGTCGACCACCGCCGAGAAGACAACCCCATGTCCAGAGCGGGTCCTCACGCATGAAACGAATTCTATTTAGGTGGTCATGGACGTTACATACCGGACCCAACAAGATATGGCAAACCCCAGCTCGGCGTCCTTCCTTTCAAGGCACCCCGCATCCACCAATGCAAGCCCCGATGCCCCTTCAAATCGTCTCACTCGGATGGAATTGTCTCCACGCGATTGTCAGTACGTAGGACCTGACACGCGACGAACCCCGACTCATTTTCAAAGCTTTGATGGCGCACTACCCCGGACAAGACAAGCCCCAAGCACCGGACGAATCATCAAGCATTCATGGGATTGTCTAGAGGCCATTTTTCCATGTCCGTGGGCATGTCATTGGGTGGCTCTGGGCACGCAGGACAAGACCCACGCCCAGGGGGGGTCGCCGACCACTCCCCCCCTAAAGAGACATTTATGCATTTCCAGCTATCCCACCAGGAAACATCATCAGTGACGAGGAGACATACTGAGGGGTTTAGACATCCCAGAGGTCAGTGCAGCGCATGAAAGACAACACGTGTTGCCCTAAAAGAGCTATGAAACCATAGGAACGACCACCGACGTGACCCCTTAGGCACTTGAAGGCCGCCGACACGTCATGGCATCCGTCCCGCGTATCGTCGATCACCGCCGAGAAGACATGCCCCATGTCCACAGCGGGTCCTCACGCATGAAATGAATTCTCATCAGGTGGTGATTGTCGTTACATATAGGACCCAACAACATTTCACCAACCACCACCTCCATGTCTTTCCTTTTAAGGCACACCGCATCCACCAAGACAAGCCCCGAGGCCCCTTCAAATCGCCTCACCCGGATGGCATTGTCTCCACGCGATTGTCAGTACGTAGGACCTGACACGTGACGAACCCCGGCTCATTGTCATCGCTTTCATGGCGCAATACCCCGGACAAGACAAGCCCCAAGCA
>CAUJRU010000829.1:77500-97500 GCA_963277665.1 Viscum album | reverse complement strand
ACGAACCCACAACGCTCCAGGGACGTTGAGGAAAAGGAGTCATGACAGGAACGGAGGCCCTATGTCCCGCCGCACCCCCCACATCCCACCATTCAAAAGAACTCAACCACCGTTGAGAAACTTTTAACCAAGAACCAGGACACCAACCATGCTCATCTATCATCATCCCATCCAAGTTATATCTGTCTAGTATCGCATCGTCTTTTTAGCAAGCCCTTGGAAGACGGAACCGCAATTGTGCGAGAGAATTCAACCCAAGCATATAGACGGGGCCCCTACATCAGCACCAAAAAAATTCCACTACCAACAGGGAGAACTCCAAAGGGACAAGTGAGGGTCTTCTAGGTGGAGCTCACCCACCTGGGGATTCTTCGCTTGAGATATAACCGAGGAGAAAGTCACCCCTGGAACTGATTTAATGAGACCCGTCACAATATCACCATCTTTCGATTAGTTTGTCCTTTACATGCGGGACCTGATCTTTGAGACAGGCATATGACTAGTGGAAGGATCAGCCATGTAGCATCACCAACAACATCTGCATTGTTTGGGGTATGACTGAGCTGACCACTCAGACCCCAACACAAGCCCAAACCGTCGTCCCGAACATTCAATTCTGTTCGATTAGTTTGTCCTTTGTACATGCACAACCTGATCTTTGAGACAAGCATATGACTAATGGAAGGATCAGCCAGGTAGCATCACCAACCACATCTGCAATGTTTGAGGTATGACTGAGCAGACCACTCAGACCCCAACACAAGCCCCAACCATCTTCCCAAATCGACAGGATTCCCCTTAATGAGTCATCACCTCCGCATGACGCTCGTGTATCTTGCAGAAACAGTAGATACACATTCTCAAGCCACCCTTATGAACATCATCACCCAAGGCATGACTGAGGAGGAAGGCACCCCAACTTGTCCAATAATGAACCATGGAAATCGTCACCCTGTTGGTGTGAGTTTCTTAGGACCCAAATAACTCGCACGTGGCCCCGACAATGCGTTGAGCAAAGCACTCCCACCAATCATTGCCCAAGGCAGCTTGCTATGGTTCGCATGAAATATCGCTGAATGAGAAATTTAGGAGCACGCTCTTGCATCCTGGTGATACCGACAGTTTCGCGCTTGAACCACTACCAAAATTCCACAACGCTCCAGAGAAGGTGAGGAAAAGGCGGTACAGCAAGGGACGACAAAGGAACCCAATCCCACCATGCCTCCCACATCCCAACATCTGCAAGAACTCAACCACACTCGGTGGCTTTTAAGCATAGCCCGACCCGCAACACTCCATGAAAGGTGAGGAAAAAGGTGGGTACGACAGGACGGGGAAACAACCCAATCCCGCCCATACCCCCCACATCCCACCAGTGAGGAAAAAGGTAGGAACGTCAGGGGATGAGGAGGGAAACCCCCATCCCGCCGTGCCTCCCACATCTCACATTCCGTAGGAACTCAACCGCCATGAGGCAGCTTTTAAGCAGACGAACCAGCAACGCTCAAGAGACGTCAAGGAAAAGGAGTCAGGGTAGGTACGGGGGTCCTATGTCCCGCCGCGCCGCCCACATCCCACCATCCACAGGATCCCACAAACCGTGAGGCGGTATTTAAGCACCCAGCCCGCAATGCTCCACAGACGGGGAGGAAAAGGCAGGCACGTCAGGGGACGGGGCAAAAACCCAATCCCGCCGCGCCTCCCACATCCCACCATCCGCAACAACTCAACCACCCTGAGGCGGCTTTTAAGCAAGCCAAGCCGCACTGCTCTAGAGAAGGCGAGGGAAGGGCAGGAGCGTCGAGGGACGACAAAGGAACACCAACCCACCATGCCTCCCACATCCCACCATCCAAGGAACTCCGCCACCGACAGGTGGCCTTTTAAGCAAGCCCGAACCGCAACGCTCCATGAAAGGTGAGGAAAAAGGCGGGCACGGCATGAGACTGGGCAAAAACCCATTCTTTCCAATGCCCCCCACATCCCACCGGTGAGGAAAAGGAATTACAGCGTCCCACCGCCATGCCTCCCACATCCCACCTTCCGAAGGAACTCAACCGCCATGAGGCAGATTTTAAGCAGACGAACCCACAACGCTCCAGGGACGTTGAGGAAAAGGAGTCATGACAGGAACGGAGGCCCTATGTCCCGCCGCACCCCCCACATCCCACCATTCAAAAGAACTCAACCACCGTTGCGAAACTTTTAACCAAGAACCAGGACACCAACCATGCTCATCTATCATCATCCCATCCAAGTTATATCTGTCTAGTATCGCATTGTCTTTTTAGCAAGCCCTTGGAAGACGGAACCGCAATTGTGCGAGAGAATTCAACCCAAGCATATAGACGGGGCCCCTACATCAGCACCAAAAAAATTCCACTACCAACAGGGAGAACTCCAAAGGGACAAGTGAGGGTCTTCTAGGTGGAGCTCACCCACCTGGGGATTCTTCGCTTGAGATATAACCGAGGAGAAAGTCACCCCTGGCACTGATTTAATGAGACCCGTCACAGTATCACCATCTTTCGATTAGTTTGTCCTTTACATGCGGGACCTGATCTTTGAGACAGGCATATGACTAGTGGAAGGATCAGCCATGTAGCATCACCAACAACATCTGCATTGTTTGGGGTATGACTGAGCTGACCACTCAGACCCCAACACAAGCCCAAACCGTCGTCCCGAACATTCAATTCTGTTCGATTAGTTTGTCCTTTGTACATGCACAACCTGATCTTTGAGACAAGCATATGACTAATGGAAGGATCAGCCAGGTAGCATCACCAACCACATCTGCAATGTTTGAGGTATGACTGAGCAGACCACTCAGACCCCAACACAAGCCCCAACCATCTTCCCAAATCGACAGGATTCCCCTTAATGAGTCATCACCTCCGCATGACGCTCGTGTATCTTGCAGAAACAGTAGATACACATTCTCAAGCCACCCTTATGAACATCATCACCCAAGGCATGACTGAGGAGGAAGGCACCCCAACTTGTCCAATAATGAACCATGGAAATCGTTACCCTGTTGGTGTGAGTCTCTTAGGACACAAATAACTCGCACGTGGCCCCGACAATGCGTTGAGCAAAGCACTCCCACCAATCATTGCCCAAGGCAGCTTGCTATGGTTCGCATGGAATATCGCTGAATGAGAAATTTAGGAGCACGCTCTCGCATCCTGGTGATACCGACAGTTTCGCGCTTGAACCACTACCAAAATTCCACAACGCTCCAGAGAAGGTGAGGAAAAGGCGGTACAGCAAGGGACGACAAAGGAACCCAATCCCACCATGCCTCCCACATCCCAACATCTGCAAGAACTCAACCACACTCAGTGGATTTTAAGCAAAGCCCGACCCGCAACGCTCCATGAAAGGTGAGGAAAAAGGTGGGTACGACAGGACGAGGAAACAACCCAATCCCGCCCATACCCCCCACATCCCACCAGTGAGGGAAAAGGTAGGAACGTCAGGGGATGAGGAGGGAAACCCCCATCCCGCCGTGCCTCCCACATCTCACATTCCGTAGGAACTCAACCGCCATGAGGCAGCTTTTAAGCAGACGAACCAGCAACGCTCAAGAGACGTCGAGGAAAAGGAGTCATGGTAGGTACGGGGGTCCTATGTCCCGCCGCGCCGCCCACATCCCACCATCCACAGGATCCCACAAACCGTGAGGCGGTATTTAAGCACCCAGCCCGCAATGCTCCACAGACGGGGAGGAAAAGGCAGGCACGTCAGGGGACGGGGCAAAAACCCAATCCCGCCGCGCCCCCCACATCCCACCATCCGCAGCAACTCAACCACCCTGAGGCAGCTTTTAAGCAAGCAAAGCCGCACTGCTCTAGAGAAGGCGAGGGAAGGGCAGGAGCGTCGAGGGACGACAAAGGAACACCAACCCACCATGCCTCCCACATCCCACCATCCAAGGAACTCCGCCACCAACAGGTGGCCTTTTAAGCAAGCCCGAACCGCAACGCTCCATGAAAGGTGAGGAAAAAGGCGGGCACGGCATGAGACTGGGCAAAAACCCATTCTTTCCAATGCCCCCCACATCCCACCGGTGAGGAAAAGGAATTACAGCGTCCCACCGCCATGCTTCCCACATCCCACCTTCCGAAGGAACTCAACCGCCGTGAGGCAGATTTTAAGCAGACGAACCCACAACGCTCCAGGGACGTTGAGGAAAAGGAGTCATGACAGGAACAGAGGCCCTATGTCCCGCCGCACCCCCCACATCCCACCATTCAAAAGAACTCAACCACCGTTGCGAAACTTTTAACCAAGAACCAGGACACCAACCATGCTCATCTATCATCATCCCATCCAAGTTATATCTGTCTAGTATCGCATCGTCTTTTTAGCAAGCCCTTGGAACCCGAAACCAAAATTGTGCGAGAGAATTCAACCCAAGCATATAGACGGGGCCCGTACATCAGCACCAACAAAATTCCACTACCAACAGGGAGAACTCCAAAGGGACAAGTGAGGGTCTTCAAGGTGGAGCTCACCCACCTGGGGATTCTTCGCTTGAGGTATAACCGAGGAGAAAGTCAGCCCTGGCACTGATTTAATGAGACCCGTCACAGTATCACCATCTTTCGATTAGTTTGTCCTTTACATGCGGGACCTGATCTTTGAGACAGGCATATGACTAGTGGAAGGATCAACCATGTAGCATCACCAACCACATCTGCAATGTTTGAGGTATGACTGAGCAGACCACTCAGACCCCAACACAAGCCCAAACCGTCGTCCCGAGCATTCAATTCCATTCGATTAGTTTGTCCTTCGTACATGCACAGCCTGATCTTTGAGACAATAATATGACTAATGGAAAGATCAACCGGGTACCATCACCAACCACATCTGCAATGTTTGAGGTATGACTGAGCAGACCACTCAGACCCCAACACAAGCCCGAACCATCTCTTCCCAAATCGACATGTTTCCCCTTAATTAGTCATCACCTCTGCATGACGCTCGTGTATCTTGCAGAAACAGTAGATACACATTCTCAAGCCACCCTTATGAACATCATCACCCAAGGCATGACTGAGGAGGAAGGCACCCCAACTTGTCCAATAATGAACCATGGAAATCGTTACCCTGTTGGTGTGAGTTTCTGAGGACCCAAATAACTCGCACGTGGCCCCGACAATGCGTTGAGCAAAGCACTCCCACCAATCATTGCCCAAGGCAGCTTGCTATGGTTCGCATGGAATATCACTGAATGAGAAATTTAGGAGCACGCTCTCGCATCCTGGTGATACCGACAGTTTCGCGCTTGAACCACTACCAAAATTCCACAACGCTCCAGAGAAGGTGAGGAAAAGGCGGTACAGCAAGGGACGACAAAGGAACCCAATCCCACCATGCCTCCCACATCCCAACATCTGCAAGAACTCAACCACAATCAGTGGATTTTAAGCAAAGCCCGACCCGCAACGCTCCATGAAAGGTGAGGAAAAAGGTGGGTACGACAGGACGGGGAAACAACCCAATCCCACCCATACCCCCCACATCCCACCAGTGAGGAACAAGGTAGGAACGTCAGGGGATGAGGAGGGAAACCCCCATCCCGCCGTGCCTCCCACATCTCACATTCCGTAGGAACTCAACCGCCATGAGGCAGCTTTTAAGCAGACGAACCAGCAACGCTCAAGAGACGTCGAGGAAAAGGAGTCATGGTAGGTACGGGGGTCCTATGTCCCGCCGCGCCGCCCACATCCCACCATCCACAGGATCCCACAAACCGTGAGGCGGTATTTAAGCACCCAGCCCGCAATGCTCCACAGACGGGGAGGAAAAGGCAGGCACGTCAGGGGACAGGGCAAAAACCCAATCCCGCCGCGCCCCCCACATCCCACCATCCGCAGCAACTCAACCGCCCTGAGGCAGCTTTTAAGCAAGCAGAGCCGCACTGCTCTAGAGAAGGCGAGGGAAGGGCAGGAGCGTCGAGGGACGACAAAGGAACACCAACCCACCATGCCTCCCACATCCCACCATCCAAGGAACTCCGCCACCAACAGGTGGCCTTTTAAGCAAGCCCGAACCGCAACGCTCCATGAAAGGTGAGGAAAAAGGCGGGCACGGCATGAGACTGGGCAAAAACCCATTCTTTCCAATGCCCCCCACATCCCACCGGTGAGGAAAAGGAATTACAGCGTCCCACCGCCATGCCTCCCACATCCCACCTTCCGAAGGAACTCAACCGCCATGAGGCAGATTTTAAGCAGACGAACCCACAACGCTCCAGGGACGTTGAGGAAAAGGAGTCATGACAGGAACGGAGGCCCTATGTCCCGCCGCACCCCCCACATCCCACCATTCAAAAGAACTCAACCACCGTTGCGAAACTTTTAACCAAGAACCAGGACACCAACCATGCTCATCTATCATCATCCCATCCAAGTTATATCTGTCTAGTATCGCATCGTCTTTTTAGCAAGCCCTTGGAACCCGAAACCAAAATTGTGCGAGAGAATTCAACCCAAGCATATAGACGGGGCCCTTACATCAGCACCAACAAAATTCCACTACCAACAGGGAGAACTCCAAAGGGACAAGTGAGGTTCTTCTAGGTGGAGCTCACCCACCTGGGGATTCTTCGCTTGATGTATAACCGAGGAGAAAGTCAGCCGTGTCACTGATTTAATGAGACCCTTCACAGTATCACCATCTTTCGATTAGTTTGTCCTTGTACATGCAGGACCTGATCTTTGAGACACGCATATGACTAGTGGAAGGATCACCCATGTAGCGTCACTAACCACATCTGCAATGTTTGAGGTATGACTGAGCAGACCACTCAGACCCCAACACAAGCCTAAACCGTCGTCCCGAGCATTCAATTCCATTCGATTAGTTTGTCCTTTGTACATGCACGACCTGATCTTTGATACAAGCATATGACTAATGGAAGGATCAGCCAGGTAGCATCACCAACCACATCTGCAATGTTTGAGGTATGACTGAGCAAACCACTCAGACCCCAACACAAGCCCAAACCATCTTCCCAAATCGACATGTTTCCCCTTAATTAGTCATCACCTCTGTATGACGCTCGTGTATCTTGCAAAAACAATAGATACACATTCTTCGCTTGATGTATAACCGAGGAGAACGTCAAACTTGTCACTGATTTAATGAGACCCTTCACAGTATCACCATCTTTCGGTTAGTTTGTCCCTGTACATGCACAGAATGATCTTTGAGACAAGCATATGACTAGTGTTCTCATCGGATATCCAACCAAGCCAAACCGTGTTCCATCATTCACATGGAAACATGTACAAGGACCAAATGAAAGCGAGGAGAAATTAAACCCCCACTTACGGATGAGGGTGCCAACGAGACCAACGTTCCCTTCCCAAAAAAGGGAGACCGCAGTATCTTGACAACCATCCACCACTCCCACACAATCGCGTAAGCACAACCATCAACCCACACAACTGACCGTCACGCCTCGAGGGAAGCAACCCGAGAGGCATCACAATGCAGCACATGAAGGCAGGGAAAGCCCGCTATGCATGACACAAGGGAAGGATTGATATACCCAACCCCCTAGCGCCAACGAGACCAACGTTCCATTCCCAAAAAAGGGAGACCGCAGTATCTTGACAACCATCCACCACTTCCACACAATCGCATAAGGGCAACCATCAACCCACACAACTGATCATGCACAACCTGATCTTTGAGACAAGCATATGACTAGTAGAAGGATCAGCCATGTAGCATCACCAACAACATCTGCATTGTTTGAGGTATGACTGAGCTCACCACTCAGACCCCAACACAAGCCCAAACCATCATCCCGAACATTCAATTCCGTTCCATTAGTTTGTCCTTTGTACATGCACAACCTGATCTTTGGGACAAGCATATGACTAATGGAAGGATCAGCCAGGTTGCATCACCAACCACATCTGCAATGTTTGAGGTATGACTGAGCAGACCACTCAGACCCCAACACAAGCCCAAACCGTCTTTCCAAATCGACAGGAACCCAATTAATGAGTCATCACCTCTGCATGATGCTCAATACCGCAATTGTGCGAGAGAATTCAACCCAAGCATATAAACAGGGCCCGTATATCATAACTGACAAAATTCCACTACCAACAGGGAGAACTCCGAAGGGACAAGTGAGGGTCTTCTAGGTGGAGCTCACCCACCTGGGGATTCTTCTCTTGATGTATAACTGAGGAGAAAGTCAGCCCTGGCACTAATTTAATGAGACCCATCACAGTATCACCATCTTTCGATTAGTTTGTCTTTGTACATGCGGGACCTGATCTTTGAGTCAAGCATATGACTAGTTGAAGGATCAGCCATGTAGCATCACCAACAACATCTGCATTGTTTGAGGTATGACTGAGCTAACCACTCAGACCCCAACACAAGCCCAAACCGTCGTCCCGAACATTCAATTCCATTCGATTAGTTTTTCCTTTGTACATGCACCACCTGATCTTTGGGACAAGCATATGACTAATGGAAGGATCAGCCAGGTAGCATCACCAACCACATCTGCAATGTTTGAGGTATGACTGAGCAAACCACTCAGACCCCAACACAAGCCCAAACCATCTTCCCAAATCGACAGGATTCCCCTTAATGAGTCATCACCTCTGCGTGACGACGCTCGTGTATCTTGTCGAAACAATAGATACACATTCTTCGCTTGATGTATAACCGAGGAGAACGTCAAACTTGTCACTGATTTAATGAGACCCTTCACAATATCACCATCTTTCGGTTAGTTTGTCCCTGTACATGCACAGACTGATCTTTGAGACAAGCATTTGACTAGTGTTCTCAACGGATATCCAACCAAGCCAAACCGTGTTCCATCATTCACATGGAAACATGCACAAGGACCAAATGAAAGCGAGGAGAAATTAATCCCCCACTTACGGATGAGGGTGCCAACGAGACCAACGTTCCCTTCCCAAAAAAGGGAGACCGCAGTATCTTGACAACCATCCACCACTCCCACACAATCGCGTAAGCACAACCATCAACCCACACAACTGACCGTGACGCCTCAAGGGAAGCAACCCGAGAGGCATCACAATGCAGCACATGAAGGCAGGGAAAGCCCGCTATGCATGACACAAGGGAAGGATTTATATACCCAACCCCCTAGAGCCAAGGAGACCAACGTTCCCTTCCCAAAAAAGGGAGACCGCAGTATCTTGACAACCATCCACCACTCCCACACAATCGCGTAAGCACAACCATCAACCCACACAACTGACTGTGACACCTCGAGGGAAGCAACCCGAGAGACATCACAATGCAGCACATGAAGGCAGGGAAAGCCCGCTATGCATGACACAAGGGAAGGATTTATATACCCAACCCCCTAGAGCCAAGGAGACCAACGTTCCCTTCCCAAAAAAGGGAGACCGCAGTATCTTGACAACCATCCACCACTCCCACACAATCGCGTAAGCACAACCATCAACCCACACAACTGACCGTGACGCCTCAAGGGAAGCAACCCCAGAGGCATCACAATGCAGCACATGAAGGCAGGGAAAGCCCGCTATGCATGACACAAGGGAAGGATTTATATACCCAACCCCCTAGAGCCAAGGAGACCAACGTTCCCTTCCCAAAAAAGGGAGACCGCAGTATCTTGACAACCATCCACCACTCCCACACAATCGCGTAAGCACAACCATCAACCCACACAACTGACTGTGACGCCTCGAGGGAAGCAACCCGAGAGACATCACAATGCAGCACATGAAGGCAGGGAAAGCCCGCTATGCATGACACAAGGGAAGGATTTATATACCCAACCCCCTAGAGCCAACGAGACCAACGTTCCCTTCCCAAAAAAGGGAGACCGCAGTATCTTGACAGCCATCCACCACTCCCACACAATCGCGTAAGCACAACCATCAACCCACACAACTGACCGTGACGCCTCGAGGGAAGCAACCCGAGAGGCATCACAATGCAGCACATGAAGGCAGGGAAAGCCCGCTATGCATGACACAAGGGAAGGATTGATATACCCAACCCCCTAGAGCCAACGAGACCAACGTTCCCTTCCCAAAAAAGGGAGACCGCAGTATCTTGACAACCATCCACCACTCCCACACAATCGCGTAAGCACAACCATCAACCCACACAACTGACCGTGACGCCTCGAGGGAAGCAACCCGAGAGGCATCACAATGCAGCACATGAAGGCAGGGAAAGCCCGCTATGCATGACACAAGGGAAGGATTGATATACCCAACCCCCTAGAGCCAACGAGACCAACGTTCCCTTCCCAAAAAAGGGAGACCGCGGTATCTTGACAACCATCCACCACTCCCACACAATCGCATAAGCGCAACCATCAACCCACACAACTGATCATGCAGGACCTGATCTTTGAGACAAGCATATGACTAGTGGAAGGATCAGACATGTAGAATCACCAACAACATCTGCATTGTTTGAGGTATGACTGAGCTCACCACTCAGACCCCAACACAAGCCCAAACCGTCGTCCCGAACATTCAATTCCGTTCGATTAGTTTGTCCATTGTACATGCACAACCTGATCTTTGAGACAAGCATATGACTAATGGAAGGATCAACAAGGTTGCATCACCAACCAAATCTGCAATGTTTGAGGTATGACCCCACCTCAACGTCCTTCCCTTCAAGGCACGCCGCATGCACCAAGACGGGCCTCGAGGCCCCTTCAAATCGTCTCACTCGGATGCCATTGTCTGGAAACGACTATCAGCCCGCAAGATCACACATGCGACAAACCCCATCTCGTTGTCATCGTTTTTAGGGCGCACTACCTCGGGAAAGACAAGCCCCAAGCACGGGACGAATCATCGAGAATTCATGGCATTGCGTCCATGCCATTTTCCATGTCACTGGGCATGTCATCGGGTGGCTCTAGGCACGCAGGACAAGACCCACGCCCAGGGGGGGTCGCCGACCACTCCCCCCCCTAAAGAGACATTTATGCATTTCCAGCTATTCCACCAGGAAACATCAACAGTGACGAGGAGACATACTGATGGGTTTAGACCACCCTAAGGGCACCGCAGTGCATGAAAGACAACACGGGTTGCCCTAAAAGAGCTATGAAACCATAGGAAGGGCCACCGACGTGACCCCTTAGGCACATGAAGGCCGCCGACACGTCATGGCATCCGTCCCGCGTCTCGTCCATCACCGCAGAGAAGACACGCCCCATGTCCAGAGCGGGTCCTCACGCATGAAAGTAATTATCTTGAGGCGGTCATTGTCATTACATACCGTACCCAACAACATATGACAAACCCCACCACGTCGTCCTTCCTTGCAAGGCACACCGCATCCTCCAAGGCAAGCCCCGATGCCCCTTCAAATCGTCCCACTCGGGTGGCGTTGTCTCCACGTGATTGTCAGTACGTCGGACCTGACACGCGACGCACCCCGGCTCATTGTCATCACTTTTATGGCGCATTACCTCAGACAAGACAAGCCCCAAGCACCGTATGAATCCTCAAGCTTTCATGGATTTGTCTGGAGGCCATTTTTCCATGTCCGTGGGCATGTCACTAGGTGGCTCTGGGCACGCAGGACAAGACCCACGCCCAGGGGGGGTCGCCGACCACTCCCCCCCTAAAGAGACATTTATGCATTTTCAGCTGTCCCACCAGGAAACATCAGCACTGACGAGGAGACATACTAACGGGTTTAGACAACCCTGTGGGCACCACAGCGCATGAAAGACAACACGTGTTGCCCTAAAAGATATATGAAACCATAGGAACAGCCACCGATGTGACCCCTTAGGCACATGAAGGCCGCCGACACGTAGTAGCATTCATCCCGGGTAGCGTCCAACACCGCCGAGAAGACAGGCCCCATGTCCAGAGAGGGTCCTCACGCATGAAATGAATTCTCTTTAGGTGGTCATTGTCATTACATACGGGACACGACAACAGATGACAAACCCCACCGCAACGTCCTTCCTTTCAAGGCACGCCACACGCACCAAGACGGGCCTCGAGGCCCCTTCAAATCGTCTCACTCGGATGCCATTGTCTGGACACGACTGTCAGTCCGCAGGATCACACATGCGACAAACCCCATCTCATTGTCATCGTTTTTAGGGCGCACTACCTCGGGCAAGACAAGCCCCAAGCACGGGACGAATCATCAGAAATTCATGGCACTGCGTCGATGCCATTTTCCATGTCACTCGGCATGTCAGTGGGTGGCTCTAGGCACGCAGGACAAGACCCACGCCCAGGGGGGGTCGCCGACCACTCCCCCCCTAAAGAGACATTTATGCATTTCCAGCTATACCACCAGGAAACATCAACAGTGACGAGGAGACATACTGATGGGTTTAGACCACCCTAAGGGCACCGCAGTGCATGAAAGACAACACGGGTTGCCCTAAAAGAGCTATGAAACCATAGGAAGGGCCACCGACGTGACCCCTTAGGCACATGAAGGCCGCCGACACGTCATGGCATCCGTCCCGCGTCTCGTCCATCACCGCAGAGAAGACGCGCCCCATGTCCAGAGCGAGTCCTCACGCCTCAAAGGAATTATCTTTAGGTGGTCATTGTCAATACATACCGTACCCAACAACATATGACAAACCCCACCACATCGTCCTTCCTTGCAAGGCACACCGCATCCACCAAGGCAAGCCCCGAGGCCCCTTCAAATCGTCTCACTCGGATGCCGTTGTCTCCACGTGATCGTCAGTACGTCGGACCTCACACACGCGACAAACCCCATCTCATTGTCATCGTTTTTATGGCGCACTACCTCGGGCAAGACAAGCCCGAAGCACGGGACAAATCATCAGGAATTCTTGGCATTGCGTCGATGCCATTTTCCACGTCACTCGGCGTGGGTCTGACACGCGACGCACCCCAGCTCATTGTCATCACTTTTATGGCGCATTACCTCAGACAAGACAAGCCCCAAGCACCGTACGAATCATCAGGCTTTCATGGATTCGTCTGGAGGCCGTTTTTCCATGTCCGTGGGCATGTCACTGGGTGGCTCTGGGCACACAGGACAAGACCCACGCCCAGGGGGGGTCGCCGACCACTCCCCCCCTAAAGAGACATTTATGCATTTCCAGCTGTCCCACCAGGAAACATCAGCACTGACGAGGAGACATACTGATGGGTTCAGACAACCCTGTGGGCACCACAGCGCATGAAAGACAACACGTGTTGCCCTAAAAGAGATATGAAACCATAGGAATAGCCACCAATGTGACCCCTTAGGCACATCAAGGCCGCCATCACGTACTAGCATCCATCCCGGGTAGCGTCCAACACCGCCGAGAAGACAGGCCCCATGTCCAGAGAGGGTCCTCACGCATGAAATGAATTCTCTTTAGGTGGTCATTATCATTACATACGGGACACGAAAACACATGAATAACCACACCTCAACGTCCTTCCTTTCAAGGCACACCGCATGCACCAAGACGGGCCTCGAGGCCCCTTCAAATCGTCTCACTCGGATGCCTTTGTCTGGAAACGACTGTCAGCCCGCAAGATCACACATGCGACAAAACCCATCTCATTGTCATCGTTTTTAGGGCGCACTACCTCGGGAAAGACAAGCCCCAAGCACGGGACGAATCATCAAGAATTCATGGCATTGCGTCGATGCCATTTTCCATGTCACTGGGCATGTCATCGGGTGGCTCTAGGCACGCAGGACAAGACCCACGCCCAGGGGGGGTCGCCGACCACTCCCCCCCTAAAGAGACATTTATGCATTTCCAGCTATTCCACCAGGAAACATCAAAAGTGACGAGGAGACATACTGAGGGGTTTAGACCACCCTAAGGGCACCGCAGTGCATGAAAGACAACACGGGTTGCCCTAAAAGAGCTATGAAACCATAGGAAGGGCCACCGACGTGACCCCTTAGGCACATGAAGGCCGCCGACACTTCATGACATCCGTCCCGCGTCTCGTCCATCACCGCAGAGAAGACACGCCCCATGTCCAGAGCGGGTCCTCACGCATGAAATGAATTATCTTTAGGCGGTCATTGTCATTACATACCGTACCCAACAACATATGACAAACCCCACCACGTCGTCCTTCCTTGCAAGGCACACCGCATCCTCCAAGGCAAGCCCCGATGCCCCTTCAAATCGTCCCACTCGGGTGGCGTTGTCTCCACGTGATTGTCAGTACCTCGGACCTGACACGCGACGCACCCCGGCTCATTGTCATCACTTTTATGGCGCATTACCTCAGACAAGACAAGCCCCAAGCACCGTATGAATCCTCAAGCTTTCATGGATTTGTCTGGAGGCCATTTTTCCATGTCCGTGGGCATGTCACTAGGTGGCTCTGGGCACGCAGGACAAGACCCACGCCCAGGGGGGGTCGCCGACCACTCCCCCCCTAAAGAGACATTTATGCCTTTCCAGCTGTCCCACCAGGAAACATCAGCACTGACGAGGAGACATACTGGAGGGTTTAGACAACCCTGTGGGCACCACAGCGCATGAAAGTCAACACGTGTTGCCCTAAAAGATATATGAAACCGTAGGAACAGCCACCGATGTGACCCCTTAGGCACATGAAGGCCGCCGACACGTAGTAGCATTCATCCCGGGTAGCGTCCAACACCGCCGAGAAGACAGGCCCCATGTCCAGAGAGGGTCCTCACGCATGAAATGAATTCTCTTTAGGTGGTCATTGTCATTACATACGGGACACGACAACAGATGACAAACCCCACCGCAACGTCCTTCCTTTCAAGGCACGCCACACGCACCAAGACGGGCCTCGAGGCCCCTTCAAATCGTCTCACTCGGATGCCATTGTCTGGACACGACTGTCAGTCCACAGGATCACACATGCGACAAACCCCATCTCATTGTCATCGTTTTTAGGGCGCACTACCTCGGGCAAGACAAGCCCCAAGCACGAGACGAATCATCAGGAATTCGTGGCACTGCGTCGATGCCATTTTCCATGTCACTCGGCATGTCATTGGGTGGCTCTAGGCACGCAGGACAAGACCCACGCCCAGGGGGGGTCGCCGACCACTCCCCCCCTAAAGAGACATTTATGCATTTCCAGCTATACCACCAGGAAACATCAACAGTGACGAGGAGACATACTGATGGGTTTAGACCACCCTAAGGGCACTGCAGTGCATGAAAGACAACACGGGTTGCCCTAAAAGAGCTATGAAACCATAGGAAGGGCCACCGACGTGACCCCTTAGGCACATGAAGGCCGCCGACACGTCATGGCATCCGCCCCGCGTCTCGTCCATCACCGCAGAGAAGACACGCCCCATGTCCAGAGCTGGTCCTCACGCCTCAAAGGAATTATCTTTAGGCGGTCATTGTCAATACATACCGTACCCAACAACATATGACAAACCCCACCACGTCGTCCTTCCTTGCAAGGCACACCGCATCCACCAAGGCAAGACCCGAGGTCCCTTCAAATCGTCCCACTCGGATGGCGTTGTCTCCACGTGATTGTCAGTACGTCGGACCTGACACGCGACGCACCCCGGCTCATTGTCATCACTTTTATGACGCATTACCTCAGACAAGACAAGCCCCAAGCACCGTACGAATAATCAAGCTTTCATGGATTTGTCTGGAGGTCGTTTTTCCATGTTCGTGGGCATGTCACTGGGTGGCTCTGGGCACGCAGGACAAGACCCACGCCCAGGGGGGGTCGCCGACCACTCCCCCCCTAAAGAGACATTTATGCATTTCCAGCTGTCCCACCAGGAAACATCAGCACTGACGAGGACACATACTGATGGGTTCAGACAACCCAATGGGCACCACAACGCATGAAAGACAGCACGTGTTGCCCTTAAAGAGCTACGAATCCATACGAACAGCCACCAAAGTGACCCCTTAGGCACACGAAGGCCGCCGACACGTCATGGCATCCGTCCCGGGTATCATCCAACACCGCCGAGAAGACAGGACCCATGTCCAGAGCGGGTCCCCGCGCATGAAATGAATTATCTTTAGGCGGTCATTGTCTTTACATTCCGAACACAACAACATGTGACAAACCCCACCTCGACGTCCTTCCTTTCAAGAAACGCCGCATGCACCAAGACGGGCCCCGAGACCCCTTCAAATCGTCTCACTCGGATGCCATTGTCTGAACGCGACTGTCAGTCCGCAGGATCTCGAAGGCGACAAACACCATCCCATTGTCATCGTTTTTATGGCGCACTACCTCGGGCAAGACAAGCCCCAAGCACGGGACGAATCATCAGGCATTCATGGCATTACGTCGATGTCATTTTGCATGTCAATGGGCATCACATTGGGTGGCTCTAGGCACGCAAGACAAGACCCACGCCCGGGGGGGTCGCCGACCACTCCCCCCCTAAAGAGACATTTATGCATTTCCAGCTATTCCACCAGGAAACATCAACACCGACGAGGAGACATACTGATGGGTTTAGACCACCCTGAGGGCAGGGCAGCGCATGAAAGGCAACACGTGTTGCCCTAAAAGAGCTATGAAACCATAGGAAGGGCCACCGACGTGACCCCTTAGGCACATGAAGGCCGCCGACACGTCATGGCATCCGTCCCACGTATCGTCCATCACCACAGCGAAGACACGCCCCATGTCCAGAGCGGGTCCCCACGCATGAAAGGAATTCTCTTTAGGCGGTCATTGTCATTACATACCGGACCCAACAACATATGACAAACCCCACCTCATTGTCCTTCCATTCAAGGCACACCGCATCCACCAAGGCAAGCCCTGAGGCCCCTTCAAATCCTCTCACCCGGATGGCGTTGTCTCCACCTGATTGTCAGTACGGAGGACCTGACACGCGACGAAACCCGGCTCATTGTCATCACTTTTATGGCGCACTACCTCGAACAAGACAAGCCCCAAGCACCGGACGAATCATCAAGCTGTCTTTGCTTTGTCCGGAGGCTGTTTTTCCATGTCCGTGGGCATGTCACTGGGTGGCTCTGGGCACGCAGGACAAGACCCACACCCAGGGGGGGTCGCCGACCACTCCCCCCCTAAAGAGACATTTATGCATTTCCAGCTGTCCCACCAGGAAACATCAGCACTGACGAGGAGACATACTGATGGGTTTAGACAACCCTGTGGGCACCACAGCGCATGAAAGACAACACGTGTTGCCCTAAAAGAGATATGAAACCATAGGAACAGCCACTGATGTGACCCCTTAGGCACATCAAGGCCGCCGACACGTAGTAGCATTCGTCGCGGGTAGCATCCAACGCCGCCGAGAAGACAGGCCCCATGTCCAGAGCGGGTCCTCGCGCATGAAATGAATTCTCTTTAGGTGGTCATTGTCATTACATACGGGACACGACAACATATGAAAAACCCCACCTCGACGTCCTTCCTTTCAAGGCACGCCGCATGCACCAAGACGGGCCCTGAGGCCCCTTCAAATCGTCTCACTCGGATGCCATTGTCTGGACGCGACTGTCAGTCCGCAGGATCGCACATGCGACAAACCCCGTCTCATTGCCATCGTTTTTAGGGCGCACTACCTCGGGCAAGACAAGCCTCAAGCACGGGACGAATCATCAGGAATTCATGGCATTGCGTCGATGCCATTTTCCATGTCACTGGGCATGTCTGTGGGTGGCTCTCGGCACGCAGGACAAGACCCACGCCCAGGGGGGGTCGCCGACCACTCCCCCCCTAAAGAGACATTTATGCATTTCCAGCTATTCCACCAGGAAACATCAACACTGACGAGGAGACATACTGAGTGGTTTAGACCACCCAGAGGGAACCGCAGCGCATGAAAGGCAACACGTGTTGCCCTAAAAGGGCTATGAAACCATAGGAAGGGACACCGACGTGGCCCCTTAGGCACATGAAGGCCGCCGACACGTCATGGCATCCGTCCCGCGTATCGTCCAACACCGCCGAGGAGACAGGACCCATGTCCAGAGCGGGTCCTCACGCATGAAATGAATTCTCTTTAGGTGGTCATTGTCTTTACATACCGGACACAACAACATATGACAAACCCCACCTCAACGTCCTTCCTTTCAAGGCACGCCGCACGCACCAAGACGGGCCCCGAGGCCCCTTCAAATCGCCTCACTAGGATTCCATTGTCTGGACGCGATTGTCAGTCCGTAGGATCTCACAGGCGACAAACCCCACCCATCTCATTGTCATCGGTTTTATGGCGCACCACCTCGGGCAAGACAAGACCCTAGCACGGGAAGAATCATCAGGAATTCAGGGCATTGCGTCGATGCCATTTTCCATGTCACTGGGCATGTCATTGGGTGGCTCTAGGCACGCAGGACAAGACCCACGCCCAGGGGGGTCGCCGACCACTCCCCCCCTAAAGAGACATTTATGCATTTCCAGCTATCCCACCAGGAAACATCAACACTGACGAGGAGACATACTGATGGGTTTAGACCACCCTGAGGGCACCACAGCGCATGAAAGACAACACGTGTTGCCCTAAAAGAGCTATGAAACCATAGGAAGGGCCACCGACGTGACCCCTTATGCACATGAAGGCCACCGACAAGTCATGGCATCCATCCCGCGTATCGTCGATCACCGCCGAGAAGACACGCCCCATGTCCAGAGCGGGTCCTCACTCATGAAAAGAATTCTCTTTAGGTGGTAATTGTAATTACATACAGGACCCAACAACATATGAAAAACCCCACCTCGACGTCCTTCCTTTCAAGGCACGTCGCATCCACCAAGACATGCCCCGAGGCCACTTCAAATCGTCTCACTCGGATGGCTTTGTCTCCACGCGATTGTCAGTTCGTCGGACCTGACACGCGACGAACCCCGTCTCATTGTCATCGCTTTTATGGGGCACTACCGCGGGCAAGACAAGCCCCAAGCACAGGAGGAATCATCTAGAGGCCATTTTTCCATGTCTGTGGGCATGTCACTGGGTGGCTCTGGGCACGCAGGACAAGACCCACGCCCAGGGGGGGTCACCGACCACTCCCCCCCTAAAGAGACATTTCTGCATTTCCAGCTCTCCCACCAGGAAACATCAGCACTGACGAGGAGACATACTGAGTGGTTCAGACCACCCAGAGGGAACCGCAGCGCATGAAAGACAACACGTGTTGCCCTAAAAGAGCTATGAAACCATAGGAACGGCAACCGACGTGACCCCTTAGGCACGTGAAGGCCGCCGACACGTCATGGCATCCTTCCCGCGTATCGTCGACCACCGCCGAGAAGACAGACCCCATGTCCAGAGCGGGTCCTCACGCATGAAATGAATTCTCTTTAGGTGGTCAGTGTCGTTACATACCGAACCCAACAACATATGACAAACCCCAGCTCGGCGTCCTTCCTTTCAAGGCACCCCGCATCCACCAAGACAAGCCTCGAGGCCCCTTCAAATCGTCTCACTCGGATGGCATTGTCTCCACGCGATTGTCGGTACGTAGGACCTCACACGCGACGAACCCCGGCTCATTGTCAAAGCTTTTAAGGCGCACTACCCCGGAGAAGACAAGCCCCAAGCACCGGACGAATCATCACGCATTGATGGCATTGTCTAGAGGCCATTTTTCCATGTCCGTGGGCATGTCACTGGGTGGCTCGAGGCACGCAGGACAAGACCCACGCCCAGGGGGGGTCGCCGACCACTACCCCCCTAAAGAGACATTTATGCATTTACAGCTATCCCACCAGGAAACATCAGCACTGACGAGGAGACATACTGAGTGGTTTAGACCACCCAGAGGGCACCCCAGCTCATGAAAGACAACGCGAGTTGCCCTAAAAGAGCTATGAAACCATAGGAACGGCCACCGACGTGACCCCTTAGGCACATGAAGGCCGCCGGCACGTCATGGCATCCGTCCCGCGTGTCGTCGACCACCGCCGAGAAGACAACCCCATGTCCAGAGCGGGTCCTCACGCATGAAACGAATTCTATTTAGGTGGTCATGGACGTTACATACCGGACCCAACAAGATATGG
>CAUJRU010000829.1:45000-67500 GCA_963277665.1 Viscum album | reverse complement strand
CTCCCACATCCCAACATCTGCAAGAACTCAACCACACTCGGTGGCTTTTAAGCATAGCCCGACCCGCAACGCTCCATGAAAGGTGAGGAAAAAGGTGGGTACGACAGGACGGGGAAACAACCCAATCCCGCCCATACCCCCCACATCCCACCAGTGAGGAAAAAGGTAGGAACGTCAGGGGATGAGGAGGGAAACCCCCATCCCGCCGTGCCTCCCACATCTCACATTCCGTAGGAACTCAACCGCCATGAGGCAGCTTTTAAGCAGACGAACCAGCAACGCTCAAGAGACGTCGAGGAAAAGGAGTCACGGTAGGTACGGGGGTCCTATGTCCCGCCGCGCCGCCCACATCCCACCATCCACAGGATCCCACAAACCGTGAGGCGGTATTTAAGCACCCAGCCCGCAATGCTCCACAGACGGGGAGGAAAAGGCAGGCACGTCAGGGGACGGGGCAAAAACCCAATCCCGCCGCGCCTCCCACATCCCACCATCCGCAGCAACTCAACCACCCTGAGGCGGCTTTTAAGCAAGCCAAGCCGCACTGCTCTAGAGAAGGCGAGGGAAGGGCAGGAGCGTCGAGGGACGACAAAGGAACACCAACCCACCATGCCTCCCACATCCCACCATCCAAGGAACTCCGCCACCGACAGGTGGCCTTTTAAGCAAGCCCGAACCGCAACGCTCCATGAAAGGTGAGGAAAAAGGCGGGCACGGCATGAGACTGGGCAAAAACCCATTCTTTCCAATGCCCCCCACATCCCACCGGTGAGGAAAAGGAATTACAGCGTCCCACCGCCATGCCTCCCACATCCCACCTTCCGAAGGAACTCAACCGCCATGAGGCAAATTTTAAGCAGACGAACCCACAACGCTCCAGGGACGTTGAGGAAAAGGAGTCATGACAGGAACGGAGGCCCTATGTCCCGCCGCACCCCCCACATCCCACCATTCAAAAGAACTCAACCACCGTTGAGAAACTTTTAACCAAGAACCAGGACACCAACCATGCTCATCTATCATCATCCCATCCAAGTTATATCTGTCTAGTATCGCATCGTCTTTTTAGCAAGCCCTTGGAAGACGGAACCGCAATTGTGCGAGAGAATTCAACCCAAGCATATAGACGGGGCCCCTACATCAGCACCAAAAAAATTCCACTACCAACAGGGAGAACTCCAAAGGGACAAGTGAGGGTCTTCTAGGTGGAGCTCACCCACCTGGGGATTCTTCGCTTGAGATATAACCGAGGAGAAAGTCACCCCTGGAACTGATTTAATGAGACCCGTCACAGTATCACCATCTTTCGATTAGTTTGTCCTTTACATGCGGGACCTGATCTTTGAGACAGGCATATGACTAGTGGAAGGATCAGCCATGTAGCATCACCAACAACATCTGCATTGTTTGGGGTATGACTGAGCTGACCACTCAGACCCCAACACAAGCCCAAACCGTCGTCCCGAACATTCAATTCTGTTCGATTAGTTTGTCCTTTGTACATGCACAACCTGATCTTTGAGACAAGCATATGACTAATGGAAGGATCAGCCAGGTAGCATCACCAACCACATCTGCAATGTTTGAGGTATGACTGAGCAGACCACTCAGACCCCAACACAAGCCCCAACCATCTTCCCAAATCGACAGGATTCCCCTTAATGAGTCATCACCTCCGCATGACGCTCGTGTATCTTGCAGAAACAGTAGATACACATTCTCAAGCCACCCTTATGAACATCATCACCCAAGGCATGACTGAGGAGGAAGGCACCCCAACTTGTCCAATAATGAACCATGGAAATCGTCACCCTGTTGGTGTGAGTTTCTTAGGACCCAAATAACTCGCACGTGGCCCCGACAATGCGTTGAGCAAAGCACTCCCACCAATCATTGCCCAAGGCAGCTTGCTATGGTTCGCATGAAATATCGCTGAATGAGAAATTTAGGAGCACGCTCTTGCATCCTGGTGATACCGACAGTTTCGCGCTTGAACCACTACCAAAATTCCACAACGCTCCAGAGAAGGTGAGGAAAAGGCGGTACAGCAAGGGACGACAAAGGAACCCAATCCCACCATGCCTCCCACATCCCAACATCTGCAAGAACTCAACCACACTCGGTGGCTTTTAAGCATAGCCCGACCCGCAACGCTCCATGAAAGGTGAGGAAAAAGGTGGGTACGACAGGACGGGGAAACAACCCAATCCCGCCCATACCCCCCACATCCCACCAGTGAGGAAAAAGGTAGGAACGTCAGGGGATGAGGAGGGAAACCCCCATCCCGCCGTGCCTCCCACATCTCACATTCCGTAGGAACTCAACCGCCATGAGGCAGCTTTTAAGCAGACGAACCAGCAACGCTCAAGAGACGTCAAGGAAAAGGAGTCAGGGTAGGTACGGGGGTCCTATGTCCCGCCGCGCCGCCCACATCCCACCATCCACAGGATCCCACAAACCGTGAGGCGGTATTTAAGCACCCAGCCCGCAATGCTCCACAGACGGGGAGGAAAAGGCAGGCACGTCAGGGGACGGGGCAAAAACCCAATCCCGCCGCGCCTCCCACATCCCACCATCCGCAACAACTCAACCACCCTGAGGCGGCTTTTAAGCAAGCCAAGCCGCACTGCTCTAGAGAAGGCGAGGGAAGGGCAGGAGCGTCGAGGGACGACAAAGGAACACCAACCCACCATGCCTCCCACATCCCACCATCCAAGGAACTCCGCCACCGACAGGTGGCCTTTTAAGCAAGCCCGAACCGCAACGCTCCATGAAAGGTGAGGAAAAAGGCGGGCACGGCATGAGACTGGGCAAAAACCCATTCTTTCCAATGCCCCCCACATCCCACCGGTGAGGAAAAGGAATTACAGCGTCCCACCGCCATGCCTCCCACATCCCACCTTCCGAAGGAACTCAACCGCCATGAGGCAGATTTTAAGCAGACGAACCCACAACGCTCCAGGGACGTTGAGGAAAAGGAGTCATGACAGGAACGGAGGCCCTATGTCCCGCCGCACCCCCCACATCCCACCATTCAAAAGAACTCAACCACCGTTGCGAAACTTTTAACCAAGAACCAGGACACCAACCATGCTCATCTATCATCATCCCATCCAAGTTATATCTGTCTAGTATCGCATTGTCTTTTTAGCAAGCCCTTGGAAGACGGAACCGCAATTGTGCGAGAGAATTCAACCCAAGCATATAGACGGGGCCCCTACATCAGCACCAAAAAAATTCCACTACCAACAGGGAGAACTCCAAAGGGACAAGTGAGGGTCTTCTAGGTGGAGCTCACCCACCTGGGGATTCTTCGCTTGAGATATAACCGAGGAGAAAGTCACCCCTGGCACTGATTTAATGAGACCCGTCACAGTATCACCATCTTTCGATTAGTTTGTCCTTTACATGCGGGACCTGATCTTTGAGACAGGCATATGACTAGTGGAAGGATCAGCCATGTAGCATCACCAACAACATCTGCATTGTTTGGGGTATGACTGAGCTGACCACTCAGACCCCAACACAAGCCCAAACCGTCGTCCCGAACATTCAATTCTGTTCGATTAGTTTGTCCTTTGTACATGCACAACCTGATCTTTGAGACAAGCATATGACTAATGGAAGGATCAGCCAGGTAGCATCACCAACCACATCTGCAATGTTTGAGGTATGACTGAGCAGACCACTCAGACCCCAACACAAGCCCCAACCATCTTCCCAAATCGACAGGATTCCCCTTAATGAGTCATCACCTCCGCATGACGCTCGTGTATCTTGCAGAAACAGTAGATACACATTCTCAAGCCACCCTTATGAACATCATCACCCAAGGCATGACTGAGGAGGAAGGCACCCCAACTTGTCCAATAATGAACCATGGAAATCGTTACCCTGTTGGTGTGAGTCTCTTAGGACACAAATAACTCGCACGTGGCCCCGACAATGCGTTGAGCAAAGCACTCCCACCAATCATTGCCCAAGGCAGCTTGCTATGGTTCGCATGGAATATCGCTGAATGAGAAATTTAGGAGCACGCTCTCGCATCCTGGTGATACCGACAGTTTCGCGCTTGAACCACTACCAAAATTCCACAACGCTCCAGAGAAGGTGAGGAAAAGGCGGTACAGCAAGGGACGACAAAGGAACCCAATCCCACCATGCCTCCCACATCCCAACATCTGCAAGAACTCAACCACACTCAGTGGATTTTAAGCAAAGCCCGACCCGCAACGCTCCATGAAAGGTGAGGAAAAAGGTGGGTACGACAGGACGGGGAAACAACCCAATCCCGCCCATACCCCCCACATCCCACCAGTGAGGGAAAAGGTAGGAACGTCAGGGGATGAGGAGGGAAACCCCCATCCCGCCGTGCCTCCCACATCTCACATTCCGTAGGAACTCAACCGCCATGAGGCAGCTTTTAAGCAGACGAACCAGCAACGCTCAAGAGACGTCGAGGAAAAGGAGTCATGGTAGGTACGGGGGTCCTATGTCCCGCCGCGCCGCCCACATCCCACCATCCACAGGATCCCACAAACCGTGAGGCGGTATTTAAGCACCCAGCCCGCAATGCTCCACAGACGGGGAGGAAAAGGCAGGCACGTCAGGGGACGGGGCAAAAACCCAATCCCGCCGCGCCCCCCACATCCCACCATCCGCAGCAACTCAACCACCCTGAGGCAGCTTTTAAGCAAGCAAAGCCGCACTGCTCTAGAGAAGGCGAGGGAAGGGCAGGAGCGTCGAGGGACGACAAAGGAACACCAACCCACCATGCCTCCCACATCCCACCATCCAAGGAACTCCGCCACCAACAGGTGGCCTTTTAAGCAAGCCCGAACCGCAACGCTCCATGAAAGGTGAGGAAAAAGGCGGGCACGGCATGAGACTGGGCAAAAACCCATTCTTTCCAATGCCCCCCACATCCCACCGGTGAGGAAAAGGAATTACAGCGTCCCACCGCCATGCTTCCCACATCCCACCTTCCGAAGGAACTCAACCGCCGTGAGGCAAATTTTAAGCAGACGAACCCACAACGCTCCAGGGACGTTGAGGAAAAGGAGTCATGACAGGAACAGAGGCCCTATGTCCCGCCGCACCCCCCACATCCCACCATTCAAAAGAACTCAACCACCGTTGCGAAACTTTTAACCAAGAACCAGGACACCAACCATGCTCATCTATCATCATCCCATCCAAGTTATATCTGTCTAGTATCGCATCGTCTTTTTAGCAAGCCCTTGGAACCCGAAACCAAAATTGTGCGAGAGAATTCAACCCAAGCATATAGACGGGGCCCGTACATCAGCACCAACAAAATTCCACTACCAACAGGGAGAACTCCAAAGGGACAAGTGAGGGTCTTCAAGGTGGAGCTCACCCACCTGGGGATTCTTCGCTTGAGGTATAACCGAGGAGAAAGTCAGCCCTGGCACTGATTTAATGAGACCCGTCACAGTATCACCATCTTTCGATTAGTTTGTCCTTTACATGCGGGACCTGATCTTTGAGACAGGCATATGACTAGTGGAAGGATCAACCATGTAGCATCACCAACCACATCTGCAATGTTTGAGGTATGACTGAGCAGACCACTCAGACCCCAACACAAGCCCAAACCGTCGTCCCGAGCATTCAATTCCATTCGATTAGTTTGTCCTTCGTACATGCACAGCCTGATCTTTGAGACAATAATATGACTAATGGAAAGATCAACCGGGTACCATCACCAACCACATCTGCAATGTTTGAGGTATGACTGAGCAGACCACTCAGACCCCAACACAAGCCCGAACCATCTCTTCCCAAATCGACATGTTTCCCCTTAATTAGTCATCACCTCTGCATGACGCTCGTGTATCTTGCAGAAACAGTAGATACACATTCTCAAGCCACCCTTATGAACATCATCACCCAAGGCATGACTGAGGAGGAAGGCACCCCAACTTGTCCAATAATGAACCATGGAAATCGTTACCCTGTTGGTGTGAGTTTCTTAGGACCCAAATAACTCGCACGTGGCCCCGACAATGCGTTGAGCAAAGCACTCCCACCAATCATTGCCCAAGGCAGCTTGCTATGGTTCGCATGGAATATCACTGAATGAGAAATTTAGGAGCACGCTCTCGCATCCTGGTGATACCGACAGTTTCGCGCTTGAACCACTACCAAAATTCCACAACGCTCCAGAGAAGGTGAGGAAAAGGCGGTACAGCAAGGGACGACAAAGGAACCCAATCCCACCATGCCTCCCACATCCCAACATCTGCAAGAACTCAACCACAATCAGTGGATTTTAAGCAAAGCCCGACCCGCAACGCTCCATGAAAGGTGAGGAAAAAGGTGGGTACGACAGGACGGGGAAACAACCCAATCCCACCCATACCCCCCACATCCCACCAGTGAGGAAAAAGGTAGGAACGTCAGGGGATGAGGAGGGAAACCCCCATCCCGCCGTGCCTCCCACATCTCACATTCCGTAGGAACTCAACCGCCATGAGGCAGCTTTTAAGCAGACGAACCAGCAACGCTCAAGAGACATCGAGGAAAAGGAGTCATGGTAGGTACGGGGGTCCTATGTCCCGCCGCGCCGCCCACATCCCACCATCCACAGGATCCCACAAACCGTGAGGCGGTATTTAAGCACCCAGCCCGCAATGCTCCACAGACGGGGAGGAAAAGGCAGGCACGTCAGGGGACGGGGCAAAAACCCAATCCCGCCGCGCCCCCCACATCCCACCATCCGCAGCAACTCAACCGCCCTGAGGCAGCTTTTAAGCAAGCAGAGCCGCACTGCTCTAGAGAAGGCGAGGGAAGGGCAGGAGCGTCGAGGGACGACAAAGGAACACCAACCCACCATGCCTCCCACATCCCACCATCCAAGGAACTCCGCCACCAACAGGTGGCCTTTTAAGCAAGCCCGAACCGCAACGCTCCATGAAAGGTGAGGAAAAAGGCGGGCACGGCATGAGACTGGGCAAAAACCCATTCTTTCCAATGCCCCCCACATCCCACCGGTGAGGAAAAGGAATTACAGCGTCCCACCGCCATGCCTCCCACATCCCACCTTCCGAAGGAACTCAACCGCCATGAGGCAGATTTTAAGCAGACGAACCCACAACGCTCCAGGGACGTTGAGGAAAAGGAGTCATGACAGGAACGGAGGCCCTATGTCCCGCCGCACCCCCCACATCCCACCATTCAAAAGAACTCAACCACCGTTGCGAAACTTTTAACCAAGAACCAGGACACCAACCATGCTCATCTATCATCATCCCATCCAAGTTATATCTGTCTAGTATCGCATCGTCTTTTTAGCAAGCCCTTGGAACCCGAAACCAAAATTGTGCGAGAGAATTCAACCCAAGCATATAGACGGGGCCCTTACATCAGCACCAACAAAATTCCACTACCAACAGGGAGAACTCCAAAGGGACAAGTGAGGTTCTTCTAGGTGGAGCTCACCCACCTGGGGATTCTTCGCTTGATGTATAACCGAGGAGAAAGTCAGCCGTGTCACTGATTTAATGAGACCCTTCACAGTATCACCATCTTTCGATTAGTTTGTCCTTGTACATGCAGGACCTGATCTTTGAGACACGCATATGACTAGTGGAAGGATCACCCATGTAGCGTCACTAACCACATCTGCAATGTTTGAGGTATGACTGAGCAGACCACTCAGACCCCAACACAAGCCTAAACCGTCGTCCCGAGCATTCAATTCCATTCGATTAGTTTGTCCTTTGTACATGCACGACCTGATCTTTGATACAAGCATATGACTAATGGAAGGATCAGCCAGGTAGCATCACCAACCACATCTGCAATGTTTGAGGTATGACTGAGCAAACCACTCAGACCCCAACACAAGCCCAAACCATCTTCCCAAATCGACATGTTTCCCCTTAATTAGTCATCACCTCTGTATGACGCTCGTGTATCTTGCAAAAACAATAGATACACATTCTTCGCTTGATGTATAACCGAGGAGAACGTCAAACTTGTCACTGATTTAATGAGACCCTTCACAGTATCACCATCTTTCGGTTAGTTTGTCCCTGTACATGCACAGACTGATCTTTGAGACAAGCATATGACTAGTGTTCTCATCGGATATCCAACCAAGCCAAACCGTGTTCCATCATTCACATGGAAACATGTACAAGGACCAAATGAAAGCGAGGAGAAATTAAACCCCCACTTACGGATGAGGGTGCCAACGAGACCAACGTTCCCTTCCCAAAAAAGGGAGACCGCAGTATCTTGACAACCATCCACCACTCCCACACAATCGCGTAAGCACAACCATCAACCCACACAACTGACCGTCACGCCTCGAGGGAAGCAACCCGAGAGGCATCACAATGCAGCACATGAAGGCAGGGAAAGCCCGCTATGCATGACACAAGGGAAGGATTGATATACCCAACCCCCTAGCGCCAACGAGACCAACGTTCCATTCCCAAAAAAGGGAGACCGCAGTATCTTGACAACCATCCACCACTTCCACACAATCGCATAAGGGCAACCATCAACCCACACAACTGATCATGCACAACCTGATCTTTGAGACAAGCATATGACTAGTAGAAGGATCGGCCATGTAGCATCACCAACAACATCTGCATTGTTTGAGGTATGACTGAGCTCACCACTCAGACCCCAACACAAGCCCAAACCATCATCCCGAACATTCAATTCCGTTCCATTAGTTTGTCCTTTGTACATGCACAACCTGATCTTTGGGACAAGCATATGACTAATGGAAGGATCAGCCAGGTTGCATCACCAACCACATCTGCAATGTTTGAGGTATGACTGAGCAGACCACTCAGACCCCAACACAAGCCCAAACCGTCTTTCCAAATCGACAGGAACCCAATTAATGAGTCATCACCTCTGCATGATGCTCAATACCGCAATTGTGCGAGAGAATTCAACCCAAGCATATAAACAGGGCCCGTATATCATAACTGACAAAATTCCACTACCAACAGGGAGAACTCCGAAGGGACAAGTGAGGGTCTTCTAGGTGGAGCTCACCCACCTGGGGATTCTTCTCTTGATGTATAACTGAGGAGAAAGTCAGCCCTGGCACTAATTTAATGAGACCCATCACAGTATCACCATCTTTCGATTAGTTTGTCTTTGTACATGCGGGACCTGATCTTTGAGTCAAGCATATGACTAGTTGAAGGATCAGCCATGTAGCATCACCAACAACATCTGCATTGTTTGAGGTATGACTGAGCTAACCACTCAGACCCCAACACAAGCCCAAACCGTCGTCCCGAACATTCAATTCCATTCGATTAGTTTTTCCTTTGTACATGCACCACCTGATCTTTGGGACAAGCATATGACTAATGGAAGGATCAGCCAGGTAGCATCACCAACCACATCTGCAATGTTTGAGGTATGACTGAGCAAACCACTCAGACCCCAACACAAGCCCAAACCATCTTCCCAAATCGACAGGATTCCCCTTAATGAGTCATCACCTCTGCGTGACGACGCTCGTGTATCTTGTCGAAACAATAGATACACATTCTTCGCTTGATGTATAACCGAGGAGAACGTCAAACTTGTCACTGATTTAATGAGACCCTTCACAATATCACCATCTTTCGGTTAGTTTGTCCCTGTACATGCACAGACTGATCTTTGAGACAAGCATTTGACTAGTGTTCTCAACGGATATCCAACCAAGCCAAACCGTGTTCCATCATTCACATGGAAACATGCACAAGGACCAAATGAAAGCGAGGAGAAATTAATCCCCCACTTACGGATGAGGGTGCCAACGAGACCAACGTTCCCTTCCCAAAAAAGGGAGACCGCAGTATCTTGACAACCATCCACCACTCCCACACAATCGCGTAAGCACAACCATCAACCCACACAACTGACCGTGACGCCTCAAGGGAAGCAACCCGAGAGGCATCACAATGCAGCACATGAAGGCAGGGAAAGCCCGCTATGCATGACACAAGGGAAGGATTTATATACCCAACCCCCTAGAGCCAAGGAGACCAACGTTCCCTTCCCAAAAAAGGGAGACCGCAGTATCTTGACAACCATCCACCACTCCCACACAATCGCGTAAGCACAACCATCAACCCACACAACTGACTGTGACACCTCGAGGGAAGCAACCCGAGAGACATCACAATGCAGCACATGAAGGCAGGGAAAGCCCGCTATGCATGACACAAGGGAAGGATTTATATACCCAACCCCCTAGAGCCAAGGAGACCAACGTTCCCTTCCCAAAAAAGGGAGACCGCAGTATCTTGACAACCATCCACCACTCCCACACAATCGCGTAAGCACAACCATCAACCCACACAACTGACCGTGACGCCTCAAGGGAAGCAACCCCAGAGGCATCACAATGCAGCACATGAAGGCAGGGAAAGCCCGCTATGCATGACACAAGGGAAGGATTTATATACCCAACCCCCTAGAGCCAAGGAGACCAACGTTCCCTTCCCAAAAAAGGGAGACCGCAGTATCTTGACAACCATCCACCACTCCCACACAATCGCGTAAGCACAACCATCAACCCACACAACTGACTGTGACGCCTCGAGGGAAGCAACCCGAGAGACATCACAATGCAGCACATGAAGGCAGGGAAAGCCCGCTATGCATGACACAAGGGAAGGATTTATATACCCAACCCCCTAGAGCCAACGAGACCAACGTTCCCTTCCCAAAAAAGGGAGACCGCAGTATCTTGACAGCCATCCACCACTCCCACACAATCGCGTAAGCACAACCATCAACCCACACAACTGACCGTGACGCCTCGAGGGAAGCAACCCGAGAGGCATCACAATGCAGCACATGAAGGCAGGGAAAGCCCGCTATGCATGACACAAGGGAAGGATTGATATACCCAACCCCCTAGAGCCAACGAGACCAACGTTCCCTTCCCAAAAAAGGGAGACCGCAGTATCTTGACAACCATCCACCACTCCCACACAATCGCGTAAGCACAACCATCAACCCACACAACTGACCGTGACGCCTCGAGGGAAGCAACCCGAGAGGCATCACAATGCAGCACATGAAGGCAGGGAAAGCCCGCTATGCATGACACAAGGGAAGGATTGATATACCCAACCCCCTAGAGCCAACGAGACCAACGTTCCCTTCCCAAAAAAGGGAGACCGCGGAATCTTGACAACCATCCACCACTCCCACACAATCGCATAAGCGCAACCATCAACCCACACAACTGATCATGCAGGACCTGATCTTTGAGACAAGCATATGACTAGTGGAAGGATCAGACATGTAGAATCACCAACAACATCTGCATTGTTTGAGGTATGACTGAGCTCACCACTCAGACCCCAACACAAGCCCAAACCGTCGTCCCGAACATTCAATTCCGTTCGATTAGTTTGTCCATTGTACATGCACAACCTGATCTTTGAGACAAGCATATGACTAATGGAAGGATCAACAAGGTTGCATCACCAACCAAATCTGCAATGTTTGAGGTATGACCCCACCTCAACGTCCTTCCCTTCAAGGCACGCCGCATGCACCAAGACGGGCCTCGAGGCCCCTTCAAATCGTCTCACTCGGATGCCATTGTCTGGAAACGACTATCAGCCCGCAAGATCACACATGCGACAAACCCCATCTCGTTGTCATCGTTTTTAGGGCGCACTACCTCGGGAAAGACAAGCCCCAAGCACGGGACGAATCATCGAGAATTCATGGCATTGCGTCCATGCCATTTTCCATGTCACTGGGCATGTCATCGGGTGGCTCTAGGCACGCAGGACAAGACCCACGCCCAGGGGGGGTCGCCGACCACTCCCCCCCCTAAAGAGACATTTATGCATTTCCAGCTATTCCACCAGGAAACATCAACAGTGACGAGGAGACATACTGATGGGTTTAGACCACCCTAAGGGCACCGCAGTGCATGAAAGACAACACGGGTTGCCCTAAAAGAGCTATGAAACCATAGGAAGGGCCACCGACGTGACCCCTTAGGCACATGAAGGCCGCCGACACGTCATGGCATCCGTCCCGCGTCTCGTCCATCACCGCAGAGAAGACACGCCCCATGTCCAGAGCGGGTCCTCACGCATGAAAGGAATTATCTTGAGGCGGTCATTGTCATTACATACCGTACCCAACAACATATGACAAACCCCACCACGTCGTCCTTCCTTGCAAGGCACACCGCATCCTCCAAGGCAAGCCCCGATGCCCCTTCAAATCGTCCCACTCGGGTGGCGTTGTCTCCACGTGATTGTCAGTACGTCGGACCTGACACGCGACGCACCCCGGCTCATTGTCATCACTTTTATGGCGCATTACCTCAGACAAGACAAGCCCCAAGCACCGTATGAATCCTCAAGCTTTCATGGATTTGTCTGGAGGCCATTTTTCCATGTCCGTGGGCATGTCACTAGGTGGCTCTGGGCACGCAGGACAAGACCCACGCCCAGGGGGGGTCGCCGACCACTCCCCCCCTAAAGAGACATTTATGCATTTTCAGCTGTCCCACCAGGAAACATCAGCACTGACGAGGAGACATACTAACGGGTTTAGACAACCCTGTGGGCACCACAGCGCATGAAAGACAACACGTGTTGCCCTAAAAGATATATGAAACCATAGGAACAGCCACCGATGTGACCCCTTAGGCACATGAAGGCCGCCGACACGTAGTAGCATTCATCCCGGGTAGCGTCCAACACCGCCGAGAAGACAGGCCCCATGTCCAGAGAGGGTCCTCACGCATGAAATGAATTCTCTTTAGGTGGTCATTGTCATTACATACGGGACACGACAACAGATGACAAACCCCACCGCAACGTCCTTCCTTTCAAGGCACGCCACACGCACCAAGACGGGCCTCGAGGCCCCTTCAAATCGTCTCACTCGGATGCCATTGTCTGGACACGACTGTCAGTCCGCAGGATCACACATGCGACAAACCCCATCTCATTGTCATCGTTTTTAGGGCGCACTACCTCGGGCAAGACAAGCCCCAAGCACGGGACGAATCATCAGAAATTCATGGCACTGCGTCGATGCCATTTTCCATGTCACTCGGCATGTCAGTGGGTGGCTCTAGGCACGCAGGACAAGACCCACGCCCAGGGGGGGTCGCCGACCACTCCCCCCCTAAAGAGACATTTATGCATTTCCAGCTATACCACCAGGAAACATCAACAGTGACGAGGAGACATACTGATGGGTTTAGACCACCCTAAGGGCACCGCAGTGCATGAAAGACAACATGGGTTGCCCTAAAAGAGCTATGAAACCATAGGAAGGGCCACCGACGTGACCCCTTAGGCACATGAAGGCCGCCGACACGTCATGGCATCCGTCCCGCGTCTCGTCCATCACCGCAGAGAAGACGCGCCCCATGTCCAGAGCGAGTCCTCACGCCTCAAAGGAATTATCTTTAGGTGGTCATTGTCAATACATACCGTACCCAACAACATATGACAAACCCCACCACATCGTCCTTCCTTGCAAGGCACACCGCATCCACCAAGGCAAGCCCCGAGGCCCCTTCAAATCGTCTCACTCGGATGCCGTTGTCTCCACGTGATCGTCAGTACGTCGGACCTCACACACGCGACAAACCCCATCTCATTGTCATCGTTTTTATGGCGCACTACCTCGGGCAAGACAAGCCCGAAGCACGGGACAAATCATCAGGAATTCTTGGCATTGCGTCGATGCCATTTTCCACGTCACTCGGCGTGGGTCTGACACGCGACGCACCCCAGCTCATTGTCATCACTTTTATGGCGCATTACCTCAGACAAGACAAGCCCCAAGCACCGTACGAATCATCAGGCTTTCATGGATTCGTCTGGAGGCCGTTTTTCCATGTCCGTGGGCATGTCACTGGGTGGCTCTGGGCACACAGGACAAGACCCACGCCCAGGGGGGGTCGCCGACCACTCCCCCCCTAAAGAGACATTTATGCATTTCCAGCTGTCCCACCAGGAAACATCAGCACTGACGAGGAGACATACTGATGGGTTCAGACAACCCTGTGGGCACCACAGCGCATGAAAGACAACACGTGTTGCCCTAAAAGAGATATGAAACCATAGGAATAGCCACCAATGTGACCCCTTAGGCACATCAAGGCCGCCATCACGTACTAGCATCCATCCCGGGTAGCGTCCAACACCGCCGAGAAGACAGGCCCCATGTCCAGAGAGGGTCCTCACGCATGAAATGAATTCTCTTTAGGTGGTCATTATCATTACATACGGGACACGAAAACACATGAATAACCACACCTCAACGTCCTTCCTTTCAAGGCACACCGCATGCACCAAGACGGGCCTCGAGGCCCCTTCAAATCGTCTCACTCGGATGCCTTTGTCTGGAAACGACTGTCAGCCCGCAAGATCACACATGCGACAAAACCCATCTCATTGTCATCGTTTTTAGGGCGCACTACCTCGGGAAAGACAAGCCCCAAGCACGGGACGAATCATCAAGAATTCATGGCATTGCGTCGATGCCATTTTCCATGTCACTGGGCATGTCATCGGGTGGCTCTAGGCACGCAGGACAAGACCCACGCCCAGGGGGGGTCGCCGACCACTCCCCCCCTAAAGAGACATTTATGCATTTCCAGCTATTCCACCAGGAAACATCAAAAGTGACGAGGAGACATACTGAGGGGTTTAGACCACCCTAAGGGCACCGCAGTGCATGAAAGACAACACAGGTTGCCCTAAAAGAGCTATGAAACCATAGGAAGGGCCACCGACGTGACCCCTTAGGCACATGAAGGCCGCCGACACGTCATGACATCCGTCCCGCGTCTCGTCCATCACCGCAGAGAAGACACGCCCCATGTCCAGAGCGGGTCCTCACGCATGAAATGAATTATCTTTAGGCGGTCATTGTCATTACATACCGTACCCAACAACATATGACAAACCCCACCACGTCGTCCTTCCTTGCAAGGCACACCGCATCCTCCAAGGCAAGCCCCGATGCCCCTTCAAATCGTCCCACTCGGGTGGCGTTGTCTCCACGTGATTGTCAGTACCTCGGACCTGACACGCGACGCACCCCGGCTCATTGTCATCACTTTTATGGCGCATTACCTCAGACAAGACAAGCCCCAAGCACCGTATGAATCCTCAAGCTTTCATGGATTTGTCTGGAGGCCATTTTTCCATGTCCGTGGGCATGTCACTAGGTGGCTCTGGGCACGCAGGACAAGACCCACGCCCAGGGGGGGTCGCCGACCACTCCCCCCCTAAAGAGACATTTATGCCTTTCCAGCTGTCCCACCAGGAAACATCAGCACTGACGAGGAGACATACTGGAGGGTTTAGACAACCCTGTGGGCACCACAGCGCATGAAAGTCAACACGTGTTGCCCTAAAAGATATATGAAACCGTAGGAACAGCCACCGATGTGACCCCTTAGGCACATGAAGGCCGCCGACACGTAGTAGCATTCATCCCGGGTAGCGTCCAACACCGCCGAGAAGACAGGCCCCATGTCCAGAGAGGGTCCTCACGCATGAAATGAATTCTCTTTAGGTGGTCATTGTCATTACATACGGGACACGACAACAGATGACAAACCCCACCGCAACGTCCTTCCTTTCAAGGCACGCCACACGCACCAAGACGGGCCTCGAGGCCCCTTCAAATCGTCTCACTCGGATGCCATTGTCTGGACACGACTGTCAGTCCACAGGATCACACATGCGACAAACCCCATCTCATTGTCATCGTTTTTAGGGCGCACTACCTCGGGCAAGACAAGCCCCAAGCACGAGACGAATCATCAGGAATTCGTGGCACTGCGTCGATGCCATTTTCCATGTCACTCGGCATGTCATTGGGTGGCTCTAGGCACGCAGGACAAGACCCACGCCCAGGGGGGGTCGCCGACCACTCCCCCCCTAAAGAGACATTTATGCATTTCCAGCTATACCACCAGGAAACATCAACAGTGACGAGGAGACATACTGATGGGTTTAGACCACCCTAAGGGCACTGCAGTGCATGAAAGACAACACGGGTTGCCCTAAAAGAGCTATGAAACCATAGGAAGGGCCACCGACGTGACCCCTTAGGCACATGAAGGCCGCCGACACGTCATGGCATCCGCCCCGCGTCTCGTCCATCACCGCAGAGAAGACACGCCCCATGTCCAGAGCTGGTCCTCACGCCTCAAAGGAATTATCTTTAGGCGGTCATTGTCAATACATACCGTACCCAACAACATATGACAAACCCCACCACGTCGTCCTTCCTTGCAAGGCACACCGCATCCACCAAGGCAAGACCCGAGGTCCCTTCAAATCGTCCCACTCGGATGGCGTTGTCTCCACGTGATTGTCAGTACGTCGGACCTGACACGCGACGCACCCCGGCTCATTGTCATCACTTTTATGACGCATTACCTCAGACAAGACAAGCCCCAAGCACCGTACGAATAATCAAGCTTTCATGGATTTGTCTGGAGGTCGTTTTTCCATGTTCGTGGGCATGTCACTGGGTGGCTCTGGGCACGCAGGACAAGACCCACGCCCAGGGGGGGTCGCCGACCACTCCCCCCCTAAAGAGACATTTATGCATTTCCAGCTGTCCCACCAGGAAACATCAGCACTGACGAGGACACATACTGATGGGTTCAGACAACCCAATGGGCACCACAACGCATGAAAGACAACACGTGTTGCCCTTAAAGAGCTACGAATCCATACGAACAGCCACCAAAGTGACCCCTTAGGCACACGAAGGCCGCCGACACGTCATGGCATCCGTCCCGGGTATCATCCAACACCGCCGAGAAGACAGGACCCATGTCCAGAGCGGGTCCCCGCGCATGAAATGAATTATCTTTAGGCGGTCATTGTCTTTACATTCCGAACACAACAACATGTGACAAACCCCACCTCGACGTCCTTCCTTTCAAGAAACGCCGCATGCACCAAGACGGGCCCCGAGACCCCTTCAAATCGTCTCACTCGGATGCCATTGTCTGAACGCGACTGTCAGTCCGCAGGATCTCGAAGGCGACAAACACCATCCCATTGTCATCGTTTTTATGGCGCACTACCTCGGGCAAGACAAGCCCCAAGCACGGGACGAATCATCAGGCATTCATGGCATTACGTCGATGTCATTTTGCATGTCAATGGGCATCACATTGGGTGGCTCTAGGCACGCAAGACAAGACCCACGCCCGGGGGGGTCGCCGACCACTCCCCCCCTAAAGAGACATTTATGCATTTCCAGCTATTCCACCAGGAAACATCAACACCGACGAGGAGACATACTGATGGGTTTAGACCACCCTGAGGGCAGGGCAGCGCATGAAAGGCAACACGTGTTGCCCTAAAAGAGCTATGAAACCATAGGAAGGGCCACCGACGTGACCCCTTAGGCACATGAAGGCCGCCGACACGTCATGGCATCCGTCCCACGTATCGTCCATCACCACAGCGAAGACACGCCCCATGTCCAGAGCGGGTCCCCACGCATGAAAGGAATTCTCTTTAGGCGGTCATTGTCATTACATACCGGACCCAACAACATATGACAAACCCCACCTCATTGTCCTTCCATTCAAGGCACACCGCATCCACCAAGGCAAGCCCTGAGGCCCCTTCAAATCCTCTCACCCGGATGGCGTTGTCTCCACCTGATTGTCAGTACGGAGGACCTGACACGCGACGAAACCCGGCTCATTGTCATCACTTTTATGGCGCACTACCTCGAACAAGACAAGCCCCAAGCACCGGACGAATCATCAAGCTGTCTTTGCTTTGTCCGGAGGCTGTTTTTCCATGTCCGTGGGCATGTCACTGGGTGGCTCTGGGCACGCAGGACAAGACCCACGCCCAGGGGGGGTCGCCGACCACTCCCCCCCTAAAGAGACATTTATGCATTTCCAGCTGTCCCACCAGGAAACATCAGCACTGACGAGGAGACATACTGATGGGTTTAGACAACCCTGTGGGCACCACAGCGCATGAAAGACAACACGTGTTGCCCTAAAAGAGATATGAAACCATAGGAACAGCCACTGATGTGACCCCTTAGGCACATCAAGGCCGCCGACACGTAGTAGCATTCGTCGCGGGTAGCATCCAACGCCGCCGAGAAGACAGGCCCCATGTCCAGAGCGGGTCCTCGCGCATGAAATGAATTCTCTTTAGGTGGTCATTGTCATTACATACGGGACACGACAACATATGAAAAACCCCACCTCGACGTCCTTCCTTTCAAGGCACGCCGCATGCACCAAGACGGGCCCTGAGGCCCCTTCAAATCGTCTCACTCGGATGCCATTGTCTGGACGCGACTGTCAGTCCGCAGGATCGCACATGCGACAAACCCCGTCTCATTGCCATCGTTTTTAGGGCGCACTACCTCGGGCAAGACAAGCCCCAAGCACGGGACGAATCATCAGGAATTCATGGCATTGCGTCGATGCCATTTTCCATGTCACTAGGCATGTCTGTGGGTGGCTCTCGGCACGCAGGACAAGACCCACGCCCAGGGGGGGTCGCCGACCACTCCCCCCCTAAAGAGACATTTATGCATTTCCAGCTATTCCACCAGGAAACATCAACACTGACGAGGAGACATACTGAGTGGTTTAGACCACCCAGAGGGAACCGCAGCGCATGAAAGGCAACACGTGTTGCCCTAAAAGGGCTATGAAACCATAGGAAGGGACACCGACGTGGCCCCTTAGGCACATGAAGGCCGCCGACACGTCATGGCATCCGTCCCGCGTATCGTCCAACACCGCCGAGGAGACAGGACCCATGTCCAGAGCGGGTCCTCACGCATGAAATGAATTCTCTTTAGGTGGTCATTGTCTTTACATACCGGACACAACAACATATGACAAACCCCACCTCAACGTCCTTCCTTTCAAGGCACGCCGCACGCACCAAGACGGGCCCCGAGGCCCCTTCAAATCGCCTCACTAGGATTCCATTGTCTGGACGCGATTGTCAGTCCGTAGGATCTCACAGGCGACAAACCCCACCCATCTCATTGTCATCGGTTTTATGGCGCACCACCTCGGGCAAGACAAGACCCTAGCACGGGAAGAATCATCAGGAATTCAGGGCATTGCGTCGATGCCATTTTCCATGTCACTGGGCATGTCATTGGGTGGCTCTAGGCACGCAGGACAAGACCCACGCCCAGGGGGGTCGCCGACCACTCCCCCCCTAAAGAGACATTTATGCATTTCCAGCTATCCCACCAGGAAACATCAACACTGACGAGGAGACATACTGATGGGTTTAGACCACCCTGAGGGCACCACAGCGCATGAAAGACAACACGTGTTGCCCTAAAAGAGCTATGAAACCATAGGAAGGGCCACCGACGTGACCCCTTATGCACATGAAGGCCACCGACAAGTCATGGCATCCATCCCGCGTATCGTCGATCACCGCCGAGAAGACACGCCCCATGTCCAGAGCGGGTCCTCACTCATGAAAAGAATTCTCTTTAGGTGGTAATTGTAATTACATACAGGACCCAACAACATATGAAAAACCCCACCTCGACGTCCTTCCTTTCAAGGCACGTCGCATCCACCAAGACATGCCCCGAGGCCACTTCAAATCGTCTCACTCGGATGGCTTTGTCTCCACGCGATTGTCAGTTCGTCGGACCTGACACGCGACGAACCCCGTCTCATTGTCATCGCTTTTATGGGGCACTACCGCGGGCAAGACAAGCCCCAAGCACAGGAGGAATCATCTAGAGGCCATTTTTCCATGTCTGTGGGCATGTCACTGGGTGGCTCTGGGCACGCAGGACAAGACCCACGCCCAGGGGGGGTCGCCGACCACTCCCCCCCTAAAGAGACATTTCTGCATTTCCAGCTCTCCCACCAGGAAACATCAGCACTGACGAGGAGACATACTGAGTGGTTCAGACCACCCAGAGGGAACCGCAGCGCATGAAAGACAACACGTGTTGCCCTAAAAGAGCTATGAAACCATAGGAACGGCAACCGACGTGACCCCTTAGGCACGTGAAGGCCGCCGACACGTCATGGCATCCTTCCCGCGTATCGTCGACCACCGCCGAGAAGACAGACCCCATGTCCAGAGCGGGTCCTCACGCATGAAATGAATTCTCTTTAGGTGGTCAGTGTCGTTACATACCGAACCCAACAACATATGACAAACCCCAGCTCGGCGTCCTTCCTTTCAAGGCACCCCGCATCCACCAAGACAAGCCTCGAGGCCCCTTCAAATCGTCTCACTCGGATGGCATTGTCTCCACGCGATTGTCGGTACGTAGGACCTCACACGCGACGAACCCCGGCTCATTGTCAAAGCTTTTAAGGCGCACTACCCCGGAGAAGACAAGCCCCAAGCACCGGACGAATCATCACGCATTGATGGCATTGTCTAGAGGCCATTTTTCCATGTCCGTGGGCATGTCACTGGGTGGCTCGAGGCACGCAGGACAAGACCCACGCCCAGGGGGGGTCGCCGACCACTACCCCCCTAAAGAGACATTTATGCATTTACAGCTATCCCACCAGGAAACATCAGCACTGACGAGGAGACATACTGAGTGGTTTAGACCACCCAGAGGGCACCCCAGCTCATGAAAGACAACGCGAGTTGCCCTAAAAGAGCTATGAAACCATAGGAACGGCCACCGACGTGACCCCTTAGGCACATGAAGGCCGCCGGCACGTCATGGCATCCGTCCCGCGTGTCGTCGACCACCGCCGAGAAGACAACCCCATGTCCAGAGCGGGTCCTCACGCATGAAACGAATTCTATTTAGGTGGTCATGGACGTTACATACCGGACCCAACAAGATATGGCAAACCCCAGCTCGGCGTCCTTCCTTTCAAGGCACCCCGCATCCACCAATGCAAGCCCCGATGCCCCTTCAAATCGTCTCACTCGGATGGAATTGTCTCCACGCGATTGTCAGTACGTAGGACCTGACACGCGACGAACCCCGACTCATTTTCAAAGCTTTGATGGCGCACTACCCCGGACAAGACAAGCCCCAAGCACCGGACGAATCATCAAGCATTCATGGGATTGTCTAGAGGCCATTTTTCCATGTCCGTGGGCATGTCATTGGGTGGCTCTGGGCACGCAGGACAAGACCCACGCCCAGGGGGGGTCGCCGACCACTCCCCCCCTAAAGAGACATTTATGCATTTCCAGCTATCCCACCAGGAAACATCATCAGTGACGAGGAGACATACTGAGGGGTTTAGACATCCCAGAGGTCAGTGCAGCGCATGAAAGACAACACGTGTTGCCCTAAAAGAGCTATGAAACCATAGGAACGACCACCGACGTGACCCCTTAGGCACTTGAAGGCCGCCGACACGTCATGGCATCCGTCCCGCGTATCGTCGATCACCGCCGAGAAGACATGCCCCATGTCCACAGCGGGTCCTCACGCATGAAATGAATTCTCATCAGGTGGTGATTGTCGTTACATATAGGACCCAACAACATTTCACCAACCACCACCTCCATGTCTTTCCTTTTAAGGCACACCGCATCCACCAAGACAAGCCCCGAGGCCCCTTCAAATCGCCTCACCCGGATGGCATTGTCTCCACGCGATTGTCAGTACGTAGGACCTGACACGTGACGAACCCCGGCTCATTGTCATCGCTTTCATGGCGCAATACCCCGGACAAGACAAGCCCCAAGCACCGGACGAATCACCAAGCATTCATGGCATTGTCTAGAGGCCATTTTTTCATGTCCGTGGGCATGTCATTGGGTGGATCTGGGCGCGCAGGACAAGACCCACGCCCAGGGGGGGGTCGCCGACCACTCCCCCCCCCCTGAAGAGACATTTATGCATTTCCAGCTATCCCACCAGGAAACATCAACAGTGACGAGGAGACATACTGAGGGGTTTAGACGTCCCAGAGGGCAGCGCAGCGCATGAAAGACCACACGTGTGGCACTGAAAAACCTATGAAAACGTAGGAATGACCACCGACGTGACCCCTTAAGCGCAGGAAGGCCACCCACACGTCGTGGCATCCGTCCGACGTATCGTCCATCACCGGGGACATGACAAAACCCATGTCCCAAGTCCGTCCTCACGCAAGAATTGAATTTTATTTTGGTGATTGTCCTTACATACAGGAAACGACAACATATGACAAACCCCAGCTCAATGCCTTTCCATAGGCTGATTGCAAACCCCAAGCCCGCGCCGAATCATCCCACTTGGATGGCATTCTCAATCTCAGCCATTGGGGTCTCACTCGCTACAAACCCCAGCTCAAAGTCTTTCCTTTCAAAGTGCACCGCTTCCCACAAGCGAAGCCCCGAGTCCACTTCAAATAGTCTCGCTCGGAGGGAACTGTTTAGACGCGATTGTCAGTCCGCAGGACCTGGCAGGGGACAAACCACGACTCATTGTCATCGCTTTTCTCGCGCACTACCCCGAACAAGACAATCCCCAAGCACCGGACGAATC
>CAUJRU010000829.1:10000-30000 GCA_963277665.1 Viscum album | reverse complement strand
GCACGTCAGGGGACGGGGCAAAAACCCAATCCCGCCGCGCCTCCCACATCCCACCATCCGCAGCAACTCAACCACCCTGAGGCGGCTTTTAAGCAAGCCAAGCCGCACTGCTCTAGAGAAGGCGAGGGAAGGGCAGGAGCGTCGAGGGACGACAAAGGAACACCAACCCACCATGCCTCCCACATCCCACCATCCAAGGAACTCCGCCACCGACAGGTGGCCTTTTAAGCAAGCCCGAACCGCAACGCTCCATGAAAGGTGAGGAAAAAGGCGGGCACGGCATGAGACTGGGCAAAAACCCATTCTTTCCAATGCCCCCCACATCCCACCGGTGAGGAAAAGGAATTACAGCGTCCCACCGCCATGCCTCCCACATCCCACCTTCCGAAGGAACTCAACCGCCATGAGGCAAATTTTAAGCAGACGAACCCACAACGCTCCAGGGACGTTGAGGAAAAGGAGTCATGACAGGAACGGAGGCCCTATGTCCCGCCGCACCCCCCACATCCCACCATTCAAAAGAACTCAACCACCGTTGAGAAACTTTTAACCAAGAACCAGGACACCAACCATGCTCATCTATCATCATCCCATCCAAGTTATATCTGTCTAGTATCGCATCGTCTTTTTAGCAAGCCCTTGGAAGACGGAACCGCAATTGTGCGAGAGAATTCAACCCAAGCATATAGACGGGGCCCCTACATCAGCACCAAAAAAATTCCACTACCAACAGGGAGAACTCCAAAGGGACAAGTGAGGGTCTTCTAGGTGGAGCTCACCCACCTGGGGATTCTTCGCTTGAGATATAACCGAGGAGAAAGTCACCCCTGGAACTGATTTAATGAGACCCGTCACAGTATCACCATCTTTCGATTAGTTTGTCCTTTACATGCGGGACCTGATCTTTGAGACAGGCATATGACTAGTGGAAGGATCAGCCATGTAGCATCACCAACAACATCTGCATTGTTTGGGGTATGACTGAGCTGACCACTCAGACCCCAACACAAGCCCAAACCGTCGTCCCGAACATTCAATTCTGTTCGATTAGTTTGTCCTTTGTACATGCACAACCTGATCTTTGAGACAAGCATATGACTAATGGAAGGATCAGCCAGGTAGCATCACCAACCACATCTGCAATGTTTGAGGTATGACTGAGCAGACCACTCAGACCCCAACACAAGCCCCAACCATCTTCCCAAATCGACAGGATTCCCCTTAATGAGTCATCACCTCCGCATGACGCTCGTGTATCTTGCAGAAACAGTAGATACACATTCTCAAGCCACCCTTATGAACATCATCACCCAAGGCATGACTGAGGAGGAAGGCACCCCAACTTGTCCAATAATGAACCATGGAAATCGTCACCCTGTTGGTGTGAGTTTCTTAGGACCCAAATAACTCGCACGTGGCCCCGACAATGCGTTGAGCAAAGCACTCCCACCAATCATTGCCCAAGGCAGCTTGCTATGGTTCGCATGAAATATCGCTGAATGAGAAATTTAGGAGCACGCTCTTGCATCCTGGTGATACCGACAGTTTCGCGCTTGAACCACTACCAAAATTCCACAACGCTCCAGAGAAGGTGAGGAAAAGGCGGTACAGCAAGGGACGACAAAGGAACCCAATCCCACCATGCCTCCCACATCCCAACATCTGCAAGAACTCAACCACACTCGGTGGCTTTTAAGCATAGCCCGACCCGCAACGCTCCATGAAAGGTGAGGAAAAAGGTGGGTACGACAGGACGGGGAAACAACCCAATCCCGCCCATACCCCCCACATCCCACCAGTGAGGAAAAAGGTAGGAACGTCAGGGGATGAGGAGGGAAACCCCCATCCCGCCGTGCCTCCCACATCTCACATTCCGTAGGAACTCAACCGCCATGAGGCAGCTTTTAAGCAGACGAACCAGCAACGCTCAAGAGACGTCAAGGAAAAGGAGTCAGGGTAGGTACGGGGGTCCTATGTCCCGCCGCGCCGCCCACATCCCACCATCCACAGGATCCCACAAACCGTGAGGCGGTATTTAAGCACCCAGCCCGCAATGCTCCACAGACGGGGAGGAAAAGGCAGGCACGTCAGGGGACGGGGCAAAAACCCAATCCCGCCGCGCCTCCCACATCCCACCATCCGCAACAACTCAACCACCCTGAGGCGGCTTTTAAGCAAGCCAAGCCGCACTGCTCTAGAGAAGGCGAGGGAAGGGCAGGAGCGTCGAGGGACGACAAAGGAACACCAACCCACCATGCCTCCCACATCCCACCATCCAAGGAACTCCGCCACCGACAGGTGGCCTTTTAAGCAAGCCCGAACCGCAACGCTCCATGAAAGGTGAGGAAAAAGGCGGGCACGGCATGAGACTGGGCAAAAACCCATTCTTTCCAATGCCCCCCACATCCCACCGGTGAGGAAAAGGAATTACAGCGTCCCACCGCCATGCCTCCCACATCCCACCTTCCGAAGGAACTCAACCGCCATGAGGCAGATTTTAAGCAGACGAACCCACAACGCTCCAGGGACGTTGAGGAAAAGGAGTCATGACAGGAACGGAGGCCCTATGTCCCGCCGCACCCCCCACATCCCACCATTCAAAAGAACTCAACCACCGTTGCGAAACTTTTAACCAAGAACCAGGACACCAACCATGCTCATCTATCATCATCCCATCCAAGTTATATCTGTCTAGTATCGCATTGTCTTTTTAGCAAGCCCTTGGAAGACGGAACCGCAATTGTGCGAGAGAATTCAACCCAAGCATATAGACGGGGCCCCTACATCAGCACCAAAAAAATTCCACTACCAACAGGGAGAACTCCAAAGGGACAAGTGAGGGTCTTCTAGGTGGAGCTCACCCACCTGGGGATTCTTCGCTTGAGATATAACCGAGGAGAAAGTCACCCCTGGCACTGATTTAATGAGACCCGTCACAGTATCACCATCTTTCGATTAGTTTGTCCTTTACATGCGGGACCTGATCTTTGAGACAGGCATATGACTAGTGGAAGGATCAGCCATGTAGCATCACCAACAACATCTGCATTGTTTGGGGTATGACTGAGCTGACCACTCAGACCCCAACACAAGCCCAAACCGTCGTCCCGAACATTCAATTCTGTTCGATTAGTTTGTCCTTTGTACATGCACAACCTGATCTTTGAGACAAGCATATGACTAATGGAAGGATCAGCCAGGTAGCATCACCAACCACATCTGCAATGTTTGAGGTATGACTGAGCAGACCACTCAGACCCCAACACAAGCCCCAACCATCTTCCCAAATCGACAGGATTCCCCTTAATGAGTCATCACCTCCGCATGACGCTCGTGTATCTTGCAGAAACAGTAGATACACATTCTCAAGCCACCCTTATGAACATCATCACCCAAGGCATGACTGAGGAGGAAGGCACCCCAACTTGTCCAATAATGAACCATGGAAATCGTTACCCTGTTGGTGTGAGTCTCTTAGGACACAAATAACTCGCACGTGGCCCCGACAATGCGTTGAGCAAAGCACTCCCACCAATCATTGCCCAAGGCAGCTTGCTATGGTTCGCATGGAATATCGCTGAATGAGAAATTTAGGAGCACGCTCTCGCATCCTGGTGATACCGACAGTTTCGCGCTTGAACCACTACCAAAATTCCACAACGCTCCAGAGAAGGTGAGGAAAAGGCGGTACAGCAAGGGACGACAAAGGAACCCAATCCCACCATGCCTCCCACATCCCAACATCTGCAAGAACTCAACCACACTCAGTGGATTTTAAGCAAAGCCCGACCCGCAACGCTCCATGAAAGGTGAGGAAAAAGGTGGGTACGACAGGACGGGGAAACAACCCAATCCCGCCCATACCCCCCACATCCCACCAGTGAGGGAAAAGGTAGGAACGTCAGGGGATGAGGAGGGAAACCCCCATCCCGCCGTGCCTCCCACATCTCACATTCCGTAGGAACTCAACCGCCATGAGGCAGCTTTTAAGCAGACGAACCAGCAACGCTCAAGAGACGTCGAGGAAAAGGAGTCATGGTAGGTACGGGGGTCCTATGTCCCGCCGCGCCGCCCACATCCCACCATCCACAGGATCCCACAAACCGTGAGGCGGTATTTAAGCACCCAGCCCGCAATGCTCCACAGACGGGGAGGAAAAGGCAGGCACGTCAGGGGACGGGGCAAAAACCCAATCCCGCCGCGCCCCCCACATCCCACCATCCGCAGCAACTCAACCACCCTGAGGCAGCTTTTAAGCAAGCAAAGCCGCACTGCTCTAGAGAAGGCGAGGGAAGGGCAGGAGCGTCGAGGGACGACAAAGGAACACCAACCCACCATGCCTCCCACATCCCACCATCCAAGGAACTCCGCCACCAACAGGTGGCCTTTTAAGCAAGCCCGAACCGCAACGCTCCATGAAAGGTGAGGAAAAAGGCGGGCACGGCATGAGACTGGGCAAAAACCCATTCTTTCCAATGCCCCCCACATCCCACCGGTGAGGAAAAGGAATTACAGCGTCCCACCGCCATGCTTCCCACATCCCACCTTCCGAAGGAACTCAACCGCCGTGAGGCAAATTTTAAGCAGACGAACCCACAACGCTCCAGGGACGTTGAGGAAAAGGAGTCATGACAGGAACAGAGGCCCTATGTCCCGCCGTACCCCCCACATCCCACCATTCAAAAGAACTCAACCACCGTTGCGAAACTTTTAACCAAGAACCAGGACACCAACCATGCTCATCTATCATCATCCCATCCAAGTTATATCTGTCTAGTATCGCATCGTCTTTTTAGCAAGCCCTTGGAACCCGAAACCAAAATTGTGCGAGAGAATTCAACCCAAGCATATAGACGGGGCCCGTACATCAGCACCAACAAAATTCCACTACCAACAGGGAGAACTCCAAAGGGACAAGTGAGGGTCTTCAAGGTGGAGCTCACCCACCTGGGGATTCTTCGCTTGAGGTATAACCGAGGAGAAAGTCAGCCCTGGCACTGATTTAATGAGACCCGTCACAGTATCACCATCTTTCGATTAGTTTGTCCTTTACATGCGGGACCTGATCTTTGAGACAGGCATATGACTAGTGGAAGGATCAACCATGTAGCATCACCAACCACATCTGCAATGTTTGAGGTATGACTGAGCAGACCACTCAGACCCCAACACAAGCCCAAACCGTCGTCCCGAGCATTCAATTCCATTCGATTAGTTTGTCCTTCGTACATGCACAGCCTGATCTTTGAGACAATAATATGACTAATGGAAAGATCAACCGGGTACCATCACCAACCACATCTGCAATGTTTGAGGTATGACTGAGCAGACCACTCAGACCCCAACACAAGCCCGAACCATCTCTTCCCAAATCGACATGTTTCCCCTTAATTAGTCATCACCTCTGCATGACGCTCGTGTATCTTGCAGAAACAGTAGATACACATTCTCAAGCCACCCTTATGAACATCATCACCCAAGGCATGACTGAGGAGGAAGGCACCCCAACTTGTCCAATAATGAACCATGGAAATCGTTACCCTGTTGGTGTGAGTTTCTTAGGACCCAAATAACTCGCACGTGGCCCCGACAATGCGTTGAGCAAAGCACTCCCACCAATCATTGCCCAAGGCAGCTTGCTATGGTTCGCATGGAATATCACTGAATGAGAAATTTAGGAGCACGCTCTCGCATCCTGGTGATACCGACAGTTTCGCGCTTGAACCACTACCAAAATTCCACAACGCTCCAGAGAAGGTGAGGAAAAGGCGGTACAGCAAGGGACGACAAAGGAACCCAATCCCACCATGCCTCCCACATCCCAACATCTGCAAGAACTCAACCACAATCAGTGGATTTTAAGCAAAGCCCGACCCGCAACGCTCCATGAAAGGTGAGGAAAAAGGTGGGTACGACAGGACGGGGAAACAACCCAATCCCACCCATACCCCCCACATCCCACCAGTGAGGAAAAAGGTAGGAACGTCAGGGGATGAGGAGGGAAACCCCCATCCCGCCGTGCCTCCCACATCTCACATTCCGTAGGAACTCAACCGCCATGAGGCAGCTTTTAAGCAGACGAACCAGCAACGCTCAAGAGACGTCGAGGAAAAGGAGTCATGGTAGGTACGGGGGTCCTATGTCCCGCCGCGCCGCCCACATCCCACCATCCACAGGATCCCACAAACCGTGAGGCGGTATTTAAGCACCCAGCCCGCAATGCTCCACAGACGGGGAGGAAAAGGCAGGCACGTCAGGGGACGGGGCAAAAACCCAATCCCGCCGCGCCCCCCACATCCCACCATCCGCAGCAACTCAACCGCCCTGAGGCAGCTTTTAAGCAAGCAGAGCCGCACTGCTCTAGAGAAGGCGAGGGAAGGGCAGGAGCGTCGAGGGACGACAAAGGAACACCAACCCACCATGCCTCCCACATCCCACCATCCAAGGAACTCCGCCACCAACAGGTGGCCTTTTAAGCAAGCCCGAACCGCAACGCTCCATGAAAGGTGAGGAAAAAGGCGGGCACGGCATGAGACTGGGCAAAAACCCATTCTTTCCAATGCCCCCCACATCCCACCGGTGAGGAAAAGGAATTACAGCGTCCCACCGCCATGCCTCCCACATCCCACCTTCCGAAGGAACTCAACCGCCATGAGGCAGATTTTAAGCAGACGAACCCACAACGCTCCAGGGACGTTGAGGAAAAGGAGTCATGACAGGAACGGAGGCCCTATGTCCCGCCGCACCCCCCACATCCCACCATTCAAAAGAACTCAACCACCGTTGCGAAACTTTTAACCAAGAACCAGGACACCAACCATGCTCATCTATCATCATCCCATCCAAGTTATATCTGTCTAGTATCGCATCGTCTTTTTAGCAAGCCCTTGGAACCCGAAACCAAAATTGTGCGAGAGAATTCAACCCAAGCATATAGACGGGGCCCTTACATCAGCACCAACAAAATTCCACTACCAACAGGGAGAACTCCAAAGGGACAAGTGAGGTTCTTCTAGGTGGAGCTCACCCACCTGGGGATTCTTCGCTTGATGTATAACCGAGGAGAAAGTCAGCCGTGTCACTGATTTAATGAGACCCTTCACAGTATCACCATCTTTCGATTAGTTTGTCCTTGTACATGCAGGACCTGATCTTTGAGACACGCATATGACTAGTGGAAGGATCACCCATGTAGCGTCACTAACCACATCTGCAATGTTTGAGGTATGACTGAGCAGACCACTCAGACCCCAACACAAGCCTAAACCGTCGTCCCGAGCATTCAATTCCATTCGATTAGTTTGTCCTTTGTACATGCACGACCTGATCTTTGATACAAGCATATGACTAATGGAAGGATCAGCCAGGTAGCATCACCAACCACATCTGCAATGTTTGAGGTATGACTGAGCAAACCACTCAGACCCCAACACAAGCCCAAACCATCTTCCCAAATCGACATGTTTCCCCTTAATTAGTCATCACCTCTGTATGACGCTCGTGTATCTTGCAAAAACAATAGATACACATTCTTCGCTTGATGTATAACCGAGGAGAACGTCAAACTTGTCACTGATTTAATGAGACCCTTCACAGTATCACCATCTTTCGGTTAGTTTGTCCCTGTACATGCACAGACTGATCTTTGAGACAAGCATATGACTAGTGTTCTCATCGGATATCCAACCAAGCCAAACCGTGTTCCATCATTCACATGGAAACATGTACAAGGACCAAATGAAAGCGAGGAGAAATTAAACCCCCACTTACGGATGAGGGTGCCAACGAGACCAACGTTCCCTTCCCAAAAAAGGGAGACCGCAGTATCTTGACAACCATCCACCACTCCCACACAATCGCGTAAGCACAACCATCAACCCACACAACTGACCGTCACGCCTCGAGGGAAGCAACCCGAGAGGCATCACAATGCAGCACATGAAGGCAGGGAAAGCCCGCTATGCATGACACAAGGGAAGGATTGATATACCCAACCCCCTAGCGCCAACGAGACCAACGTTCCATTCCCAAAAAAGGGAGACCGCAGTATCTTGACAACCATCCACCACTTCCACACAATCGCATAAGGGCAACCATCAACCCACACAACTGATCATGCACAACCTGATCTTTGAGACAAGCATATGACTAGTAGAAGGATCGGCCATGTAGCATCACCAACAACATCTGCATTGTTTGAGGTATGACTGAGCTCACCACTCAGACCCCAACACAAGCCCAAACCATCATCCCGAACATTCAATTCCGTTCCATTAGTTTGTCCTTTGTACATGCACAACCTGATCTTTGGGACAAGCATATGACTAATGGAAGGATCAGCCAGGTTGCATCACCAACCACATCTGCAATGTTTGAGGTATGACTGAGCAGACCACTCAGACCCCAACACAAGCCCAAACCGTCTTTCCAAATCGACAGGAACCCAATTAATGAGTCATCACCTCTGCATGATGCTCAATACCGCAATTGTGCGAGAGAATTCAACCCAAGCATATAAACAGGGCCCGTATATCATAACTGACAAAATTCCACTACCAACAGGGAGAACTCCGAAGGGACAAGTGAGGGTCTTCTAGGTGGAGCTCACCCACCTGGGGATTCTTCTCTTGATGTATAACTGAGGAGAAAGTCAGCCCTGGCACTAATTTAATGAGACCCATCACAGTATCACCATCTTTCGATTAGTTTGTCTTTGTACATGCGGGACCTGATCTTTGAGTCAAGCATATGACTAGTTGAAGGATCAGCCATGTAGCATCACCAACAACATCTGCATTGTTTGAGGTATGACTGAGCTAACCACTCAGACCCCAACACAAGCCCAAACCGTCGTCCCGAACATTCAATTCCATTCGATTAGTTTTTCCTTTGTACATGCACCACCTGATCTTTGGGACAAGCATATGACTAATGGAAGGATCAGCCAGGTAGCATCACCAACCACATCTGCAATGTTTGAGGTATGACTGAGCAAACCACTCAGACCCCAACACAAGCCCAAACCATCTTCCCAAATCGACAGGATTCCCCTTAATGAGTCATCACCTCTGCGTGACGACGCTCGTGTATCTTGTCGAAACAATAGATACACATTCTTCGCTTGATGTATAACCGAGGAGAACGTCAAACTTGTCACTGATTTAATGAGACCCTTCACAATATCACCATCTTTCGGTTAGTTTGTCCCTGTACATGCACAGACTGATCTTTGAGACAAGCATTTGACTAGTGTTCTCAACGGATATCCAACCAAGCCAAACCGTGTTCCATCATTCACATGGAAACATGCACAAGGACCAAATGAAAGCGAGGAGAAATTAATCCCCCACTTACGGATGAGGGTGCCAACGAGACCAACGTTCCCTTCCCAAAAAAGGGAGACCGCAGTATCTTGACAACCATCCACCACTCCCACACAATCGCGTAAGCACAACCATCAACCCACACAACTGACCGTGACGCCTCAAGGGAAGCAACCCGAGAGGCATCACAATGCAGCACATGAAGGCAGGGAAAGCCCGCTATGCATGACACAAGGGAAGGATTTATATACCCAACCCCCTAGAGCCAAGGAGACCAACGTTCCCTTCCCAAAAAAGGGAGACCGCAGTATCTTGACAACCATCCACCACTCCCACACAATCGCGTAAGCACAACCATCAACCCACACAACTGACTGTGACACCTCGAGGGAAGCAACCCGAGAGACATCACAATGCAGCACATGAAGGCAGGGAAAGCCCGCTATGCATGACACAAGGGAAGGATTTATATACCCAACCCCCTAGAGCCAAGGAGACCAACGTTCCCTTCCCAAAAAAGGGAGACCGCAGTATCTTGACAACCATCCACCACTCCCACACAATCGCGTAAGCACAACCATCAACCCACACAACTGACCGTGACGCCTCAAGGGAAGCAACCCCAGAGGCATCACAATGCAGCACATGAAGGCAGGGAAAGCCCGCTATGCATGACACAAGGGAAGGATTTATATACCCAACCCCCTAGAGCCAAGGAGACCAACGTTCCCTTCCCAAAAAAGGGAGACCGCAGTATCTTGACAACCATCCACCACTCCCACACAATCGCGTAAGCACAACCATCAACCCACACAACTGACTGTGACGCCTCGAGGGAAGCAACCCGAGAGACATCACAATGCAGCACATGAAGGCAGGGAAAGCCCGCTATGCATGACACAAGGGAAGGATTTATATACCCAACCCCCTAGAGCCAACGAGACCAACGTTCCCTTCCCAAAAAAGGGAGACCGCAGTATCTTGACAGCCATCCACCACTCCCACACAATCGCGTAAGCACAACCATCAACCCACACAACTGACCGTGACGCCTCGAGGGAAGCAACCCGAGAGGCATCACAATGCAGCACATGAAGGCAGGGAAAGCCCGCTATGCATGACACAAGGGAAGGATTGATATACCCAACCCCCTAGAGCCAACGAGACCAACGTTCCCTTCCCAAAAAAGGGAGACCGCAGTATCTTGACAACCATCCACCACTCCCACACAATCGCGTAAGCACAACCATCAACCCACACAACTGACCGTGACGCCTCGAGGGAAGCAACCCGAGAGGCATCACAATGCAGCACATGAAGGCAGGGAAAGCCCGCTATGCATGACACAAGGGAAGGATTGATATACCCAACCCCCTAGAGCCAACGAGACCAACGTTCCCTTCCCAAAAAAGGGAGACCGCGGAATCTTGACAACCATCCACCACTCCCACACAATCGCATAAGCGCAACCATCAACCCACACAACTGATCATGCAGGACCTGATCTTTGAGACAAGCATATGACTAGTGGAAGGATCAGACATGTAGAATCACCAACAACATCTGCATTGTTTGAGGTATGACTGAGCTCACCACTCAGACCCCAACACAAGCCCAAACCGTCGTCCCGAACATTCAATTCCGTTCGATTAGTTTGTCCATTGTACATGCACAACCTGATCTTTGAGACAAGCATATGACTAATGGAAGGATCAACAAGGTTGCATCACCAACCAAATCTGCAATGTTTGAGGTATGACCCCACCTCAACGTCCTTCCCTTCAAGGCACGCCGCATGCACCAAGACGGGCCTCGAGGCCCCTTCAAATCGTCTCACTCGGATGCCATTGTCTGGAAACGACTATCAGCCCGCAAGATCACACATGCGACAAACCCCATCTCGTTGTCATCGTTTTTAGGGCGCACTACCTCGGGAAAGACAAGCCCCAAGCACGGGACGAATCATCGAGAATTCATGGCATTGCGTCCATGCCATTTTCCATGTCACTGGGCATGTCATCGGGTGGCTCTAGGCACGCAGGACAAGACCCACGCCCAGGGGGGGTCGCCGACCACTCCCCCCCCTAAAGAGACATTTATGCATTTCCAGCTATTCCACCAGGAAACATCAACAGTGACGAGGAGACATACTGATGGGTTTAGACCACCCTAAGGGCACCGCAGTGCATGAAAGACAACACGGGTTGCCCTAAAAGAGCTATGAAACCATAGGAAGGGCCACCGACGTGACCCCTTAGGCACATGAAGGCCGCCGACACGTCATGGCATCCGTCCCGCGTCTCGTCCATCACCGCAGAGAAGACACGCCCCATGTCCAGAGCGGGTCCTCACGCATGAAAGGAATTATCTTGAGGCGGTCATTGTCATTACATACCGTACCCAACAACATATGACAAACCCCACCACGTCGTCCTTCCTTGCAAGGCACACCGCATCCTCCAAGGCAAGCCCCGATGCCCCTTCAAATCGTCCCACTCGGGTGGCGTTGTCTCCACGTGATTGTCAGTACGTCGGACCTGACACGCGACGCACCCCGGCTCATTGTCATCACTTTTATGGCGCATTACCTCAGACAAGACAAGCCCCAAGCACCGTATGAATCCTCAAGCTTTCATGGATTTGTCTGGAGGCCATTTTTCCATGTCCGTGGGCATGTCACTAGGTGGCTCTGGGCACGCAGGACAAGACCCACGCCCAGGGGGGGTCGCCGACCACTCCCCCCCTAAAGAGACATTTATGCATTTTCAGCTGTCCCACCAGGAAACATCAGCACTGACGAGGAGACATACTAACGGGTTTAGACAACCCTGTGGGCACCACAGCGCATGAAAGACAACACGTGTTGCCCTAAAAGATATATGAAACCATAGGAACAGCCACCGATGTGACCCCTTAGGCACATGAAGGCCGCCGACACGTAGTAGCATTCATCCCGGGTAGCGTCCAACACCGCCGAGAAGACAGGCCCCATGTCCAGAGAGGGTCCTCACGCATGAAATGAATTCTCTTTAGGTGGTCATTGTCATTACATACGGGACACGACAACAGATGACAAACCCCACCGCAACGTCCTTCCTTTCAAGGCACGCCACACGCACCAAGACGGGCCTCGAGGCCCCTTCAAATCGTCTCACTCGGATGCCATTGTCTGGACACGACTGTCAGTCCGCAGGATCACACATGCGACAAACCCCATCTCATTGTCATCGTTTTTAGGGCGCACTACCTCGGGCAAGACAAGCCCCAAGCACGGGACGAATCATCAGAAATTCATGGCACTGCGTCGATGCCATTTTCCATGTCACTCGGCATGTCAGTGGGTGGCTCTAGGCACGCAGGACAAGACCCACGCCCAGGGGGGGTCGCCGACCACTCCCCCCCTAAAGAGACATTTATGCATTTCCAGCTATACCACCAGGAAACATCAACAGTGACGAGGAGACATACTGATGGGTTTAGACCACCCTAAGGGCACCGCAGTGCATGAAAGACAACATGGGTTGCCCTAAAAGAGCTATGAAACCATAGGAAGGGCCACCGACGTGACCCCTTAGGCACATGAAGGCCGCCGACACGTCATGGCATCCGTCCCGCGTCTCGTCCATCACCGCAGAGAAGACGCGCCCCATGTCCAGAGCGAGTCCTCACGCCTCAAAGGAATTATCTTTAGGTGGTCATTGTCAATACATACCGTACCCAACAACATATGACAAACCCCACCACATCGTCCTTCCTTGCAAGGCACACCGCATCCACCAAGGCAAGCCCCGAGGCCCCTTCAAATCGTCTCACTCGGATGCCGTTGTCTCCACGTGATCGTCAGTACGTCGGACCTCACACACGCGACAAACCCCATCTCATTGTCATCGTTTTTATGGCGCACTACCTCGGGCAAGACAAGCCCGAAGCACGGGACAAATCATCAGGAATTCTTGGCATTGCGTCGATGCCATTTTCCACGTCACTCGGCGTGGGTCTGACACGCGACGCACCCCAGCTCATTGTCATCACTTTTATGGCGCATTACCTCAGACAAGACAAGCCCCAAGCACCGTACGAATCATCAGGCTTTCATGGATTCGTCTGGAGGCCGTTTTTCCATGTCCGTGGGCATGTCACTGGGTGGCTCTGGGCACACAGGACAAGACCCACGCCCAGGGGGGGTCGCCGACCACTCCCCCCCTAAAGAGACATTTATGCATTTCCAGCTGTCCCACCAGGAAACATCAGCACTGACGAGGAGACATACTGATGGGTTCAGACAACCCTGTGGGCACCACAGCGCATGAAAGACAACACGTGTTGCCCTAAAAGAGATATGAAACCATAGGAATAGCCACCAATGTGACCCCTTAGGCACATCAAGGCCGCCATCACGTACTAGCATCCATCCCGGGTAGCGTCCAACACCGCCGAGAAGACAGGCCCCATGTCCAGAGAGGGTCCTCACGCATGAAATGAATTCTCTTTAGGTGGTCATTATCATTACATACGGGACACGAAAACACATGAATAACCACACCTCAACGTCCTTCCTTTCAAGGCACACCGCATGCACCAAGACGGGCCTCGAGGCCCCTTCAAATCGTCTCACTCGGATGCCTTTGTCTGGAAACGACTGTCAGCCCGCAAGATCACACATGCGACAAAACCCATCTCATTGTCATCGTTTTTAGGGCGCACTACCTCGGGAAAGACAAGCCCCAAGCACGGGACGAATCATCAAGAATTCATGGCATTGCGTCGATGCCATTTTCCATGTCACTGGGCATGTCATCGGGTGGCTCTAGGCACGCAGGACAAGACCCACGCCCAGGGGGGGTCGCCGACCACTCCCCCCCTAAAGAGACATTTATGCATTTCCAGCTATTCCACCAGGAAACATCAAAAGTGACGAGGAGACATACTGAGGGGTTTAGACCACCCTAAGGGCACCGCAGTGCATGAAAGACAACACGGGTTGCCCTAAAAGAGCTATGAAACCATAGGAAGGGCCACCGACGTGACCCCTTAGGCACATGAAGGCCGCCGACACGTCATGACATCCGTCCCGCGTCTCGTCCATCACCGCAGAGAAGACACGCCCCATGTCCAGAGCGGGTCCTCACGCATGAAATGAATTATCTTTAGGCGGTCATTGTCATTACATACCGTACCCAACAACATATGACAAACCCCACCACGTCGTCCTTCCTTGCAAGGCACACCGCATCCTCCAAGGCAAGCCCCGATGCCCCTTCAAATCGTCCCACTCGGGTGGCGTTGTCTCCACGTGATTGTCAGTACCTCGGACCTGACACGCGACGCACCCCGGCTCATTGTCATCACTTTTATGGCGCATTACCTCAGACAAGACAAGCCCCAAGCACCGTATGAATCCTCAAGCTTTCATGGATTTGTCTGGAGGCCATTTTTCCATGTCCGTGGGCATGTCACTAGGTGGCTCTGGGCACGCAGGACAAGACCCACGCCCAGGGGGGGTCGCCGACCACTCCCCCCCTAAAGAGACATTTATGCCTTTCCAGCTGTCCCACCAGGAAACATCAGCACTGACGAGGAGACATACTGGAGGGTTTAGACAACCCTGTGGGCACCACAGCGCATGAAAGTCAACACGTGTTGCCCTAAAAGATATATGAAACCGTAGGAACAGCCACCGATGTGACCCCTTAGGCACATGAAGGCCGCCGACACGTAGTAGCATTCATCCCGGGTAGCGTCCAACACCGCCGAGAAGACAGGCCCCATGTCCAGAGAGGGTCCTCACGCATGAAATGAATTCTCTTTAGGTGGTCATTGTCATTACATACGGGACACGACAACAGATGACAAACCCCACCGCAACGTCCTTCCTTTCAAGGCACGCCACACGCACCAAGACGGGCCTCGAGGCCCCTTCAAATCGTCTCACTCGGATGCCATTGTCTGGACACGACTGTCAGTCCACAGGATCACACATGCGACAAACCCCATCTCATTGTCATCGTTTTTAGGGCGCACTACCTCGGGCAAGACAAGCCCCAAGCACGAGACGAATCATCAGGAATTCGTGGCACTGCGTCGATGCCATTTTCCATGTCACTCGGCATGTCATTGGGTGGCTCTAGGCACGCAGGACAAGACCCACGCCCAGGGGGGGTCGCCGACCACTCCCCCCCTAAAGAGACATTTATGCATTTCCAGCTATACCACCAGGAAACATCAACAGTGACGAGGAGACATACTGATGGGTTTAGACCACCCTAAGGGCACTGCAGTGCATGAAAGACAACACGGGTTGCCCTAAAAGAGCTATGAAACCATAGGAAGGGCCACCGACGTGACCCCTTAGGCACATGAAGGCCGCCGACACGTCATGGCATCCGCCCCGCGTCTCGTCCATCACCGCAGAGAAGACACGCCCCATGTCCAGAGCTGGTCCTCACGCCTCAAAGGAATTATCTTTAGGCGGTCATTGTCAATACATACCGTACCCAACAACATATGACAAACCCCACCACGTCGTCCTTCCTTGCAAGGCACACCGCATCCACCAAGGCAAGACCCGAGGTCCCTTCAAATCGTCCCACTCGGATGGCGTTGTCTCCACGTGATTGTCAGTACGTCGGACCTGACACGCGACGCACCCCGGCTCATTGTCATCACTTTTATGACGCATTACCTCAGACAAGACAAGCCCCAAGCACCGTACGAATAATCAAGCTTTCATGGATTTGTCTGGAGGTCGTTTTTCCATGTTCGTGGGCATGTCACTGGGTGGCTCTGGGCACGCAGGACAAGACCCACGCCCAGGGGGGGTCGCCGACCACTCCCCCCCTAAAGAGACATTTATGCATTTCCAGCTGTCCCACCAGGAAACATCAGCACTGACGAGGACACATACTGATGGGTTCAGACAACCCAATGGGCACCACAACGCATGAAAGACAACACGTGTTGCCCTTAAAGAGCTACGAATCCATACGAACAGCCACCAAAGTGACCCCTTAGGCACACGAAGGCCGCCGACACGTCATGGCATCCGTCCCGGGTATCATCCAACACCGCCGAGAAGACAGGACCCATGTCCAGAGCGGGTCCCCGCGCATGAAATGAATTATCTTTAGGCGGTCATTGTCTTTACATTCCGAACACAACAACATGTGACAAACCCCACCTCGACGTCCTTCCTTTCAAGAAACGCCGCATGCACCAAGACGGGCCCCGAGACCCCTTCAAATCGTCTCACTCGGATGCCATTGTCTGAACGCGACTGTCAGTCCGCAGGATCTCGAAGGCGACAAACACCATCCCATTGTCATCGTTTTTATGGCGCACTACCTCGGGCAAGACAAGCCCCAAGCACGGGACGAATCATCAGGCATTCATGGCATTACGTCGATGTCATTTTGCATGTCAATGGGCATCACATTGGGTGGCTCTAGGCACGCAAGACAAGACCCACGCCCGGGGGGGTCGCCGACCACTCCCCCCCTAAAGAGACATTTATGCATTTCCAGCTATTCCACCAGGAAACATCAACACCGACGAGGAGACATACTGATGGGTTTAGACCACCCTGAGGGCAGGGCAGCGCATGAAAGGCAACACGTGTTGCCCTAAAAGAGCTATGAAACCATAGGAAGGGCCACCGACGTGACCCCTTAGGCACATGAAGGCCGCCGACACGTCATGGCATCCGTCCCACGTATCGTCCATCACCACAGCGAAGACACGCCCCATGTCCAGAGCGGGTCCCCACGCATGAAAGGAATTCTCTTTAGGCGGTCATTGTCATTACATACCGGACCCAACAACATATGACAAACCCCACCTCATTGTCCTTCCATTCAAGGCACACCGCATCCACCAAGGCAAGCCCTGAGGCCCCTTCAAATCCTCTCACCCGGATGGCGTTGTCTCCACCTGATTGTCAGTACGGAGGACCTGACACGCGACGAAACCCGGCTCATTGTCATCACTTTTATGGCGCACTACCTCGAACAAGACAAGCCCCAAGCACCGGACGAATCATCAAGCTGTCTTTGCTTTGTCCGGAGGCTGTTTTTCCATGTCCGTGGGCATGTCACTGGGTGGCTCTGGGCACGCAGGACAAGACCCACGCCCAGGGGGGGTCGCCGACCACTCCCCCCCTAAAGAGACATTTATGCATTTCCAGCTGTCCCACCAGGAAACATCAGCACTGACGAGGAGACATACTGATGGGTTTAGACAACCCTGTGGGCACCACAGCGCATGAAAGACAACACGTGTTGCCCTAAAAGAGATATGAAACCATAGGAACAGCCACTGATGTGACCCCTTAGGCACATCAAGGCCGCCGACACGTAGTAGCATTCGTCGCGGGTAGCATCCAACGCCGCCGAGAAGACAGGCCCCATGTCCAGAGCGGGTCCTCGCGCATGAAATGAATTCTCTTTAGGTGGTCATTGTCATTACATACGGGACACGACAACATATGAAAAACCCCACCTCGACGTCCTTCCTTTCAAGGCACGCCGCATGCACCAAGACGGGCCCTGAGGCCCCTTCAAATCGTCTCACTCGGATGCCATTGTCTGGACGCGACTGTCAGTCCGCAGGATCGCACATGCGACAAACCCCGTCTCATTGCCATCGTTTTTAGGGCGCACTACCTCGGGCAAGACAAGCCCCAAGCACGGGACGAATCATCAGGAATTCATGGCATTGCGTCGATGCCATTTTCCATGTCACTAGGCATGTCTGTGGGTGGCTCTCGGCACGCAGGACAAGACCCACGCCCAGGGGGGGTCGCCGACCACTCCCCCCCTAAAGAGACATTTATGCATTTCCAGCTATTCCACCAGGAAACATCAACACTGACGAGGAGACATACTGAGTGGTTTAGACCACCCAGAGGGAACCGCAGCGCATGAAAGGCAACACGTGTTGCCCTAAAAGGGCTATGAAACCATAGGAAGGGACACCGACGTGGCCCCTTAGGCACATGAAGGCCGCCGACACGTCATGGCATCCGTCCCGCGTATCGTCCAACACCGCCGAGGAGACAGGACCCATGTCCAGAGCGGGTCCTCACGCATGAAATGAATTCTCTTTAGGTGGTCATTGTCTTTACATACCGGACACAACAACATATGACAAACCCCACCTCAACGTCCTTCCTTTCAAGGCACGCCGCACGCACCAAGACGGGCCCCGAGGCCCCTTCAAATCGCCTCACTAGGATTCCATTGTCTGGACGCGATTGTCAGTCCGTAGGATCTCACAGGCGACAAACCCCACCCATCTCATTGTCATCGGTTTTATGGCGCACCACCTCGGGCAAGACAAGACCCTAGCACGGGAAGAATCATCAGGAATTCAGGGCATTGCGTCGATGCCATTTTCCATGTCACTGGGCATGTCATTGGGTGGCTCTAGGCACGCAGGACAAGACCCACGCCCAGGGGGGTCGCCGACCACTCCCCCCCTAAAGAGACATTTATGCATTTCCAGCTATCCCACCAGGAAACATCAACACTGACGAGGAGACATACTGATGGGTTTAGACCACCCTGAGGGCACCACAGCGCATGAAAGACAACACGTGTTGCCCTAAAAGAGCTATGAAACCATAGGAAGGGCCACCGACGTGACCCCTTATGCACATGAAGGCCACCGACAAGTCATGGCATCCATCCCGCGTATCGTCGATCACCGCCGAGAAGACACGCCCCATGTCCAGAGCGGGTCCTCACTCATGAAAAGAATTCTCTTTAGGTGGTAATTGTAATTACATACAGGACCCAACAACATATGAAAAACCCCACCTCGACGTCCTTCCTTTCAAGGCACGTCGCATCCACCAAGACATGCCCCGAGGCCACTTCAAATCGTCTCACTCGGATGGCTTTGTCTCCACGCGATTGTCAGTTCGTCGGACCTGACACGCGACGAACCCCGTCTCATTGTCATCGCTTTTATGGGGCACTACCGCGGGCAAGACAAGCCCCAAGCACAGGAGGAATCATCTAGAGGCCATTTTTCCATGTCTGTGGGCATGTCACTGGGTGGCTCTGGGCACGCAGGACAAGACCCACGCCCAGGGGGGGTCGCCGACCACTCCCCCCCTAAAGAGACATTTCTGCATTTCCAGCTCTCCCACCAGGAAACATCAGCACTGACGAGGAGACATACTGAGTGGTTTAGACCACCCAGAGGGAACCGCAGCGCATGAAAGACAACACGTGTTGCCCTAAAAGAGCTATGAAACCATAGGAACGGCAACCGACGTGACCCCTTAGGCACGTGAAGGCCGCCGACACGTCATGGCATCCTTCCCGCGTATCGTCGACCACCGCCGAGAAGACAGACCCCATGTCCAGAGCGGGTCCTCACGCATGAAATGAATTCTCTTTAGGTGGTCGGTGTCGTTACATACCGAACCCAACAACATATGACAAACCCCAGCTCGGCGTCCTTCCTTTCAAGGCACCCCGCATCCACCAAGACAAGCCTCGAGGCCCCTTCAAATCGTCTCACTCGGATGGCATTGTCTCCACGCGATTGTCGGTACGTAGGACCTCACACGCGACGAACCCCGGCTCATTGTCAAAGCTTTTAAGGCGCACTACCCCGGAGAAGACAAGCCCCAAGCACCGGACGAATCATCACGCATTGATGGCATTGTCTAGA
>CAUJRU010000828.1:0-295824 GCA_963277665.1 Viscum album | reverse complement strand
CTTCATGGGAATCATAAACCTCGAAGATAACTCCATGATAGTATTGTAACGCCCCGACCCCAGTTACCAAGAGTTGGTGCATTATAACATTACTTTGTCATGATACAAGGAATCATGTCCTGAAATACCGATTAGTTTAGTAGCCTTGGAAGTACTAGATAAACTAATAAGTTTTACATTACATCATGAAATAAAAAACATCAACAACATTTTATCCCCTTTTTAAACACACTTATATTCATAGCCTATCCCTGCAGGTCATCCATAAAATACTTCTTCACATCCTAGGAAAAATAAAACCTAGTAAGGGGTGAGCTCAGATTCTCAGTAAGGATAACAATATAGCGGAAACTTTCATAAATAAGCATAAACATTTAAGGTAATGTATAAGAATAAAACAAAAGCCTTTTAAACTTAAACGTCAACATAATATGGCCAACATAAAATAAAATAATTCCACTTACTTATTCCCATGTATATTATACTAGTCCAATAATGACATGCAATATCAATAGCTACTTTCATAATGATGGAATGCATAATTCCAGACTTCATAACCACATAGTCAAGGCCTTGTGCTAAGACTACAAATAATATTTTTTTTCCAGGCCTTGTGCCAAGAAACTAGTTGGTCTCATGAGACCTATAGATTCATTGAGGAGATATAGTGGGATCCACCTATCACTTACTAAGTCCAATGAATTCCTCATATGAAAAGGTTGAAAAATATCATAAAAATTCATATTAAGACTAGCATACTAAATGTCAATACTTTATCAATAAACCATGAATGGTATAAAAATGACACATCCATAGTCAAACATATTACAAAACGTAAAATGTAGTATGAAATATTTGTATCATAATAAACCAACCTCAATCAAGAATAATATCCCATAAAGGATGTTGACATATTTTAAAATGATCAGTACAAATCTTTGATAGAAATATCCCTTTTTCATGAAAACTTTTAAAAGACTCACTGTTTATCAAGAAGCTGTTTAAAAAATATTTTTGAATCAAAGTGTCACATACCACTTTTAAACATTTAAAAGGAATATAAATTTTAAAACATTAATTTCAATATAAATAAAACCTTAAAACCATTTTTCAATCATGGACATTAATGAAAAAGATTTAGAAGAATAAATTTTTAAAACATTGAAAATGATATTTTAGTTAGAGTTCCTAACCAAATGAGAGATACTTGAATACAAATAATTGACGTAATAAAAACTTTAAAATATCATGAGAATAAAGGGATTAATGATAGACTATGTCAAAGTACATTATATACCCCAAATAAAAGTGAATTGGCGCATAACAATAAAGAAGTATCAATGGAACATAAGTTTAGATGAATTCCTTTCTAAAGATCGTATCCTTTGGTTAAGGATAAATCAATGACATAATTATGTGTGAAAAATATAAATTCACTCAATATTATTGGATATTAAGTGTAAATAAATCAGAGGATATTCACATACATTCTTGTAAAAACAAAACCAATGACATTGATGTTTAAGTCAATGAATAGAAATTGAGTTAATATTACTCTTATAAAGTTTCTAACGATGACTTGAGAATTTATAAATGGGGTGACTATTTGTATAAAAAGTATATCCACACAAATGGGAGTGGAAATTTCTAAATAAATAAATAAATAGTGATTTAACAGATAATCTTGGATTAAAGAAATCAATGAAGTTTGCGTAAAACTGAATGAGTGGAAATTGAAATTTGAAATTCCCTTACCGATTTGGCAATATACGAAACATGTGCCCCATGAAAGAAAGATCATAAAATGATGATTTAAATACACATAAATTAAAGAATATTACGCAAACCATACAATCATGGGCAGTACATACTCCAAACAAAATGTAATAGTGGAAAATATAGCATGAATATCACGGGAAAAAATGTTAGACGAAAACCCCCAACCTTGTACTTTTCCTTGGTCGAGGGTAGGTTAAACTATTTTATAATGGTAAAATAATTGTTTTTAAATTATAAAGGATCCATATATATTAATATGATATCATATATGATCTTCTAATATTGCTTTGTTAATGATATGTCAGTAGTATCATTGTTTCGAGTGTTAACTGATTCATTTTCCTTTATATGATTTGTTATGTAAGTAATGTTTTCATGGATAAGATGTATATTATTAATATTAAAAATGATATTAAGTCCTTAAAAACATTATTTTTAATCATCAAATGAAATTTAGTCTTTAATAGATATGATGGAGAATGAATCTCATCACGTTCATGGAGACGGTAATCTCTGGGTATGCACGAGCGACAATATCATTTTTTTGATATTAAAGTCGTATATAATTGGATGGTATATCATATAAAGAATAATTATCATGTTATATTTATTATTTACATAATTTATACTCATTATTATACCCATAAAAATGATGATGTGTTTGAATAACAAACTACACCACGACGTGGAGACGGTAATCCGTACGTACACACGTATGGTGACATTGTCATTTATGAGATGGATAAAATAATGAATAGGGTTGTACCATTTTTATAATAACATAACAGTATATAAAATATACTAGAGTTATAATTTTACAATAGAAACAACAAAGAAATAGGAACTGGAAGAAGAAAAGAACTTGAAAGAGTTTATGAAATATTTACCTCTTCTTCGGGTTCTTCCTTTTGATTGATCAAAAGGGATCCTAGGTTGGCTTTCTGACTAAAGGAAGGCCTCTAGAATGGATTAAGGATAGTTGGGAGGATATTTGGGTAGGGTTTGGTTGATCCAAATAGCTTTGATGTTTTTAATATGAGATAAGGGTAAGTTACCTTTATAAGAGGGGTGAGGGGCACCTTAGGAAAAAATTGAAATATTATTTTATAATAAAATCATTTTCAGTTTTTAATGGCTCCAAGATAAATTATTTAAAGGCTAACGTGGGTATGGGTTAAAAAACCCACAACCAAAATGTTTTAGAGAGGTTTGGGTCACTATATTAACCTTATATTTTACATTTAACTCTTAGTTAAATAGTTTGACATTTACCATGTCTCATTGTATTTTTATATTATATGGTTAATAAACTTACTATAAAAATCTAAGAGATCCCCATACATTAATTTATAATACAGCAATCATTATATAAGTCTTTTGGATGAAACTTATATTTATAGTATTATTATATCAACAAATAATATTGTATTTGTTTTAAAAACTCATTTATATCAATTTTGACATTATTTAATAATTGATTTTTTTAAAGTCCTAACAAATTTATTACTTATAAATAAATACATTTAATCAACACTAAAATGTCATATTAACATATAAAATTATTTTAATTCATTAAAAGTCTCAAATTATAATTATTTGGATATTTATAATATAAATTATTTTAATCATTCATTCATATGGTAATTACAGACTCATCATTGTGTCATAAATTAATTTAATTATTTAATGTCTAAAAATTTTAAATAAAATACCATTATGTAGTAAACCATTTTATATTTCTAATTGATATTTTTAGTTGAATTTATCTTATGTGTAACCCTATATTTAAAATTGTTTAGTTATTAAAAATTGATTTTAACACTTTTAACTCTTCTTTGAATTAAATAATAATAAATGTCCTAATCTAATCCAAGTTGACCTAAAGGATCATATTTTATTCCTAAGGTTGTTTTTTGTCGAATTAAACTTATCCAATAGAATTAGTATATGTGTTAGGTTAATAATAATATCATTTTTACTCTTTATTTTAAAATGAATCCAACGAATTGAATTGAAAATATGTAGGTATTATGTATCTATTTTTACCTAAAATAAATTAAAATAAAGTAACTAATTTATTTAAAGAAAAATTCTATTTTAACCAATAACATAGTGTTTTTTACTATTCATCAAAAATTGAAAGTTTTCAGAAAAAATACCAAAAAATTACCCTAATATAATTTTGATATTATCAATTCAAAAATGAATTATATTTTACCAAATTAAAAACATATAAGTTGCATTTATTAATTTAAAATTAATTCCCGTTGTTAAAACCAAAAAGCGGGTTTTTTAAAAACTAAAAACTATCAAAAGATTGACTTGTGTTTATGTTAAAATTAAATGTGAAATTACTTATAATTACTTAAATTGTATTAAATGATAAAAATATAATCTTATTATACTTACAAACCATTCAAATTCATAATTTAACACCATAAATTATTTCAATTAAAAAAGTTGTTTTCAATTAAAATTTAGTATCTTTCAGTATTTACCAAAATATAAAAGTTACCAGAAAAGTACCAAATATTAATCCAAAATAAAGTTTTATTTCCCGATTCGAAAGAAGAATTTAATTTCATTAAATTGAATATATAAACATGTCAAATATTGGTTTTAAAAAGGGTTTTCTTTTAAAAGGTGGTAAAATTACATTTTTTAAAAATACTTCTTTTTTCTGAAAAAATGAATTATTCTTATATTTTGTCTAAGAAACACAAAATATGAATTCTAAAATTATATAGAGTATATAAAATTTCAAATTCAGTTAATAATATTCATAATTTATTTTGAACGACTAGTTTTCTAAGTTGTGGTGCGCTCGAACTCCATGTTGCATATAGCATAAGCTATTGAATTTAAAGAAAATAACTCACTATAAAATCTTGGGGTGATACATTCTTCCCCCATTTTGGAAATTGCATCCTCACAATTTTAAAATTGGTCTTTGGAACTTCATTAAAAGTCCCACATCAGAAAAAGAGTCAATAAAACAATCTCTTTAAAAGAATGAAATTGAAGTACAAAGGTCACCCAAGATAACCCATACTAGGACTCCATGGAGGAAAACATGGATATAGAAGATAAAATATGTGTCAAGTTATGGTGGAGAGTGATAGAAAACAAGATCAGGAAAAAGTTAACAACAAAAAAACCACATACTTGTGATGGGATAAATAGTCATTCGTTTCCTTGTAGGAAAATTAATCGGATAATTTTTTTTGTTTTACATTATATTTCATAAATTTGAGGAATTTATCTATGATATTGAATAATAACATAAAGATATATACTTACTTTTTAAGTAGAGCTTCATCCTTTAATAAATTTCTACCACTAACTCATATTTTTTTTCTAATGATGATTATTAAAGAATACTTGGTCACACCGAAAGGGCTAGAATCAACATATAGAGAATCACATAATCTACAAAGGATAAACTATATATATTTACATTGTCTTTATAGATTAACCAAAACCAAAATGGTTAGTTCAAGACCAGATGATCCCCAAAAAGTTTAATCCTTTAGAGAAATAAATGTTAATCTTAATTTCTAAAATTAAACCAATAATACCCAAAGTTCAATAAATACCATTAAATAAACAATTGTCCTTAAAATCCTTCAATATAATCCAAACTAATATTGAAACCCAAAACATATAAGAATTTAATTATACAGTATTCCACATTAAATTGTATCTCCAAATAACATCTACTACTCTTAAAGTCACATACTTAAAAGTAATTAACCTAATCACATATTCTCTATAATAAGTCAAATATTTCCATAAATATCCCAAATCGCTATAAATCCACAATAAAAACATAGATAAGAATTCACCATTACTCTTAAAATGAAATCCCAGAGTATTTTATTTTCCTTAGGCAAATAGTATTCCCAATAGAGTGAACGTCTTCCTAAATAACATTTCTCATTTAATCACCAAATCATTTTCATATACTAAGGATATCCATTAAATAATACATAAGATCCAAAATAAACTTATTATTTATCAATAAAATAATCTAACTTAAATTAATTAGTCACACTAACAGTGGTAGGTGATAAATCCCAATTGCAATATGGTTGAGGGTTCAATTCCCGCAACTTTATCAGATGCGACTAGTTGTCGCACGGTCTGTGTGTTGTCCTTTTTCAAAAACTCTATTTTATAACATTCCCAAAATGGGATAAATTTCTCAAAATAACTATAACATATTTTCACTAAAAATTTTATCTCATAACTCACATTTTCATCCCAAAATTTAATAATATGTAATTTCCTCAAATTCAAGGATCATATAAACTCTAATGGTTATTTATAACTATATCAACAATATAAAATACAATTCTTACTAAAATAACATTTTCACATAACAAACTGTAAGGTTACACATACAAGAGAAAATTCTTCCAAGGTAATCCCATAAACAAAGAGCACTAATACTTTTAAACATTTCACCATTCATTTATTTCCAAATAGGTTCTTCCTTGACCAATAGGTTACCCTATAGTATAGGGCATTCAATAGGGTAATGCCCAGGTCCCCTACATTTATAGAAAATGACTATAAATGGATTCTTGGGATCATTTTTATTTTCTCCCATAGTACTCTTCAATTTTTCTCGACAATTCTTTAATTTATGTCCTTATTTCCCACACAAAAAGCGTTTCTTTATTCCATTGAGACACTTCTCGAGGTGTTTCTTTCTACATTTCTTGCATGATGTAAATTGAGCTTTCTTTTTAAAATGGTCTTTACTACTGAATCTCTTATCATTCACCACCTTTCTCTTCTTTGTTGAGTCCGAGGGTTGGTTAATATATATTTCATTGATCATAATTTTGGAAAAATGATTCAGCATGAACATGATATCTTTTACACCTATCAACATTCCATTCTGTTTCTCATTTTCACTGCCCTTCCCACCTTTTACATCATGTTCAATGTTACTATTACTTCCTTGGAATCTATCCATTGACTAACACAAGAATGTATAGTGTGAGCCATAAAATCATTTAGATAATATCATAACACTATATTTTCAATCTAAAACATCTTAGGATTAACCAAGGTTATTTATTCTCATCTTATATTAAAATCCTTCAAATCAGTTGTAAAGATAATGTGAATTATTCTATGTATATCCCTCGGGAGTGTTGTAACAAAAAGTGAAGAAAGGCCCATTTTCGTGTACCAAGATACCCTGGGTCAAGCCCAAAACTCCTTCTCAGAGTTTTCACTCCTTGGTACATCTGAGCCAGAGCTCCCTCAACCTGCTCACATCCAGACAGGGATGTATTTCTTGGAAAACCCACATAATATTTACATTACCAATATTTTTGGATTTTCTTCTATACTATTCCTCAAGGTCTATCTTAGGGTAGTGTTTTCAAATCAGAGTTTTTCTAAATCTAGCTTCCAAGGTTGGTACTAAACTTCCTCTGATACCAACTGAAACGCCCCAACCCCAGTTACCCAGAGTTGGTGCCTTATTACATAACATTGGTATGATAAAAGGAATTATGTCCCGAAATACCGATCAGTTTAGTAGCCTTGGATGTACTAGATACACTCATAAGTTTTACATTACATCATGACATAAAACATCAACAACATTTTGTCCCCTTATTAAACACACTTATATCCTTATCGTATCCCTATAGGTCAACCATAAAATATTTCTTCAAATCCTGGTAAAAATAAAACATAAAAAGGGGTGAGATCAGATGCTCAGGAAGGATAACAATATAGTGGAAACCTTCATAAATAAACATAAACATTTAAGGAAATGTATAAGACTAAAACAATTTTTTTAACATAAACTACAACATAATATGGAAAAGATAAAATCAAATAATTCCATTTACTTATTCCCATGGATATTCTACAAGTCGAAAAATCACAATCAATATCAACAGCTATATTCATAATTATGGAATGCATAAGGCCAGACTTCAAAACCACATAGTCAAGGCCTTGTGCCAAGACTACAAATAAGATTTTGTTAAGGCCTTCTGCCAAGACACTAGTTTGTCTAATGAGACTTACCGATGCATCGAGGAGCTATAGTGGGCTCCACCCGTCACTTACTAAGTCCAATGCATTCCTCATATAAAAAGGTTGAATCATATCATAAACATTCATATTAAAACTAGCATACGAAATGCTAATACGTTATCCATAAACCATGAATGGTATAAAAATAACACATCATTAGTCAAACATATCACAAAATCTTAAATATAGTATGAAATATTTTTTTCATAATAAACCAACCTATATCAAAAATAATATCCCATAAATAATGTTGACATAGTGGAAAATGATCAGTAAAAATATTTGAGAGAAATATCCCTTTTTCAAGAAAACATTTAAAAGACTCAATGTTTATCAAGGAGTTGTTTAAAATAGATTTTTGAATCAAAGTTTCCCATAATAATTTGAAACTTTTAAGATTAATTTATATTTTAAAACATTAATTTCTATATAAATAATACCTTAAAACTATTTTTTTAAACATGGACATTAATGAGAAATATTTAGAAGAATAAATTTTTAAAACATTTAAAATGATATTTTAGATAGAGTTCCTAACCAAATGAGAGATGATTGAATACTAATAATTGAGGTAATAACAATTTTATAATATCATGAGAATAATGGAATTCATGATATACTATGTCAACGTATGGTATATACCCCAAATAAAAGTGAATTGGTGCAAAACAACAAAGAAGTCTCAGTGGAACGTAAGTTGAGATGGATTCCTTTATAAAGACTGTATCATTAGGTTAAGGATAAATCAATGCAATAATTATGTGTGATCAATATAAATACAATAAATATGATTTAATATTCACTATAAATAAATCAAAGTATATTCACACATATACTTGTAAAAACAACACCAATGACATGGATGTTTAACTCAATGAATATAATTTGAGTTAAAATTACTCTTATAGAGTTTATACCGATGACTTGAGAATTTATAAATGGGATGATTATGTGTATAATAATTATATACACACAAAGGGGAGTGTAAATTACTACATATGTAAATAAATAGTCATTTCAAACATAATCTTGGAGTAAAGTAATCAATGAAGTTTGCGTAAAACCGAATGAGTGGAAATTGAAAATTGAAATTCCCTTACCGATTTGGTAACATACGAAACATACAACCCATGAAAGAAGTATCGTAAAATAATGATGAAAATACCCATAAATTAAATTATATTACACAAACCATACAATCATCAGAAGTACATACACCACACAAAATGTAATAATGGAAAATATAGCATGAATCTCACGAGAATAAAAGTTAGATGAAAACCCATTACCTTGTACTTCTCCTTGGTCGAGGGTAGGTTAACCTCATGTATAATGGTGAAATAATTATTATTAAATTATACAAGAACCATATTAATTAATATTATATACTATATGATCTTCTTAATATTGCTTTGTTAATGATATTTTAATAGTATCATCGTTTTGGGTGTTAACTGATTCGTTTTCCTTTATATGATTTGTTACCTAAGTAATGTTTTTTATGGATATAATGTATCTTATTAGTATTGAGAATAATATTATGTCTTTAAAAACATTATTTTTAATCATCAAATGAAAATTATTCTTGAATGGATAGGATGGGGAATGAATATCATCGCTTTCATGGAGACAGAAATACGTACGTACGCACGAGAAAAAATGTCATTTTTTGATAATAAAATAATATATAATTTGATGGTATATCATATACAGAATAATTATCATGTTATATTTGTTATTTAAATCATTTATACTCATTATTATACCCATCCAAATGATGAAGTGTTTGAATAACAAACTACACCGCGACGTGGAGACGGTAATCCGTACGTACACACGTTTGGGGACTTTTTCATTTATAGAATGGGTAGAATAATGAATAGGGTTGTAAAATTTTTATAATAAACTGAAAGTATATATAAGATACTGGAATTTTTATTTTAGAATGGAAACAACAAAGAAGTAGGAAGTATAAGGGGAAAAGAACTTGAAAGAGGTGGTGAAATATTTACCTCTTCTTCGGGTTCTTCCTTCTAATTTCATCAAAAGGGCACCATTGGTTGGATTTATGACTAAAGGAAGGACTCTAAGATGAAGGGAGGTCAGTTGGGAGGATATTTGGTCAGGGTTTGGCTGAGCCAAATGGGTTTTAATGTGTCAATATGAGATAAGGGTAAGTTCCATTTTATAAGAGGGGTGAGGGGCACCATAGGAAAATATTGAAATATTATTTTATAATAAAATTATTTTCGATTTATAATGGCTCAAAAATGAATTATTTAATGTATAAGGTGTTTATGGGTCGAAAACCTCTCAACCAATAGGTTTTGGACAGGTTTTTGTCACTATATTATCTTTATCTTTTAGATTTAACTCTTAGTTAAATAGTTTGACATTTACCATGTCTCTTTGTATTTTTATATTATATGGTTAACAAACTCACTATAAACATTAAGAGAACCCCAAGTGGTTAATTAATGATACACCTATCATTATATAAGTCTTTTGGCTGGACCTCATAATTTTAGTATTATTATATCAACTAATAATATTTTATTTGTTTTAGAAATTCATTTATGTCAATTTTGACATTATTTAATAGTTGATTTTTTTAAGTACTAAAAATTTATTACCTCTAACTAAATAGATTTAATAAACCCTAACATGTCATATTAACCTATAAAAGTATTTTAATTCTTTATAAGTCTCAAATTATATTTATTTGGATATTTATAATATTAATTATTTTAATCTTTCATTAATGTGGTAATTACTGCATCATCATTGTGTCATAAATAAATTTAATTATTTAATGTCTAAAATTTATAAATAAAATACAATTTTGTAGGAAATATTTTTATATTTTTAATTAATATTTATATTTTAATTTATATTATGTGTAACTCAATATTAAAAATGGTTTGGTTATTATACTTTGAATTTAACACTTTTAAGTCTTCTTTGAATTAAATAATAATAAATTTCCTAATCTAATCCAAGTGGACCTAAATGATCATATATTATTCCTAATGGTTTTTAGGTCTAATTACACTTATTCAATAGAATTAGAACATGTTTTAGGATAATAATAATACCATTTTTACCATTAATTACCCTATTTACTTTTAACTGTGGTAAATAAAAGTAAAAAGTTACTATTCAACATAAATTATTTTCATCTTATTAAAGCTCATTTTACTTACTGATATCAATATTGTCTCTCGGATTTGTGAAATTTAACTCACAAAAGTGGTAAAATTAAGTTTTATACAAATTTTCAAATTCTCCTAGGAGGTGGGTAAAAGACGGTAAAAAGTTTGATAAAATTTTATATATCTAAACTTATTATAAAATGACTCCAATGAATTACATTAAACATATATAGGTATTATGTATCTATTTAGACCTAAAATAAATTATATTAAAATAACTTATTATTTAAATATGAATTTGATTTTAACCAATAACGCAATGTTTTTTCACTATTCATCAAAAATTGAATGTTTTCAGAAAAATACCAAAACATTACCCTGTGATAATTTTGATATTATGAATTCAAAAATGAATTATATTTTACCCAAATCAATACATAGAAGTTGAATTATTATTTTGAAATTTATTCCCATTGGCAAACCGCAAAACATGTTTTTTAAAAAGTAAAAACGATCAAAAGATTGACATATGTTTATGTCAAATTTAAATGTGAAATTACTTATAATGGCCTAAATTTTATTAAATGATAGAAATATAATATAATTATACTTCAAAACCATTCAAATACATAAATTATCACTATATATTATTTATATTAAAAAAAAATTTCAATTAAAATTTAGTATTTTTCAGTATTCATCAAAATATGAAAGTTATCAGAAAAGTACTAAAAATTAATCCAAAATAAATTTTTATGTCCTGATTCTAAAGAAGAATTTAATTTCATTAAATTGATTATATAAAAGTGTAAAATATTGGTTTTAAAAAGGTTTTTCTATTAAAATATGGTAAAATTTCATTTTTTGAAAAATAGTTCTTTTATTTGTAAAAATAAATTTGTTCTTATATTATGTCTATGAAACACATAATATGGATTCTAAAATTATATGGGGTATATAAAATTCCAAATTCAGTTAATAATATTCATAACTAAATTTGAACGGCTAGTTTGGTAAGTCGTTATGCGCTCGAACTCAGTGTTGCATGCAACGCAAGCTATTGAATTTAAAGAAAATAACTTACTATGAAATCTTGGGGTGTTACAAGTATCACTGGAAAAAAATGGTGAAATAGATTTGAATTTATTCTCATTCGGAAAGGATAAGATGATGAGTGTTGTATATCTTTGGTTTCCAGAATCATTAGTGGGAATCCCTTCCCAATGCACCCATGATAAGATGAGTATAATTAATCATGTTAGGAATCTACTTCACTAGAATCATATTGATGGTTTACTTCACATTTCACATAGGACATTAACTGATGGAAATACTCAATAGCCCCCTTCAAATTTCATGGGGTAAGGAGGCCTGGTTGTGTTATAATCCTACACAATTATTATTCTACTATGATTGATATATCTTCCATAGTACTTGGGAATCTTCACACCATCTCTCTCTATAGACATATGTAGCTGATAGTGATCAATGACCTGCTTAATTGATACGAACAAAAATGGGACATCCCAACTAGGGACATGGCATGATAGGATATAGTAGTTGTGACATAACTCTAAAATCATCACTTTATGGGAATACACATAGGGACCCACCAATAGTAGAATAAACAAGTTTAACAGTTTTTAATTGGAATTATATGATATCTCCCTCCATGATGTTGATGTGGTATGTCACTTATTAGTCCAACCTACTGTGGCCACCAGTAAAGATTCACCTTGGAAGCCTCCAATTACCAGCATCGCCAACAATACTAGTTTTTCCACAAGGTGTTATGATAGTTTATTCTATCCTCTCTTCTATCCACGACCAATAATTCATGGTGCCCGCACTTGAGGAAAACATACCTCCTTTCCTGATGGGAAGCTTCACTGATAGCTCCATTAGCCCATGCCACTTATGATGCACCTCATTTCATCATGATCACCATGTGGGGTAATATTCTCACCAAACATGGATCTATACCCTTTCTACCCACTATATGGGTTCGTTTGACTATCCCCATCATGGCTTCCACCAGAAACCATTACAGCTGACCACCCCATGCTTATAAATTTCACCACATAGGTCCTCCCCACAAAATCGTCATCTTACATGAGGGGCCTCCTAATTCTAAAAATTTATCATGCCATGAAGATACCTCCCAATAAGAAGGATATATATTCTCTATATGGATCCTAACTGCGGTTCTGGACATAACACACATGTAATAAATCCCAATATGCCTCAATGACATGTGCTCAGGGATCAACCTATTCATTACGAGAGGTAGGGACATAGTTAATGTTGCATCACCATAAACATTTCAGAGTCTGGGGAAACTTACAACTCAATGGATATGACTATGTCTCCTCTAATAGAGTTGGTGGTGATGACCCACAAGGTGATAATGTTTATCCCTATTGATGAGATCTATATGGTTTTCCAAATACATCCACAAGTACCTACACATAGAGGATGTTTTGGCTTCCATTCATGAACTCTCTATTTAGATGTCCCTTTTACCTTCATCTTACATCCACTCCACCTCTAATATAAATATAGGGGAGACATAAGGGTATGATTTGGAAACATCAAATGAATAAGTGAACCCCATTGATATATAGATGCATGCAGACCTTTTTGACTAGAATGAGATCTCAGATACCTCATCCTATAAGGGCATAGTCATGAAGATGGATCAATATCCATAGGAATCTCCCTCATTCCAGGATGGCTTGGATCATGTATTTCCCCTACTACTAGAAAAGCAGTAGTAGAGTAGGTTTGCATCACTAACTCCCCCATATTTTCAACTGTCTTCGATAGGAGATTGGGGATATCGCAAGAAGGATTAACCTATATAGAATAAATAAGAAGAGTAAATCTTGTGTAAAATTATAGAAAGTAACTAGTTACCGGTAAAGTTCTAGCCACATATAACCCTTAACCATCTTAAATATTCTTTTTGACGACTATATAATGAGCCTCAAAATAACCTCACAAAATATGATAATTCCAGTAGACCTATTAAACTATTCATGTACATCTTTAGGATCTCCATCATCATTTATATATGGTATAAATTAAAGCACACTTAATGGTTCAATTCTCCAACACATATGGGTACCAATAAAGTTTTAAAGGACTTATATCAGGAGTAAAACTACACTTCAACAAATCACGTAATAGAATTTTCCTCAAGTTTAGATTAGGGGTTGGGGGAAGTATGCTACCCTATATTTTGGCCCTATCCCTTGAAAGAACCAAGACAATTAAGCTAATAAACCCCTTGGAAGGAAATAAACCTCTCCAAACATTTCTATAGTGAATGTTTTAATGGTCATACATTTGGATGATCAATGATACCATGCGGGTAGTGTATAACATGAGGAATAAAATCCACCATAAGGTGAGACACGGTTCTAGGAATACCTTCTAATAGGTTAATACATTCATTAGTGGAGACAAACATTTTAAATCCAGTGTCCCACTAAGGTGTAACCATCTATGTGTAGATATATAAATAGATTGAAGGGGGTCACTAAGCCTTTTGGACCTTCTAAGCCCATACTATAGGGTGAAACGAATGCGATAATGGTCACATTGCTCAAGAAGGTTGAGTGTTATATGATCATAACCATCAAAATTCTCAATGAAAAGTTCCTAGAGTAGGATGCCATCTAAGGGGACCCTACATTTCCCCAGGTTAAACAATTTATCCTTCTTATCCAAGCATCCTTGGTCCAAATGGGTTGTCCCTTGTTCACAATCCGGGAAAAGGATAGTGGCTCCACTGAACTATGAAATGCCCTTAAGATCCTCATGGCCCCTACCCAAGTAGATCAGAATGACTTCCCACATTTTTACCATGATCATCTTTCTTCTCAATCTAGATATCCATTCAAATCAAATATGAATACCAACCCTCCCCCTAACAATGTGATAGCTGCTCTCACCACCCATATTGAGGCCTCTAAGATGAAATTATATTAAATCCAATCTAAATGGAATCTGTATCTAGTATGGGTGAATCATAATTGTCCACCCCATCCAATTTTAACTCATGATTCAACATGTTCATTGATATAGGTGACTTGAAGAAACATATGGCCACTTTTCCTATTAGTGTGGCTTGATGTGGGGAAATCTAGATAAATAGGATGCTGAAAAAAATTAATATTTTTTCCATACTAGTGAGGGACTCTCTTTTTATGGAATATTCAGTTGAGCATGGGATCCATAACCAGTTGGTAAGATCTATATAGGAAGTTCCTTTACCAATTAAACTATATTGGGTATAGAATCAGTGTCACTAACCTCTCCAAATATAAGTATATTGATGATGATAGGGTCACTAACTTCATCTCCAAAAGGAACAAACTCGTATATTACCACAATTTGAATATTTATGAGGAATAGTTTTTGGGGATGTTTATAGAAAATTTTCATGATGATCTAGTTCCCACCCTCATCTCCCTAAGTTATCTAGTATAATTTTGGGAATTATTTTGAAGGGATATGTATTTGGAAGAATTCCTATAATAAACCAAGAAGCGGACATTACTATTACCTCCTACAGGTTTAGTTTCGAATCTTATGAGTGTAGAAATGATTATTATTGTTCAAACTCAGGTCCCTCAGTTAGACCAACATTAGGTGACGCCACAGAACAAGCCTCACCAAGTGGTGAATCTCTATGAGAGTGCTACTAAAGAACTACATAAAATCCAAAAGAACATAGTTACATACACAGAATTAATGAAAATATAAAAATACTATAAGAATGACCAATTCCCATGTTATTTTCTCATCAAAATAGAAAAAAACATTTTTAACTTTCTAGATTCATGGAGTCCCAAATATGTTGGGTTAATGGACCATGGTGAATAATTTATCTACAATATAACCCTCGGTCACAATATCAAATATTGATTTTGATTAAGGAATAACTTCATTAATAAGTATATTATGAACTGGTTATATACCCAGATGCCATGACATAGTGGAAATGTGTTATTTCACTATCGATGGTGATGATGAAGACTCTCTTATATAGAATTAGTTTTCCAGAAAAATGCTATAAAAGACAGTTGACTAGATGTCCAATAATTTGAATGCTCATTCTGATTGAATTGTCAACTATTGGTTGAATAAACCAACACCTCTTGATATTTTCATTTAATCCTCTAGTTACTTCATCAATATCAAAACCTTTCATATCTTGGAAGAAATTGTGTAAGAAATTGTGAAACGATCAATATCCACGAATAATTACAAAACCATTTTTCACTCTTGAGGATTTTATCCCAATTGAATTGAGGGAAGGCCCCAAAATTCATCTAATCCTTGATTAATCCAATGATAATGATAAAAGTTCCACTTCTATCCATTATATTAGTCTAGTGGATCATTATACCGAAACCAATGGTGAAGTGCATCAATCATCCCCATCATCCCCCTCTATCCAATACCATCAGGGGAAGGGTAGGTGACATGTAGCTAAGAATGATGTTTGATCCAATGACATAGAATGTAAATTTCATTCTACTAAAACCAAACAATAATCATTATTAAAGGATCAATAATTGAATTACACAGAGGCTCAAACTTCGAGCATACCACTTCTACCTATCAGGATGGTTGATTGTATGTCTTAGTCACAATTTCTTAGAGCTCATCCACACACAATGATGTTGTGGCCTCATCTTCATAGTGCTCTACCAAACTATTTTAACTAACAACAAAACCCCATAGGAACCATTCAGGCCCTGGTGCCTCATGAAACTATTGCAACCACACTTCTGATTAAAGAGAGGCCATTGTGAGGTATGGATATGCCCCGTTCAAGGAAATGTGATGTTTTAAGGCACATTACAGGTATACTAAAAAGGTTCTAAATCCATGATGTTCTCTTATTGTCAAAGTATTTATATGATTCAATTATTATGGAACTGAAGTGACCTCTATAGTTTTGAATTATGGTAGCTTTCACTATGGCCTATCACACAAAGGACAACGAACATAAAGAGTTTCAATCCACTATCTCCTACCTCAATAAGGATTATAATATAATAATTCTAGGTAATATACACTTTCTCTATGTATCGAGTCAATTCAATGGATTTGAAATATTTAATTTATTTATAGACACTAGCATGGAGATAAATCTTATCATAACTAGACACTTTTCAAGATGGGGATCACTAAGGAGAACATGACCCCATCCAACATGATAATCATGAGAGATGATAAGAGTGTTAAAATACATGTGTAAAGATTCAGTTAAAGACCTAATTTTGTGACTTGGTAGTAAATAAAAGTTTAATGGTTTTCTTGAAGGACACTTCATAAAATGCCTTTCTAGGAATGAATAGGCTTTATATTCATGTATTATTCCCATCATCATGTCATAAATTCCTCAAATATTACATGATTATATGATTCATGGTACTCAATGGTGATGCTTCCCCTTTAACTATTTTAAAGATCCCAAACATGATGTTGTGTATTACAAAGAAAAATAAAAGATTCTCTAGATCAATGAGGTGGAACACATCAATTATCTAAATAACCTAACATACACTTTGATAGATATATGGGAATATTTGAAACACATATTCATCATTATGATACAATGATAATATATAGTAAACCTAGCCTCAAGAATCATTTCATCATCCCAAATATAAAGGAATTCTCATAAATTACTTAATACTACTACAATTAGAAGGCAACACTAGGTATTGAAAGACCCGCTCTCATTAAAAATTGAAAGGTCCGTCCCTTAAATAACAACCCTTACCAGCATCATGTATTTTGAAGGGAAATATTTACCTAATGAAAGTCAACCAAATATAATTATTTAGAAATTTAAATTGTGCCTCACCATTGGAAACAAAATGGGATTGGGTCATCAACTATAGTCACCAAAGTACCTATTGGATAAAAAATATAGGAATAACTTAATGAAGATATTTCCCCCACTGAATGAGGTGACAGTACTACCTCCCGATTGATTTTTGCTCAAATTTACCCAAGCGATGAAGGTAGAACTGTCCTTCTAGTTTAGCTTGGGTTATCGAATCCTCAGAGACCTAAGAAGAAACCTATAGACACGTACATTCTATGGACTGTTTTTGGCTATGAAGTGGCCAACATGGGTTGATTTTATATGGGTTTAAAGGATAACTAATAGATTTAAGTGAATTCAATTTAAAATAATGAGTTGATCCTAGGTTATCGCTCAGGGTGGATTGGATGAATTACTTTTTTAATGATTTCAAATTCTTATAATTGAGATGGATTCATTTAAGAAGATCAAACGAAATCATCACTTACTGGTTTAATGCCTACACACCCTAATACTAATAACCTATACACTTGAAGGATCAAAGTTTTGAGCACTCCAAGGTAGAGGTTCGTATTAGCACTTGAAATGTGTGACCATAAATTCGATAACGATGAAGATGTTTTAAAATCATCAAATAAAAATATCATTTAAAAGAAGTGATTAGAAATTAATGGAATGATAAATAACATCCAATCCAGCCCCTTGATACTCCCTTGGATCAACCCATTAAAGAGTTATCCCTCCATTTATGGCATGTCTTCAACGGAAGCGGAAAGTAGACTCATGAGGGAGGAAATGGAGAAGTAAAAAAACGCAATAAAATAAAAATCACTCCACCATTGTGTGATAATCTCACAAGGTTTGGTATGAAAAAGTCACACCTTGAACCAACGGTATCAAATTGATAAGGATAAGAACATAATAATAAGATAAGAAGAACTTTTATTAAGAAATAAGGATGAATTAAAACAACTTACATGATAAGGAAGAACATTACAAAGAGAAATTGGCAGCATAACATTAAGATGAAAACAAGCTCAAAGATTTCTAAATCCTTGAACACCACTACCTTAAATAGGAATTTTTGATCCCTTGGGTCGATCCTACAATAGTCAAAAGCATCTTAATTAATTTTGGTAGGCCATAGGTGGTGGAAATCTTGTGGAATTTAGACTTTTCCACATTTGACCCGAGGTGGCAGCCAACATTCATCCACCGAACAGACAAATTTGTATGACCTTCTAGATGGCCGAATCAGAGTGTTCTATAGAAGAATCCAATGGATCCCAAGATGTCTTCTAACCTCCTGTAAATGGTGGGCCCATTTGGAGTTATGTCTTCCGAGATATGATCAACTTAGTGTGATGTTTTTCTGGGCTGCAGAATCTGGCCTTGAATTTTATCTCTAACTTGGGCCGCCTAAATGACCACCATGGATTCATAATTAGCATTAGATCCTGAAGAGTGATTTGTTTATATACATGTCTTATAGCGTCACACTAAAGTTGAGATTAATGGGGCCGGTATGTTGGGCCCCACAGTCTCATCAGTGGGCTGGTGTCCAATATGCCTTCTCTAGGATTGCTTCCTTTCATCACAAAATATCCCCATCTTCTTCCATGAATTTTCCATTGATCCCTGAATGAAACATTTTCATATTGGAGTTTAGATCAATTTCCAAAAATATAAAATTAAAATATATATAATCAGATGAATCATTGGGTACATCAAATGAAGTTAAAAAATTTACCACATAATTGTGCATTTTAAGAAGGTATTACAATCATAATGTGAAATGATGTTCAAAGTGTAAAATGCACTAAAATTGTGTTTATGAATAATAAATAACATGAATATTATATATCTTACCAATGAATATTAGCCTCATTTAGTGGCTAATCACACCCCCCCAACTTGATTTTTGCTAGTCCCGAGCAAAATATATCTCAACAATATGAAATTTGAATTCCATTTTCCAAAAACATTTTAATACACAATGATCACCAAAAAACCTTATACCAAACAATCATGAAACCCATCAAAATATTTTAATTCAAGATAGTTTCATAAGAAGATCCCAATCCCAAGCCCATTCCTTTGTTCAAATTCATTCCCATATTTCATACAATATCAATAAAGTATGAGGATGTGTTGTGCATCACAATAGACATGGGGGTTCATCTTTACTCAAGGGGGAAATTATGGAAGCGCTAGGTGGAATCACATTTCAATATTAAGATGAGTATTCATTTTTTTTTGTATAATTTTTTTTTTGTTTTTTTTGTTTTTTTTCCAATTTTTCCATGGTAATTGAAGTTGCACTCAAAAGAGTCAACCCCTGTAGCAAGACTTTGCTGATGACTCTGAGGCTCAAAGACCTTAGGGCACCAAGTGAAGCCCATATACTCAGGCATCATCTCGAGTTAACTCAGTCAAAAACAAATTCAAATTACCAAAAATAGAGATAAAATTACTAACTCTGGGCCAGACAACTATAGAGTCATGATCCCCATGTGCCGAAAGCCACGCATTAGGTCATTTCATTGCTCTACGCGCAAATTTTTTATTATTATTATTTTTTTGAATACTCAAATTAAACTAAAATGATCACCAAACCTATGTTATTTATTTGGGGGACCCCATGAACTCAAAATAATTCCCCACTATCCAAAGGACGTGCATTGTGATCTCTTTTTTATTTGGATGAAAATAAAAACGATGAAATATCACATTGGATAGCCACACTTTCCAAAATCTATGCTCATGAAATTATACAAGGATTAAAATCATAATTAGGGCATGCTAAATTATTTGATATTCAGTTTCAAAGTGTGAAATGTGTATAACCATGTTCAAAGTTAAAAGAATTTTTCCTTGCATTTTCACAATTTTTTCAAATCATTCATTTTTTTTACACAAAAGCATTTTTTTTTTATTTTATCTCCCCCCCAACATAAAACAAAACTGTCCCCAATGTTTGAAGAAATGAAAATTTAGATGGAGTATAGGCAGATAATGGAAGTTCGAAAAGGAAATTGAAACCGAGGATCATGGAATGAAATCACCTGGTGGTTGAAGTTGAAGTTATTGATGCTCTAATTTAGTCCTTTAATATCCATTTCACTTGTAGAGTTCCCTAGTATAAAAAGGAAAAAAGAAAGAAAGAAAAAAAAACAAAACAAAACAGTACAATATATATATATATATATATATATATAATAAAAAAGTGTAAGATAAGTATATATATAAACTGATGATACATTGTCTTCTTTTTATATTTCTGGGTAAGGTTTTACTCAAGGATCACACCACGTGACACGGATGAATATGGTGCTCCCCTTTCATACCCATCCATACTCATAATAGAAGAACAGGTCAACAGTCTATTTTTTTTAAGTATAAAAAAAGTTTAATTAATCTTATTTAAAATATAATGTTGATTAAACAACAAAATAATTGGAAACTTGAAAACCATAGGTTGCCTCCCATTCAGTGCTTTTTTTAACGTCATTAGCTCGACTTGAACCCCCTAACTTATCCAATACCAACTTTCAACATTTTAAGGACCACGTGTTTCACCACTTCTACTAGGTTGAGATTGATTCTATGTTTAGAATTTGTATCATGCACAAACCTCTCTTCTAAAATGAGTGGGTAAATCTAAGGAATATCGTGAATGATGGATTCAATTTCTTTTGTATTATTTTCTAAGACATTATGAATAATCACATATTTAGTGGTTTCAAGATAATAAATGTTGAAAAATGGAAGTTTTTGGCTATCCCCAATGAATGTAAACTTGAGGGTGGATGAAAAGTCCTTTTTTTCAAGTTCAGGCAGGCTAAAACTTCCATACATAGTTTGGGACTTTGAATTGAACTAAGTTTCATTTTCAAAATTACTCAACAGAATTGGTTCCTTTTGAATAGAAGATTCAACCACCAAATTGGAAATATCATTTTCAGGAATGGGTATGGACTCAATGTTTGTGATTTCTCTTAATGGTTCAGTGATTTGTGTTTTTGAAAAATCATCAATGGAGTTATATTCATGAGACTCAATCCATGATGTCAAATTCTCCTCTTGTGAATACAAAAAATAAGATTCCACTTCATTTAAACACCCATCAACAATTCCTTGATCCTCATCATCTTCCCCAAATACAATTGTTTTCTCTTTAGTAAATTCATGAGAGGTTTGTGGGAAACTAGACACTTCGCATAAGTTTATGGAAGGAAAAATTTGTGTAGGGATGAGTTCTTCACAAGTTTTAATCGTTTTTATTTCTAACCTCAATGATGAAACTTAAAAATTCATTTTCTCCATTTGTGGACACAATTTTTCAAGTAATGGTTGTGGATCATTATGGATAAAAGGTTGATAAAGATGGTTTATTCCAGGTGGATAATTAAGTTGTTGAAATTTCATAGGAGGGTGTTCCGATTGGCTTTGTGGGGATTGAAACTCATTATATGTTGGAATGTTTTGTGGATCATAGGAGTAAAAAAATTGTGGATCATTATGTTGTTGATGATCCCACAAGTAGAAACTAGGATGGGATTGTACATCTCACTTGGTGTGGAGTGATCAAAGTAAGAAGAGGTTCCCCATGTTTGGACTTGTTCAAAATTGACTTCCGTAGGAGTGAGGGGTGAGAAAAGAGAAGTGGGATGAAAAAAAATGATATTGTCTAAGATAACTTACTTAAGTCCCCGACAACGGTGCCAAAATTTGATTCTCGCTCAAATTTACCCAAGAGATGAAGGTATAACGGTCCTTGTAGTTTAGTTTGGGTTATCGAATCCTCATAGACCTAAGAAGAAACCTATAGACATGTACATTCTATGGAATTTTTTTGGGAATGAAGTGGCAAACTTGGGTTGATTTTATATGGGTTTAAAGGATAACTAACAGATTTAAGTGAATTCAATTTAAAATAATGAGTTGATCCTAGGTTATCGCTCGGGTGGATTGGATGAATTACTTTTTTAATGATTTCAATTTCTTATAATTGAGATAGATTCATTTAAGAAGATCAAATGAAATCATCACTTACTGGTTTAATTCCAACACACCCTAATACTAATCACCTATACACTTGAAGGATCAAAGTTTTGAGCACTCTAAGGTAGAGGTTTGTATTAGCACTTGAAATGTGTGACCTTAAATTTGATAAGGATGAAGATGTTTTAAAATCATCAAATAAAAATCTCATTTAAAAGAAGTTATTAGACATTAATGGAGTGATAAATAACATCCAATCCAGCCCCTTTATACTCTCTTAGATCAACCCATTAAAGAGTTAGCCCTCCATTGATGACATGTCTTCAACGGAAGCAGAAAGTAGACTCATGAGGGAGGAAATGGAGAAGTAAAAAACACAATAAAATAACAATCGATCCACCGTTGTGTGATAATCTCACAAGGTTTGGTATGAAAAAGTTCACACATTGAACCAATGGTATCAAAGTGATAAGGAGAATAACAGAATAATAAGATAAGAAGAACTTTTATTAAGAAACAAGGATGAATTAAAACAACTTACATGTGAAGGAAGAACATTACAAAGAGAAATTGGCAGCATAACATTAAGATGAAAACAAGCTCAAAGATTTCTAAATCCTCCAACACCACTGCCTTAAATTGAAATTTTTGAGACCTTGGGTCGAGCCTCCAACAGTAAAAAGCATCTAAATTAATTTTGGTAATCCATAGGTGGTGGAAAGCTGGTGGAATTTGGACTTTTCCACATTTGACCTGAGGTGGCATCCAGCTTTCATCCACCGAACAGACGTGTTTGTATGACCTTCTAGATGGCCTAATCAGAGTGGGCCATAGAAAACTAAAATATAGCTCGGATGTCTTCTAACCTTATGTAAACGTTGGGAACATTTGGAGTTATGTATTCCGAGATATGATCAAATTAGTAGGATGTTTTTCTGGGCCGCAGAATCTGGCCCAGAATTTTATCTCTAAATTGGGCAGCCTAAATGGCCACCATGGAGGCCGAATTAGCATTAGCTTCTGAAGAGTGATTTTTTCCTATACATTTCTTCTAGCATCCCATGAAATTTGAAATTAATGGGGCCTGTATGTTGGGAGCCGTAGTCTCATCAGTGGGATGGTTTCCAATCTGACTTCTCTAGGATTGCTTCCTTTCATCAGAAAATATCCCCATCTTCTTCCATGAACATTGCACTGATCACTGAATGAAACATGTTAATATTTGAGTGTAGATAAATTTCCAATAATATAAAATTAAAATATGTATAATCAGATGAATCATTGGGTACTTCAAATGATGTTCAAAAATGTACCACATAATTGTGCATTTTAAGAAGGTATTACAATCATAATGTGAAATGATGTTCAAAGTGTAAAATGCCCTAAAATGGTGTTTATGAATTATAAAGTACATGAATATTATATATGTTACTAATGAATATTAGCCTCATTTAGTGGCTAATCACCGATCTACATTTCTTATAGATTTTTCTCCTCTATATTACACTTATGGTTCTAAAAATGAAGAGGATTTGGATTAGAATACACCTTCATTTGAGGAAGGGTTATCCCCCACTATTGATTAATTTACTCATGAGAATCTCACTAATGAGGAAGATTTGTGGGCAATACTAATTATCACAGTTATCTCTCTATATAAACAACATAAATATGCGCCACTATTGAAACAACACTTTAACATTTTTACTTGGAACTACATGGAAATTTTAGGTCTTAATAGCCATATTATTTTCCACCACCTTAGCCTTCATCTAGTCCATGATGGGTCCAATCAAGCTCTAAAAAAGATATATCCCTCCCAAATTACCATAGTTATGGCCAAAGTTTATAAGATCACCTAGTCCAATATTTTCTTGGAATTAAAATATCGCAAGTGGGTAGACAAAATCATCCCAGTTATGAATAAGAAAAAATAGATTATAGTATTTATTGAATTATAGGGAATTAATTTCCATTTCTAAAAGGACATTTTTCTCATCCTGTTGACAGAGTTTTATTGATTCAAATGAATATTTTTGACTTTTTTGTTCCTTTTGTTTTTTAAATCACAAACTCTTTCTTAAATACTTAATTACAATCTATTTCATGTATTTATTATTTTATTATTTTTTTAAAATAAAACATATTCTTTACATAAATTGAATTACTTTTAAATTATTCATGAATATAAATTTACTTATTTCATTACAATTAACATATTTATCATTGATCGGATAATAATCAGATTCACTTTAATAAAATAAAACATAAAATAATTAAGGTATTATAATATTAATTACAAAAGAATTTATTATTATATTTGACATCAGAGTAGATAGTATTAGAATCATACTCATATAGAAAATTATAATGACATCCTATAAGTAAATCTATAATATTTACCTAAATTTAATTTTTGAATATAAAAAACTATAATATATTTCAAGAGAATATATTTTTAACTATAAATGTGTCCAAAAAATGATGTCTTTAATTATTTGTAATATTACCATTGAAGTTAGAGGCATCCAATTCCTTGTGAAAATCTTAGAGAAAATATGACCATTGGAGGTTCAATATCACTATTGGAATCTTTCTTATAAATAACTTGTCATTTGAATAATTTTATATTCATCATTCTATTTTTATCTTGTTTATCATAATATATTTAATAACAACACAATTTTTTCTGAATTAAATTTTAAATATGTTATTTATTTGATTAAGATTCTATATTCTTTAAGATAGAATCACTAATTTAATTATACTCTGATTTATCATAACCATTGTGATTACGATTCATTTTGTTCTTACTCTGATTAATGTTTTTTGAATATAATTAAACACTAAATACATTAACAATACATTGTGAATAATAGTTTATATGCTATTAATATAGAATAGAATTTTTATATGTGGAATACATATAGGAATCTACATGATTACAATACGTTTTTCATCAGACTCGAGGACTAGGTCTGATAAACATTTAAATACCAAAGAGGATTTTTGAATTTTTTTATTTTAACCTTGTTAAAATAAGTTTCCTTTAAGATTAAAAATGAATATTTTTAAACATACAATTAACTCCCTCCCCTCTTGTATATGACCATGATCACATACATTTAGATCAAAAATTTGGTATCAAAGCCAACTCTATGTTATATTGAAACTTACATTTTGTATCTGAGGTGGATTTCACTAATTATACTTACTACCAATATATTCTTTACTTTTACAATTTAGTTAAATTTTGAAAAAAACTTTTTGTTTATAAATATTTTCTTCACTAACTTTAATTGTGGAATATAATTTTTTTCTATTTTTTTAAGATGGAAGGACTCAATGTCCATTTAATTGATAATATAAATCCAAATAGACCAACTATTTTTGAGGTCGCTTATTATGAGTATCAGAGAGAGAGAATGAATAATTTTATTATAGATACTAGAGTTGAAATTTTTTTCATGTTAATTAGAGATTAGATGATTCCTGAAAAGGAAGTGACTTGTTTAATAAATCAAGAAAAAAAATAGTACTAATTGAATTATAGAATTAGAAACACTTTATTATAATTTATAAGTAGAACTATTTATAGTTAGATTTATCCTTGTGAAGTTGCTAACAGTATTTAAAAAAAGATAGAGAATACTAATTTTTGAACATCAAAATATGTTAAAACAAAAACATTAATTATTATAGATTACTATGAAGAATTTGAATTTCCTTTCTATGAACCTGTAGAAAAGGTAAAATAAAAGTTTATGAAAAAATAAAAATTCTAGAGTCTATGGGAGAGAAAGGATTATAAGATAAAATCCTTATTGAAAATATTATTAATATCATGGCCAATGAGTGGGAATCTAAGAGAAAAAATGTTGTGGTAGATAAGGAATTAATTCATGTTAGGAAATCTGAATTGATATCAGATTCATACCTTTATAAGCTATTGAGGGAAGGTAGTAGGGAAATTCTTGAATACGAATTTTTTTTCCAAGAAATTGAAATGTATCATGAATAAGAAGATGATGAAGGATAATTTAGTGAAGAACTATAAGAATAAAGTGAATTTAAGGATGTTTATGGTAATCAAGAGAAAAGTGAATTTGAAGAAAAGGAGGATGAGAAAAAATCTGATATGCTCTATATAAAGACTTATCAATCCCTTTAAAAACAGTTATCATCTTTGAAAAATCAAAATGAGAAGTCAATTAGTTAGGGAAAAAATCCCAATAATTTAGAGAAGTTGTATCTTTATCCAAGGGGGATAAGCAAGGTCAAAATGGAAAATATGAAGAAATTAAAAAGGTTTTTATTGATAAAATTGAAATTTATAATGGAAATAATTATGATCAAAGGATAGAGAAATTAGTATAAAAGAAAAAAAGGAAAATATTTTCATCTAGATATCTAAATCATTCACAGGAATAGTCAATCAAAATAAGATTCACTAAAAATGATCACAACTTAGGGCCTTTATTTTATCTTTCATTCTATGAGCAGATAAGAGAAAACAATTCATTATTTTGCTATATTGGATACAAAGGTTGTTTTTGTTTTTTAAAATCAATACAAAGATTCAGATTCATTGAAATTATTAAGTGATAGGTTTATACATGTAATGGACCGGACCTTTATGGTCTATTACTTTGTCAAATTGTGGTGTTTAGGGTATCCTAGGGACCATTTGGGACAGATTGAGGAGTCTTCCAAATTTCAGGTTGACAAAAAGGTGGCACCAATGGGAATTAGTTGCACCAATGGGTCATCGGTGTCACCTAATAGCACTGGTGGCATTGACGGGATTCTGTGGTACCGATCATCCATTAGTGGCACCGATGGGCGTTGGTGGCACCAAGCATCCATCAGTGGAACCGATTGGTCATTAGTGTCACCGATCAGCATCGGTGCCACCGATAGGATTTGGTGGCACTGATGGGTGTTGGTGGCCCTGATTGGCCATCAGTGGCACCGATGGGTCATTAATGGCACTGAACAAAAATGGTTCCATGACGACGATGTCATAACAGCTATGACTCACTAAATGGTGAGTAATTTCCAGTTCTTTTAGGACTTCCTGGTTTCACCCCAATAACTCACCTTTTGACATAAAAGTGTTTTAATACCACTTTCAATGCCATTTAAATCTAGTGAATGATGTTTTAAACACTCAAGAGTCAGGAGACCCCTGAATTACCAAAACTTGTGGCCTTTTTCCTTAATGTCACACCAATTGGCATGTTTCTATTTTCCCCTATTAGGTGCTTTCTACCTTTCAAGGAAATATTTTCACTCAAAGTTGTTATCTCCGCATTCTTCAAGGAGAATTATTAAATCTCAATTAATATCAATGCGTGAAACCACCCAACCACATGTTCAAGCCATGATCTTTATTTTAAGTACTTAGAAATCATCTCCTTGATTTTAGGATTTGGCCTCTACTTAAGTTGAGATCCTATATTCCTTATTCCTTTCAGTTTCCCTTCAAGTGATTCAAGACTTATTTGGGAGATGAATCATGTGCCCATGATGGAGCCCTTCCCACCCATCATTGGAGTCCTCGGATCTCTTCCTTTGCAAGTCGTGCATCCCTAGTTCTTAGTGTGACAAGGAAACTTTAATCCTTGATCATCCAAGTAGGGTTTTTTCCTTCGTTTCTCTTTATTGTGTATCATGTGGGGTGGGTATTGTTATGATCCTTCTAGATGTAGATGACACCAACTGTAACAAAGATAATGAATGTACTTTTTAAATAATAAAGGGGTGGGAATGATGATTTTGATGTTTTTGTTTCATACCTTTGTTTATATATTGTGAATTGTATGGGATTATATCTAATGAAAATTGTGGTGGTTGGTGGTCCTTTCTTGTGCACTAATGAAGCTCTGTTTTCTGAATAATCTAGTTCTTAAATGGATATAACAAGGAAACAGTTTAATCACATGAACTTAGTTGATTAAATGGATGCCCGGTGAATAATAACCCATGTGTGATAACCCCAGATAACCAAACATAAAGAAGGAACTCAATGAATGGTTTTGGATAAATATAAAAACTTCTTTCCTATGTTCTGATGATATATGGGGTTGCTTTGTTTAATACCTTGTGGGGTAACCTAGAGAGGAATGGAACCTCTAGTTGAGGGGTTGTTGGTTTTTGAATTTGAGGTTGTGTGGAGCCTATATTTTGGGTCTTGGTTTGGTTCTAGTACTTCAAGGGATCTAATAGATCCCTTTTGATGTTGTGACTTTACAATAGAATCAAGTGTGAATGCTTAAAATCTTTCTTGGTTATTTTCCATCAATTGTTGTTTTGGATTATGGTTATTCATTTTAGTCTCCACGTATTGGAGGAATGTTTTAAATGGAATCACATGGACATCATGATGATATTGGGTACAATGGGGGATTGTTTTCTTGAAATGGGTTGTGTTCTGGTTGTGTTGTGTACTTGTGCATGTAGGGATAATAGAGAGAGTGGTCATTTGTGGTCAGGTTCTCTATTTCGGAACCCTTAGGTTGGAATAAAGGTTTGATTACCTATATGTATAATAATTTGTTATTGGGTTTCTTATATGCACCCCTACCATGTTGATAACTTCATGTTGAACACCCCTATTTCACAGGGAGGGTGTTTTCCCAATATTCTTAAGAGTGGTTGGTTATTAACTTCTTTATTCTCCCTCTCCCAGGTAGCCCAAGACACTATTGGAAGGCTATGATGGACTAAAGTTCACTATGGCCAAAGAATCTCTAGTCAGGGTGTGTTGTGGTAGTCGACCCAGGTGTGTGCGGGTAGGTTTGTTTCCTAATTTTCTTCAGGATGAGGCCAAGGTGTCTTCGGGCATGGAAGTGGTTGTTTTGGCCTGGTTCTTTTTGGGTGTCAAAGTGGTTGTTGTTTCCCATGTGACATCAGATGTTGATAGGGGTTGTTGTGGTGGCCCAGGTGTTTATGGGCGGGAAGCGTGGCTGTGATGGAAAATAAGGTTATTATTGGGGAGGCAGTGGGACTGTAGTGGAACATGTGGGGGAGGTATAATGCATAGGATGTCCAAAATAACTAGTGGTAAAGCAGTGCAGGGTACCCAAACATCGATTTTCTATTACTATTACCTTACCCGACTTGTGTTATTTAGGGAGTGTTCTATGGTGAGGTTGGATGGACAATTTCTTTGCTAGGTGTTCTGTTTACCTCTACTTTTTCATGAGGCATTATAATGCCTCCCCACTTGTGCATGAGAGCTTTTGGTCTTCCCCTAGTGATTATACCTGTATACTTACCCTACATATATAAAACTACTTTTAGGTTTCTAAGAGGACATTGAGGACTGTGACGGACCTTACTAGCTCAGGAATCGGGAGTCATTGTTTCTACATTTCTTTTCTTTTTCTACATTTATCCATATTTTTCTTTTACTTGTATCCTATTATTTTGGATATGCATATGGTAATGGATTTTGGTTTTATTTTTACATTCAACTTTTGGAGTTTTTTGTGATTTAACATCTTATCTCCCAGTTTTCTTCTATAAAAAGGGTAATGACCTTCACTTCACATGATGTTATATACCATTGGTTCTAGTCACCATTATGGGTCCTATTGAAGGTGGGAATCATGGGTCATTATCTCTCCTTCAACTTGAAGGAGTAAGGGTCTGGCCGTTTACTATCCCCTTCCTCATCTTGGTGAAAGCGAGTCATGAAAGAATGGTGTCAGAGTTGATGATTGAGAGATATGTTGGAGTTCAGGGTTAGGCACAGAGATGATTTCATGGGATGATAGGGAAAAAGTGTTAGGAATTATTCGTGTGGGAAGTAGGGTAGGGAATATTAGACAGGACATGGGATTTTAGGGTCCCCAGTGATCTGATGCAAGGACTATGAACCTACCGAACGGCCAAGTAAGAATGCACTGATAGAAGGGTAGAGGACCTATGAATGTTTATATGTATCATAATGACTTGTGTTCATGGGTTCTTTGTGTGTTTTTTGAATTTAAAATGAATAAAATTTTTAGACAAAATATAAAAAAAAATTCCACACTACTCGGGCTTCGACATTCATTGTTTACCTTGCAGCTATGGCACCAAGGAAACTTTCACAATCAGTGATGGAGATCGAGGCATATCAAGCTAATTTGGATGACCATCGGAGGTAAGATTAAGAGGTGGAGGATGACCAGTAGTAGATGATTATTTGTTATTTTCAGCAGCAAACCCTCAGGAAGTACGAGGGTAGTGTCTCAGACATGGAAACAGAGAGCTAGCTCAAGGATCTGGTGATTTCATTCAGCATTATCTAGGCTCTAGTAGAGTATTGGGTTCCTAGAGACATGATCCAGATGTGGGGATAAGCGCATCAGGGGTGGATGCTCTATCTTGGGGAGAAGAAGGAAATTGAGGTGTCTTGGACTAACTTTGGGAAGGAGTTTCGGGCGGAATTCCTTTCTTCCATAGTGAAGGTTGAAAAGATGCAGGAGCTGCTCTCCCTTCAGAAAGGGAGTATGAAGATAAGTCAGTTGGGGATCAATTTCAAGGATCCCATTCGTTTCACTCAATACCTCTTCCTAGAAGAGGATTCCGGGGTAAGATGCTTAGAGGAGGAACTCCAACCTTCTCTTCAGTATGTTGTTACTCCATTCACTTCAATGACATACCTGGAGGTCTATAAGAAGGATGAAGTGGGGGGGAAGATGAACATGTAGGGAGGTGTGATATGAGAGGGGATCTGGTAGGGTCCATGAAAGAGGAAGGTCATTAGTGACAGTCTTCCAACATCAGGGCAATCCAATTTTCAACCGGCAGGGAGCATGCCTCACCCGTTCCAGTTTTGATCTCATGGTTCTCTCCCTTTCTCTACTGGCCTAGGACTGAGATGATTAATCTGTGGTAGCCATGAGAACATTCATAATTAGTGACCAGATTGACTGTAGTATAGTAGGGGTGATAAGGTTCAACACCAACCTTAGCAGCACAGGTTGTTGGCAAGACCTTTTTAGCAGCATCAGCAGTAGCAGGAGAAGTGATCTCCCGCTCCACCAAGGGAGGATAGTGACGGAGGAGGTCAAACTCAGGGTTATTATCAGGGACATTGACTAGGGCATGGTTAGGGAGGTGGGTGAAATCTGAGGGGTATAGGATATAGGTTTGAGTAGTTGTACGCCATAGAGGCAGCAGTTCTAGGAGGGCCAAAGGTCTTTTGAGGTACGATCGGCTGGTTTAGTACTGTTGTCTGTTCCTTTTTGATTCAAGAGATTTGCACACCATTGTTTCACCCAGTCATCCCATTATGTAGGCCAAGACTCAGAGATATTTTCTATGCCCTTGATTCTAAGTATTCCAGTTGGGGTTAGACTAGACTAGTTTATGTTTGTCGAGGATGTAGACTGATGTTGGGGCTGCATCAGTCTAGTGGGGATCTCCTTCTCCAAAAAAATTAGCCATACGATTTCATCCTGAGCTTCGACTGAATATTTTATATGCATTTTTTTATCAAATACATCCATATATGGGTCTTGTTATCATATATGGGCGGTCGGAATGAAGATTTCATCGGCGAGCGGGGTTTCCAGGAGGGGGTGTGGTTTATAAATATTTGGATGCTCATCCTCTCCCTACATCAAACCACTAAGTTCTCTTTAGTGAAATAAGACCTTAAATCCTAGAGTTCTTCAGGAAAATTTGGCTTCTACTCAAGAAATTTCATGAGTATTTCATCTAAGAAATCATCCATGAACATCCTTTTAGGTGTATTAAGATCCATGTCGAGGGGGGAATCACCTCACCAAACCCCTCTCTAGTAGTGAACTCCTATCCGGTTAGAGGCTCCACTAGTTCCCTAGTCACATCCATTAACATTTTAAGTTTTCTTTCCCTTGAATAGGGTTGTCTCTTCACAAGATTCCAACTTCCCCAAGACTGACCAAACCATTGTAAAAAGTTGTTGATCTCCATACCCCTCTAACATGTCTGGTATGTATCATTAAACACATTTTTCAAAAAAAAAAAAGGACAAAAAATGATTATATATTACAACAATAACAACAATGTTAAATATAATATAACAACCTAGGTTTTTCATATGTAGATATTACATATTTTTTAATCAATATTTATTTCATTACACGATCTCAAACCCGAGGATCATAAATGTATAGTGCCTTTGGAAACATGGAAACATAAACAAATTATTTATAAGAGTTCTAAATTTTCTCCCTCTTAGTTCCTCATAACTATGAACCCTTATTAGACACATCACATGTAATACCTATATTAAAAACATGGGGAAAATAAACATAAGAAGGGGAGATCTCAGATTATCAATAAGGTTAAAAAAGGAAAATATATAAAAATAGCATGATAATAAGGGTATGAAAACCTAATAGTAACATTTCAAAACCATACCCTACATAGATAAAAAATGCATAATAGAATAAATATGGGTGGTTAATAAGGCATAAATCATAATAAAATCAAATAACATGAGCCATGAAATCATAACATTGACATAAGACACGGAATTCTGATATACAAAAAAATCATAGAAAATCATTTCCATTTTAGTCAAGAATAATTTCCTAGGCTATCATAGTGGAATGGTTTAGAAACCGAAATAATCATAGTAGTAATGGTTCACAACATATTTTCGTGGTCTGTCACCAGTGTGGTCGGCAGGGTCATAAGAGGAGGACATGCCCTAGTGCTCCGAAACCCTACCACAGCTGTGGATGTTTGGGCCACATGCAGTGATTCTGCTGAGGGGTTTCCAAGAAGCACGCTTATGATAGACCTAGCTCCCTGAAGGTTACCTCTACCTATCAGTAGGAGTAGGGTGATGTTTGTGGATCAGTTCGAGGTTTTCTCTTTGTAGTGTTCCTTGGATGTACTGGTTATTTCTTGTAGTGTTTTGTGGTTTTTTCAGTTGTAATAATGGTTATTATCGAACCTATTTGAAACTTTTATTTTATTAGAAGTGTGTTTGGTGAAATTATGGTTTGTGTGTTAGGTGTGGGAATTTATGGAGCCTGACTGCGAGGTAGGAGATGCTTTAATCATCAGTACTCCAACCATAGGTCCTAGAGTGAAGTTGGCGCAAAGTCAGGAGAACCCCAACGGTGAAAAAGGGCCTTTGTTTAAACTTTGTCCTTAGTGTGGTGTGGTTTAGGTTCTTCTGAGAGTGAAATGTTGTTTATATAGTAATGGTGGTAGTTTTGATGCTCTACCAGTTCGGCCTTCCCTTCTCCCCCCTCGTGTTGGGGGTTTTTGGTCCGTGTGGAATTTTATCTTGTTCGGTTAATCTCATCAGTTCTTATGGTGGGGAGACCCACAGTGGGTCTCAAAAAGTTAAACTTCAAGTAATTTAGCATTATCCCAATCCTTATAGTGGGGAGTCTGTTTCAGCCTCCCCATGTCAGTATCAGAGTTTCTTTTCATGTATCGTTTGGTGGCAGCTGGTCCTGTGTGGAATCACCAAATCATAAGTTCGTCCTTTTGAGTAAACGCTGGGATTGAAATACACCCAGTGGTTCCATTGGACTAATATTAAAGTAATAAATGTTTGAAGTGGTTTAGGTTCATTCCTTGGTTGAAATTGATGGTTGGGTTATGCTTTCTGGCGGTTAAAGTGATCATGTTTTAAGGATGAGTTGTGTTTCATCGTTTTTCGGTGTATGTTTGGATCGATCAACTGAAGGCACTTAAACTTTTTTAGGTGGATGAAACTTGATAAGTTTTATCCTTGGTTCTAGATCTTGTTGTGGATTTTTTATGGCGAAAAGCATTATGGTGGGGAGAATTATCACACCCCAACCAATATTTTTTTTTATACCTTTTTTTGACTTTTAAAATTTTTTTGGGGTTCGGGTTGTGCCCAGATGAAAAAAGTTTTAGTTATGTCAGAAAACACTTGATTCTAAGTTATCGTCACTGGGCGCATAGGCGGATAACTTTTTGAAAACTATGTTCAGCTCTGCCCAGGCATCTACATAGTCCTCCTGTCTTTAGAAAATTAAAATGAATACATTTTGTAATTTATTGCGTTAGTTAAATTTTTCATAGTTTCTAATAATTTTAATTATTATTATTAAAATAAAATGAGTATTTTTAACATTTTTATTTTTATGGTCATGACTATAATTATTATTATTAAAAAGTTTCATTAGTATTACTATAATTATAAAAAAATTATTAATGGTAATACCAATAATAATGAAGAAAACATTAATAAATAATATTAATATTATATTATTATTATTAAATATTTATTGTTAAGATTATTATTTTTATCATTTTTATATTTGTTTTATTATTATTATGAGAATTATTATTATTATAACTATAAATATTATTATTATTATTATTCTAGATTAATGTTTTTATTATTATTATTATTATTATTATTATTATTCATATTTAGAATATTATTAAGGAGGATTTACAATTATTTTTATTTTTATCATCTCTATTTATTGGCGAGTTTTAGTTTTTTTATTTTATTTAACTTCTTTTACTTTCTTTTACTTTCAATTTTTTCTTTATCCACTCTTCCTCTCCCTTCTCTCTCTCCCTGTCGTGACCCCCCCATGTTACCATAATTTCTTGCGCCACCACCCCCTCATTCATCTCATCTCCCTCTTCGTGCATCGCACCCCTCTTTCCCTCACACTGCGGTGCCGCGCGACCCACGCCCCTGCCTGCTTCGCCCCAACACCCTCTCATACTCCCTTCAGCACTGCACGTACATGTGCCTGCCCAGCTCCACCTCTCCCCCTTGCATCCAACTTGGTGTGATCCTCCCCTACCAAAACTTTCTCTCAGGTGATCCCGACTTCCTCTAAGGTTGCCTTAACCGGCACAACGAGAACCCCCTTTTTCCACACCCCTCCGGTTCGGCACGATGACCCCCCTTCAGCCGCACCAGCCCCACTGATCCTCCTCAAGCATGGAACCCTCCTGGTAGGCTACCTCTTGCACCTAGCCACCACCACTGCCTCAACCACCATTACTGTGCATGCCTATCCCCCATAGCAACACCCTCCTACTCTCCCTTCCTATTGATGCCTCCGTCGGTCGTCCCCCTTGGTGTTGCCTCCTCCTTGTAGCCCCTGTATCTTTCCTCCTACACACGCCAAGTATGGTGACCCCTACCCCCTCATTGGAGTGCTAGTCCGTCGCACCCTGCTCCCCTTGGAAACCCGTCGAACCTTCCTGCTCTGCCTCTGCCCCCCTTCACTTTGCAGTGTCCTCCTGCTGCAACTTCCACCCTTACCAACGCATGCCCGCTATAACTGTGAGTATCGCTGCTCTGGCCAGCTGCACCATCACGTTTTCTTGTCCAGCGTTTCCTCCTATCAAGCACATTTTTGGCCAACAACCCTCCATGCTGGTGTTCGCTGCCCCTTTTTTTTCCACACAGCTCCTCTGATCGGGTGCACTCCTCGCTAACCGCTGCCCCTTAAAATTTATAGGTACTCAAACTCATGTATTACATAATTTCAATTAATGTTAATTAATTATTTTTGGATTGTATTTTATTTATTTGAGAAGAAGTTATGTGATATTGTAGATAATTGTTTTTATTTGGTTAATTATCTCACCAAAATTATTAATTTGGCATATTTTTGTGATTAATTGGTGTGGTGTGAATTTTGTTTAAAAAACATGTCGAGCTGGTCCTTTTTGCATTTTTTTCGTTGGAGTTGTTTGAAGTCCATGTTTATGTGTTTTTAGTTGTATCTACAGTTTTTGCAGCATGTCGGTGAGGAAAACCGCGATACTACAGTCATTGGCTTGTTCGTACTTGCACGACTTTGCGAATTGTGTTGCGTTGTCATGTTCGAGATGGAAATTGAGGTAGGTCTCCCACTGCACTCACCTTTAAATTCATAATTTATTAATTTCTTGATATTTTATAAATTTTAATTAATGGTAAATAATATAAGATAATTAATTTTTAAATGATTATTTGGTGTAAAAAGAGCTATTTATTTAATAAAAGACACTTGAAATATTTTCTTGATGAACGAACACCCAGTAGTGAAAGAATGCCTGTTTGGACTCTAATCATAATTCAAATAATTTCAAACACAGTTCTGGTTTATTGATAAATGATTTCTTTTTAATCATGAACAAGTGTTATCGTTCTCTTGAGAGGTGAGTATTTTCATTAAAATTAGTGAAGGCATGTTTGGTACTTTAATAAAATAAATAATTTTGGAAAACTTTCTTTGGGGTGAATTAGGGGTGATATTTGGTGTAAGTTGACTGCATTATTTGTGTGTGATGTTTGTGCTACTTGATAGACTTTGTTGACTCACCCCTTTACTTTTTATTATACATGTTATTATGAGAACTTTTCATAGTAAGTGAATCTTCTGAGTACTATTGTTGCACTAATTTTAATCATGCACTGGCTAGTGGTCCTTAGTATGGATTAAACTCTTCTAGGGGATTGGGCCCCTCAGTTAGGCTAGGTAGGGTGATACCGAGCGTTTAAAAATTATGACGTCATCGAGAGTAAGAATGCCTTCGAGATGAGTCACATGTATGGTATGTTCCGGATTTTTCATGAGCTTCTGGGTTCAACTCATGTTTCCTTTAGTCTTTATTTGTATGTGGAGGAGGATTGAAAGGTCTAGTTAGGTTTCTGGCCCTTGTGTGACACTTTTTAAATTGTCCTTAGTGTGTGTTGTGTGTGGTTTTCCTTTTTACTGAAAACTGCAATTTGGATTTCTAAATTGTTTGCAAAAAATTTTTAAAATGAAATGAACCTGTTTGTTTTAAACATTAAACCTATTTTTAAATTAAAAAGTGCAATGGACTTTTACTTGTTTTAGAAATTAATGTGTGTTTGTGTGTTGAGAAAAAATCCCTCAAGGCATCATTGAAGCATTTTTTAAGTGATTGGGTTTGTTGATAAAGTGGGCCTACATGTCTTGTTTATTGACAAAGAAGACCATGGTGTATGAGTGTGTTGACAAAGGGGGATTAAATGGTGATTTTTTGGGTTCAAGGGATGCTTCCAACAATCAATAATTAATTGAATAACCTCGCACAAATTTGGAGTGATGCGCGAAAAATTAAGTGTGGCGTGAAAAATCAGCGTGATGGGCGAAATAATTGTGCGGTTCGTGAAATATGTGTGGGATGGGTGTAATAGAGAGATGAAGTTTTCATGCAAGAGGTGTTTCGAGATCAGAAGATCAAAAATTGACAAAGTCATGAGGTGCGCGAAAAATTATAGCAAGGTGAAAAAGACGATGTGGCACGAAAGATTTTTTTTTGCGCTTGAAGAGGATTGCACGCGGAAGAAGGGTTTTTCACGCCGGGGACGATTATGCCTATAAATATGAAGTGACCCCCTCATTTAGGTGGATGAAGACATAGAGAATACCCGAGTAGTGGATCATGAAATTGAAGTTCGCAAGGAGGTTGCGTATAAACATTAAGTTTGTGCGTAAAGTCAGGTGTTGCGCGTAAAAGTGTTGTTGCGCGAAAAGTGGATTTCACACAAGGAAAGAAAATTATGCGCAAGGTAGTTTTGAGGTTGCACATAAAATTTGGTGGTTTCACGTAAAATAGGAGTTGCGTGAAATTTTTTTTTTGCGCAAGGCAAAGGAATTATGTGAAAGATATCGTAATGGCTAGGCGTAAAAATTGGGGTCGCCCGGTACATCCGGTGCAAAGTGAGATTCATCTGCGGGTGAAAGTTGAATGTCAACAGAGCATCTATCAGCAGGTAAGGATGAAGATTTCATTAGTGATAATGAAGAGACCTACAGGTCTATAAACTGTGAGTGGATCCTTTCCAGAGTAGTGAGAAAAGGAAGAGGAAGAAGGTGATCCTCTCCGCTGGCAGTGAGCCAGAGAGAGAGAAATAGGGAGTGACCCTTGGGAAAGTAGTGAGCAAACCCTAAACATTGTAAAGGCAGTGAGCCTGTAAATATAAGTGATCTATCTTGAACCTTGTAAAAATCAGTGAGATTTAATGAATTTCGTACATCATCAAATCGTCGTTGTATTCTCCGTGGATGTAGCCCAGTGAGGGGGAACCATGTAAAAATCTATGTGTCTTCTTGCTTGCTTTCCTGCATTACATTCAAAGAATCATCATCATATAAAGAATAAAAGAAGTGACCATAATAAACACACAAGTGCAAACAAAGTGACCCATGTAATAAAAATGTCAAGATCCAGTGGGGTAGGAAGAATTTAGAAAAATAATATCCATACCCTGATTTACCCCCTCCCCCCCCCCCTCTCAGGGTATATAAGCCCCTATTGGTCCTAACAGTGTGGAAACCCGTATTTTATATAATTTAGTTCAAAATTGGAAATAGTGAATTCATTATTTAAAGTTATTTCATTGGGAATAGCCTAAAGTGTTTTCCTATTTTTAGTTTTGTTATAGGTTTTACTTGAGCTTGTTCTCCATGGGTGAGACTTGGTTGGGGTTTGGAGAGTTACTCTAGAGGTCACAAGGAGTTTTGGTCATGGTCAGGTTAGTTTGTTGTTGTTGGTCATTCTTTCTTTTCATGTTTTTTATTTACTTTGTGTTGTTATATTTTCTTTCCGCTCCTTTATTTATTTTTATCAGGAGAAATTGTTCCCTCTTTCTCTCTTTTGATGCCCTGGGACTTGTTACCAGCCCGAGAGGATCAGGAATGCCTCTCGAGCCATGTCACGAACCAGCTTGGGTGACCAGTTAAGGTTCGACCCGTGTTGGTTCGTGAAAGAATGGTATCAGAGTAAGTTAGCTCTTGAGAAAACCTTGTTTTTCATAGCAACAATTGTCATTTGGGGTCTTCATGTTAGAAGGAGTGGAATTTTCGGGACTCAGGGCATAAAGATGAGAAGGACATCATTAACCCCTGCTCGTTCTGAACCTTGGGTTACCATGGGATGTTCAAGTTTATTGATTTCCTTTGATTCTTATGGTTTTTTTGGTATTGGGATATGAAATTGGTGTTGGTAAAGTGATCTCTATGATTTTTCATTTTCTGGGAAGCCATGTGGAGCCAGAGAAATTACCCTAGAGTGCTCCTTATGATGGTGGTGTGATTGGCGTATGGACACCAAACATATGTCTGAGTCACTCATCAGCAATAGTTTCTCCTTGTGGGTTTTCTGGGTCTTCCTTACTTTTAAGAATTTTTTGAAATGTTTTATTTTGGAAATTGTGAAAAATTAAAATTGAAATGTCAATGACCATGTTTTGATTATGTTCTTTATTTCCATGTTCCTTAGTGTTCACCCCCACGAAGGTTTAATGGATACCCAAGGTTCAACTTCAGGTGGTGCATCCTTAGAACATCCTCTTGTTGATCAACCTATAGACTATGTCTTGGAATTCTGGAAGTTGAACCCTCCCCTATTTTATGGCCAAGTAGATCCACTTGAGGTGGAGGAGTGGTTGCAGAAGATTGGGAGGAAAATCAGTTTCATTGGGATTCCTAAGTCGTTAAAGGTTAATTTGGCTACCTTTATGCTTGAAGGCCTAACCTAGAAATGATGAATGTATGTGTCTCAGAATAAACCTCATAAAGATATAAATTGTGATTTTTTCAAGTCATCATTCATCCAACAACACTCCTTTGAGGTGATGAAGCTGAGGAAGAGGATAAAGTTGTGTTTTCTTCATCAAGGTATTGAATCGGTCCTAGAATTATAAAAAAATTCCTAGACCTAGTTCTGCATGGCCAATAGTTTGTTGCAAATGATCCTGAGAAGGCTCAACAATTTGATTCTGGACTCCAACCTAAACTATGATCGAAAGTGGAAGAGATCAACCTAACCACCTTCTCAGTTGTTGTCCAGCAAGCCTTTCTTCTTGAAGCTAAGCTAGAAGGACGACTTGAGGTGGCGAATCCTCCCCTGACCTTGGGAGGTAGTGTAGAGGATGATGATAGGAGGAATGGGTAGTGAAATGATACCGGTGGCTCTAATAGAGGAATCAAGAGGCCTTCAGACATTCATCCATCTTATTCACAACATAATGTCGTGATATGTCACTAGTGTGGTCGGCAGGGTCATAAGAGACTGACGTTCCCGAGTGTTCTGAGACCCTACCACACCTGTGGACGTCTGGGTCACTTGCAGCGATTTTACTGAGGTGTTTCCATGAAGCGCGCTGAAGCCAGACCTATCTCTTCGAAGGGTACCTCAGCCCATTAGTAGGAGTAGGGCTATGTTTGGGGATCAGTTTTAGGTTTTCTCTTTGTAGTGTTCCTTGGATGTAGTGGTTGTCTCTTGTGGTGTTTTGTGGTTTTTGTTTTTTCCTTCATTTGTAAGAATGTATATTATCAAACCTCTTTGAAACTTTTATTTTATTGGAAGTTTGTTTGGTGAAATTCTAGTTTCTGTGTTATGTTTGGGAATTTCTGAAGCCTGACTGTGAGGCAGGGATGCTTCAATCATCATTGCTCTAACCATAGGTCTCGAAGTGAAGTTGGCATGTAGTCCGGAGAACCCAAATGCTGAAAAATGTCCTTTTTTATCCTTTGTCCTTAGTGTGGCATTGATTATGTTCTTCCGATGGTGGGATGTTTTTTATATAGTAATGGTGGTAGTTTTATGCTCTACTAGTTTGGCCTTCCCTTCTCCCCCTCATGGTGGGGGTTTTTGGTCCGTGCAGAAAGTTTTCATGTTCAGTTAATATACTTTGTTCTTATGGTGGGGAGACCCAAAATGGGTCTCGCAAAGTTACACCTGAAGTAATTTAAAGTTAGCCCAATCCTTTTGGGGGGGATTCCATTTGGGTCTCCCCATGTTAGTATAAGAGTTTCTTTTCATGTATTGTTTGGTGGAAGGTGGTCTCATGTGGAACCACCTAATCCTAAGTTCTTCCTTTTGAGTAAACGCTGGGATCGGAATACACCCAAAAATTCCATTGGACTAAGATTATAGTACTAAATGTTTTAAGTGGTTTAGGTTCATTCCTTGGTTGAAATGGATGGTTGGGTTTTATTTAGTGGTGGTTATGGTGATCGAGTTTTAAGGATGAGTTGCATGTCATGGGTTTTCGGTGTATGTTTGGATCGATCAAGTGGAGGTGCATAAACATTAGTAGGTGGTTGATAATAGATAAGTTTTATCGTTGGGTATAGATCTTTTTGTGGCCTTCTGAGGGTGGAAAGCGTTATGGTGGTGATAATTTTCACACCCCGACCAATCTTTTATTTTATTTTATAATTTTATTTGACTTTTAAAATTTTGTTGGAGACCAGGTTGAGTCCCAGTCAAAAACATTTTGAGTTATGTCAAAAAATGCTCGTTTCTATGTTGACATCACTGGGCACACAGGCAAAGCACATTTTGAAAACCCCGTGCGGCTCCGCCTAGGCATCTGCACAGTCTTCCTATCTTCGAAAAATTAAAATGAATAAATTTTGTAATTTATTGCATTAGATAAATTTTTCATAGTTTCTAATAATTTTAATTATTATTATTAAAATGAAATAAGTATTTTTATCATTTTTATTTTAATAGTTATGATAATTTGTCACGACCCGTCCTCGGGGCCCATGCCGTGACTACCCCAAACCTGCCTTCCATAGGCCAGGGGCTGGCGACTAGCACCAAGGCGTAAATCCCGGTAAAAAGGGAAGGCATTGACTTTATAAAGTAAACAACCACCACAGATCAAGAAAGAAGTAGAAGTAAACACTAAGTAAAAACTGAGTACAACAGTAAGTGTGGAAAAGTAAGTGGGCCAGTATACAAACCCAAACTGAAAGTAAAGTACAACTGGAAAGGGGAAACAAAAACTGAAAGTAAAGCCACAACGTCGAGCCGCCCACTGGAAGTCCCACCTGAAGGGTGAGTACAGATAGCCTCCACAACTCCTTGGGTCCAGTCGTCCGCTCTGAGTACGTCTCGCCTAGTGGCCCCCCTCTAGGTACCGTCCTGCTCCGCAAAATTCAACCACGATCAGCGCTATCTGTCGTCTGGATCCAACAAAACGTAGTGTGGGCATAGCTCGTGCAAGGGTGAGTATAAGCTACTCAGTAGGGACCCCGAGACCCCCGAAGGTCTCCCAGAATCCACAAAGGATAATCCACAAAGGAAAGATACAATCACGAAGTAACATTCGAGACTGCTTATGTATATGCCCTTACATATACCTAAGTCATCAAATCCAGTACGCTCCAACATCTGAGCCCAAGTACAACCCAGTCCACACAGGAAAGAAAAACGTAATCCACACAGGATAGCACAACACAATCCACAAAGGAAAGCAAAACGTAATCCACAGAGGATAGCACAAAACAATCCACAAAGGAAAGCAAGATAGGATTCAGCTCACACAGGATTGATCATGAGGTTGAAACCATAGCTATTGGGAAACTCCTTCCCCATCAAGTACGGTGGGTATGCCGCTACACCCAAGCACTTCCCTCTAACCTTGGACTGCTGTAGTACTCCACCTATCGAGTACTATGGGCCTGATGCTACAACCAAGCGCTTCCCACCATGGGTCTGCCACTACAACCAAACGTTCCCCCTCATAGCCTCTAGAGGTACTCCTTCTGTTGAGTACCACAGGTCTGACGCTACAACCAAGTGATCCTCTTCCGTGGGTCTGCTACTACAACCAAGAGCTCCCCCGTGCTGCTACAACCAAGCGCTCCTCCGTCGTGGGTCTGCCGCTACAACTAAGTTCTCCCCCTCATAGCCTCCAGAGGTACTCCTTCTGTTGAGTACCGCGGGTCTGCCGCTACAACCAAGCACTCCTTCACCGTGGGTATGCTGCTACAACCAAGCGCTTCCCACTGGGATATCCGTAACAAACTGAGTCATTCGATCAGCAGTCGTCAAGTCTCAACCTGCTCTAGGGTTTCCGCACACATCATGCTCGTTCCGGGAGGATCCCCTCTATGAGCCAAGAGGTTGATGCATCAAATGACATGTAGTCTGGAGTTGATGTATCCCAAAAATAACCGTATTGGTCACTACCGAACCCACAGAGGATTCCCGTATTGTCTTCATTGTCGTCGCACACGCAACCAGGTCTAGGGTTCCCACACACAGCAAGCTCAATCGGGAGGGTCCGCTCCATGAGCCGAGAGGCTGATACATCAACTGACTCCTAGTCCAGAGTTGATGTATCCAAAGGTTCTGTATCTCCAACAGGAACTCAATGCCACAGACGGCGCGTCAATCGAACGCCCGGTCTGAGATTTATTGGCTTTTTCGTTCCAGGAGCCCGGCTGGTTTTTAAGGAAAAACCAACCCAACCATAGTCCAACTACATCCAAACCTCAGGAAGAGTAATCCAAAAGATCCGTCTCACTTAGAGGAATCCATCAAAGTCAACGGCACGTCAATCGGACGTCCGGAGCTCAAGATACGAGCATTTCCTCTCTGAGGGCCCTGTTGGTTTCGTGTACGAACCAACCCAGCCAAACCCAAAGTATTCCGAAACCTTGAGTGTGATATTTCAAAACGACCGTCTCGATCCAAGGATTGCACCTCTGATAACAGTATGTCAATCGAAGGTCTGTAGCCCAAGATATGGGCAAAAGACCGAAAAGGTCCGAAAACGGGGGTCTGGGCCAGGACCGACCCGACCCAACCCCCCTGGGTCAGCCCGAACCGGATCGACCCGACCTGAGTCCGGGTCGGACCCAGCCGGCGCGCCCCGGCCAAGCCTAGGTGGCTCGGCCCGGCCTAGGTGCGAGCCGGCCCGGCCGGCGCGGGTGCGGCCCGATCGCCAGGCGGGTCGGCTCGGCCGGTTACGGCTGAGTGGAGCGGGGGCGTGCTACCCCCGTGTGAGGGAACTGCGGCCCCGCGTGGGGCCGCCCTTGCCATCGGATGCTTCCGGGATGCCGCGTCCCGTTCCCCTCCGGTCCCGCGCGGTTGCGGGACCACGTGCTGCCACCGCGGCTTCAGCCGCAGCAGTTCCTTCCGGCGGCGCGTCGGGCGCCGCCGCCTCCTGCCACTGGCGCCACTGTGCCGGCGAGGCGCGCCGGCGGGCTGCTCTGCAAACCACCGGACGAGTTCTGGTGGTCGGAATTTCAGGACATCTTCACCGAAGGCCCTCCCGGGGTCCTTCCTTCACTGCGAGGACCTCACATCGCACGTGCGGCTTGTTTTGTCGTCGTCCGCCGATCCGCACACCAAGAACGAAAAGGGCGGTGGGTTCTGACTTGTTCGTTGGTCCGCACGCACCGCGTTAGAGGTTTTAAAAGTCTCACAACAAACTTTAATCATACCCCACGTGTATAAATTACAAATATTTAAAAGAATCAACCTCTACCTCAACATTGTCGTTGAACGTGAGTTCGTCGCGGAAATTGACCATCGCGGAAGAAGAGGATCATCGCGTCGCGGAAGGGGCGTTGCTGTCGTCGCGGTACACAGCGTCGCGTCGACGATCTCCGAGGGTTTTAAAACACAGAAGTTTAATTGCACCAATTAAACCCATGTTGAGGATATAATCAAGAAAGGAGAAAAAAAAGAACCACAATCCCCTACCTCAATCGGTCGTTGATCGATGGTTGTCGCGGGGAAGGAACATCGCGGAAGAACATCGCGGAAGGAGAATCGTCGGCGTCATGGTACACGGCGTCACATCTTCGATCTCCAAGGGTTCGGCATTCTTCGTCGCCTTTTGTCCAAGGCCAGCATTCTTCGTCGGCGACGATGCATTCTTCACGTTCTTCGCGTTCTTCGCGTTCTTTGCGTTCTTCGCGTTCTTCGTGAAGGAGGATGAAGATAGAGTTTCTCCAAATCCTCTCAACAAGCCACTCCCAAGAAAGACATGTGTTGATCTTATTTTATTCATATGCCAACAATTTGAAAAACAAGTTAAGAAACGAACCATTAATTCGATGAATTAATGGTAATGACTTAACTGCCCAATTAATATGGGCGTTAAGAATTTAAGAAAATGCACTGGTTGACTTTCATTTAAAAGAGGTTTTCGCGGGAGCGTTACTTAGAGGAAAAGAAATGGTGGGGCTTGTGCGGGCCCCACCTCACAAATATCCTACCAAGAGGGTAGGATATTTTGGGTTCCACCCTATCCACTTCAACTTAGCATAAGTGGCTTTAAGTGGCTTAAGTGAAATAAAACAATGTTATCGCACCACATTATTTTATTTCTTAACTTAACCCAAAAAAAAATTTAAAACCACACCCGAGAAAACGCAACTCTGGAAATGGCGTTTCTAAGCAAATACCAGCGCTGTGATTCCACCGGTGCCCTTGGAATTCCATTTCGAGCACCGATTTAAAAGTTAGAAAAATCCGCTCGTTCGTTCACTGAATATACCCGAGCCAAAATTTTGGAAAATGATTCCGGGCACACCAGTCCTCGGAATCAGGTGCCGTCAGAAACTGTGTCCTTGTAAAATTCCAAAGAAAATTAAGAAAAAAATTTCCTTTAATTTTACGGGACTTTACAACACTCCCAACTTAGGGCTTTACATCTCCGTAAAGATACATCATAAAAAAGGGAAACAATGTGGGTACTGAGCACACATCTAAGCCTCCTGCTCTCAAGTTCTCTCCTAGAGGTTCCCGTGCTTCCATCTGATGTGTACAAGAGGAATCGACCGTCCAGGTAGGACCCACTCCTGTCGATCCTCAATCTCCACCGGGACCTCCTCAAAAGTCGCCCCATCATCAACGTCCAGCTCCCCATGGTTAATGAAATGTGTCGGGTCGTGCACGTATCTCCTCAGCTAAGATTCGTGGAAGACGTCGTGCACCCGGTGCAACTGAGGTGGTAGATCCAGGCGATAATCCACCTCGCCAATCCTGCTGAGGACCTGGAATGGCCCGATGAAGCAGGGAGACAACTTGCCTCCTCGGCCAAATCTCCATAATTCACGTTGAGGTGAGAAACGAAAGAAGAAGTGGTCGCCATCCTCGAACTCTAGTGGTCTCCTCCTCCTATCAGCACAAGACTTTTGCCGGCTCTGAGCTGTCCTCATCCGCTCATGGATGACTTGGACCTTTCTGGTCCTACAAGAGATACTGAGATTTCTTCTTTGCCGAAAAGATAAATCTGGTCTCATCCCCCGGATGAACCACATTCATCGCCTAATATAGTCAATCCCGACATGGATGATACTAATCCATACCAAGGATGACGTCTTATGGCATCGACGCTACTACCAAGAGATCCCCGTTAATCTCGCCTCCAAGGGTTGAGTCACACTGTCGGCATCAGTGTGTGGTCACTGGGTATCCTCTAGTAGGTATCTCAAAGTGAGGGTCAAGCCAATGGTTTTTAAACCGGAACCTCTTAGTAACAACTAAAGAGAGGGCAGGAAGGTAAACTCCACAAGAAAGGTGTCTTTTTATTACTGCAGCTCAAAGTACAAAGACACAAAGAAACAACTAACAAACATCAACAGAGCTAGAATCAACATTAACAAAAGTCTCCAGGTCTGGATCTAGTCCCGCTCCTGTCCATCTGCTCCCAGAGCTCCATGATCGTAGGCCTCAGCTGCTTGCAGCTGAGCTCTCCCATGTCCACCAGTTCCCTGCGGTCGGGGTGGACCTCCTGGTGGTGGTGGTGACAACACCTCGAAGCGTCGTCCACCTCCAGCTACACGGACAGCTCCTTTGCCTCACCCGACTGCCCCCTACGGACCATTATGGTCAACCCTCTGCCTCTTCCTGGGTTTCCCCTGAACCATCTGCTGCTCCTCGGCAAGGCGGGTCAGGCAGTCATGAGCCATGTGACCAACCATGCCGCAAGAGTAACATTGTCCGCTCATGGTAAGTCGTTGTCCACCCTGGGTGCCTCGCACAAAAGATCCTATGTCATGAGGTCGACCACTGGTTGGTCTAGTCCTCTTGGACCCCTGAGTCATCTATCTACTGCCCGCTGCAGAAGAATCTGCCGCATGCCAGCTAGTGGTGGGTCCTGCTGCTGGAGACTGCTCAGCAAGGAAACTCTCCACAAAGTGGGCTCGCTCCAACACCCCTATCTGTGTCAGAATGCTGTGAGAAACAACTGAAGCTCTGATCTCTCTCCTGAGCCCCTGATCAAAGGTTCAAGCCCTGAAGAATGGGTCTCGTACCATCTCTGTGGAATAACACGAGAGATCGGTAAACCTCGTCGTGTACTTGGCTACTGTCATGCTGCCCTGCCGTAGCTGTAGTAGCTCCTGGATGTGCACTGCTCGGAAGGTGGCTGGGATGAACTCTGAGCGAAAAAAGTTCTCAAAGTCCGTCCAAAGGAGTGATTCCTTGTTGTGCACCTGGAGCATCAAGCTCCACCATTGGCCCGCTGCCGCGTGCAGGAGGCTCGCTGTAAGGACCACCATAAGGTCAGCTGGTGTCCCTACCAAACGAAAAACTCATACAACTACCTCCAGTCAATCCTCGGCTGCCTGGGGGTCCATCTCCCCGCGGAACCTGGGTGGTCGCTGGTGCTGGAACTCGTGCAGTGCAATAAGGCGACGTGCATCTTCAGCGGTTGGGGCTGGAAGCATCGGTGGCTCGTCGGGGAGAGGTACCGCCGGCGCCTCAGCTGTCAAAGGGCCCTGTACTGAGGCCTCGTCGCTCGGTGGGCTTTCGTCACGCTCAACTCTCAGAACCCTAGCTGGCTGCCGTCGTGGGGCCATCCTGAAAATAAATAGGTACACCACAGTCAAACAGTATACCTGGTGAACTTACATAAAGTAATCACAAAGAAAACTTGAAACACACATCCAATCAATGTTTTCGTGCATTAAGTCGGAAATCAGAAGTCAGGGTCTTGGTGTACAGATACGTCGGCCGACGCACCAACACTGGACTCTCGGTAATGATAACCACACTCAATACACTCAACACCATTGCTTCACATAGAAAAAGATCAGAGTCCTGAGTTCTGCGGTAGAACCGAACTCCTCTGATACCAATTTGTCACGACCCGTCCTTGGGGCCCGTGCCGTGACTACCCCAAGCCCGCCTTCCATAGGCCAGGGGCTGGTGACTAGCACCAAGGCGTAAATCCCGGTAAAAAGGGAAGTTATTGCCTTTATAAAGAAAACAACCACCACAGAGCAAGCAAGCAGTAGAAGTAAACAATATGTAAAAACTAAGTACAACAGTAAGTGCGGAAAAGTAAGTGGGCCAGTATAAAAACCCAAACTGAAAGTAAAGTACAACTGGAAAGGGGAAACAGCAACTGAAAGTAAAGCCGCAACGTCGAGCTGCCCACTGGAAGTCCCACCTGAAGGGTGAGTACAGATAGCCTCCACAGCTCCTCGGGTCCAGCCGTCCGCTCCGAGTACGTCTCGCCCAGTGGCCCCCCACTAGGTATCGTCCTGCTTCGCAAGATTCAACCACGATCAGTGTTGTCCGTCGTCTGTAACCAACACAACGTAGTGCGGGCATAGCCCGTGCAGGGGTGAGTATAAGCTACTCAGTAGGGACCCCGAGACCCCCGAAGGTCTCCCAAAATCCACAAAGGAAAGATACAATCACGAAGTAACATTCGACACTTCTCAGCTATATGCCCATACATATACCTAATTCATCAAATCCAGTACGCTCCAACATCTGAGGCCAAGTACAACCCAGTCCACACAGGAAAGCAAAACGTAATCCACACAGGATAGCAAAACACAATCCACAAAGGAAAGCAAAACGTAATCCACACAGGATAGCACAAAAAAATCCACAAAGGAAAGAAAAACAAGATTCTGCTCACACAGGATTGATCATGAAGTTGAAACCATAGCTATTGGGAACTCCTTCCCCATCAAGTACGGTGGGTATGCCGCTACACCCAAGCGCTTCCCTCCAACCTTGGACTGCTGTAGTACTCCACCTATCAAGTACTGTGGGCCTACTGCTACAACCAAGCGCTTCCCACCATGGGTATGCCGCTACAACCAAGCGCTCCCCCTCATAGCCTCTATAGGTACTCCTTCCGTTGAGTACCACGGGTCTTCCGCTACAACCAAGTGCTCCTCTGTCGTGGGTCTACTGCTACAACCAAGCGCTCCCCCGTGCTGCTACAACCAAGTGCTCCTCCGTCATGGGTCTTCCGCTACAACCAAGAACTCCCCCTCATAGACTCCAGAGGTACTCCTTCTGTTGAGTACAGCGGGTCTGCCGCTACAACCAAGTGCTCCTCCGCTGTGGGTCTGCTGCTACATCCAAGCGATTCCCACTGGGATATCTATAACACACCGAGTCGTTCAATTAGTAGGCATCAAGTCTCAACCGGCTCTAGGGTTTCCGCACACAACATGCTCATTCCGGGAGGGTCCACTCCACGAGCCAAGAGGTTGATGCATCAACTGACATGTATTCTGGAGTTGATGTGTCCCAAAAAGTACAGTATTAGTCACTACCGAACCCACTAAGGATTCCCGTATTGTCTTAATTATCGTCACAGACGTATCCATCTCTAGGGTTCCCGCACACAGTAAGATCGCTCGGGAGGGTCCGCTCCACGAGCCAAGAGGCGGATACATCAACTGACACCTATTCCAGAGTTGATGTATCCAAAAGTTCTGTATCGCCAACAGGAACTCAACGCCACAGACGGCGCGTCAATCGGACGCCCGGCCTGAGAGTTATTGGCTTTTTCATTCTAGGGGTCCGGTTGGTTTTTAAGGCAAAACCAACCGGACTATACTCCACCTGCGTCCAAACCTCGGGCGGAGTAAGCCAAAAGATCCGTCTCACTTAGAGGAATCCATCAAAGTCGACGGCACGTCAATCGGACGTCTGGAGCTCAAGATACGAGCGTTTCCGCTCCGAGGGCCCAGTTGGTTTCGTGTACGAACAAACCCGGATGAACCCAAAGTATTCCGAAATCTTGAATGCGATATGTAAAAATGAACGTCTCGATCCAAGGATCGCATCGCCACTGACGGTACGTCGATCAGAGGTCCGTAGCCCAAGATATGGTAAAAGACTGAAAAGGCCCAAAAACGGGGGGTCTTGGCTCAGACCGACCCGACCGGCACGGCCCGGCCTGGCCTAGGCGCGACCCGGCCCAGCCGCCGCGGGCGCGGCCCGGTCACCAGGCAGGTCGGCTCGGCCGGTTACGGCCGAGTGGAGCGGGGGGCGTGCTTCCCCCGCTTGAGGGAACTTCGGCCCCGCGTGGGGCCGCCCTTGCCAGCGGATACGGCCGGGCTGCCGCACCCTATTCCCCTCCGGTCTCGTGCGGTCACGGGACCGTGTGCGGCCTCCGTGGCTTCAGCCGCGGCGGTTACTTCCGGCGTTGCGCCGGGCGCTGCCGCCTCCTGCTGCCGGTGCCGCCGTGCCGGCGAGGCGCGCCGGCGGGCTGCTCCACGGACCACCGGACGAGTTCTTATGGTCTGAATTTCACGTCGTCTTTGCCAAAGTCCCTCCTGGGGTCCGTCCTTCACTACGAGAACCTCACATCGCCTGTGCGGCTTGTTTTTTCATCGTCCGTCCTTCCGCACACCAAGAACGAAAAGGGAGGTGGGTTCAGACTTGTTCGTTGGTCCGCACCCACCACGTTAGCGGTTTTAAAAGTTTCACAACAAACTTTAATCATACGTCATGGGTATAAATCACAAAGATTTAAAATAATCTACCTCTACCTCAATGTTTTCCTCGAACGTGAGTTCGTCGCGGAATTGACCGTCGCGGAAGAAGAGGATCGTCGCGTCACGGAAGGGGCGTCGCTATCGTCGCGGTACATGGTGTCGCGTCGACAATCTCCGAGGGTTTTAAAACACACAGATTTAATTGCACCAATTAAACCCATGTTGAGGATATAATCCACAAAGGAAAAAAAGAACTGCAATCCCCTACCTCAATCGGTTGTTGATCGAAGGTTGTCACGGCGAAGGAACGCCGCGGAAGAACGTCGCGGAAGGAGAATCGTCGGTGTCATGGTACACAGTGTCACGTCGTCGATCTCCGAGGGTTCGGCATTCTTCATCGCCTTTCATCGAAAGTCGGCGTTCTTCCTCAGCGACGATGCGTTCTTTGCGTTCTTTGAGTTCTTCGCTTTCTTCGCGAAGGAGGATGAAGATATAGTTTCTCCAAATCCTCTCAACAAGCCACACCCAAGAAAACATGTGTCGGTCTTATTTTATTCATATGCCAACAATTTGAAAAACAAGTTAAGAAACGAACCATTAATTCGATGAATTAATGGTAACGACTTAACTGCCCAATTAATAGGGGCATTAAGAATTTAAGAAAACGCACCGGTTGACTTTCATTTAAAATAGGTTTTCGCGGGTGCGTTACTTAGAGGAAAAGAAACAGTGGGGCTCGTGCGGGCTCCACCTCACAAATATCCTACCAAGAGGGTAGGATATTTTGGGTTCCACCCTATCCACTTCAACTTATCTTAAGTGGCTTTATGTGGCTTTAAGTGGCTTTAGTGAAATAAAATAAAGTTGTCGCACTACTTTATTTTATTTCTTAACTTAACCCCAAAAAAAATTAAAAACCACACCCGAGCAAACGCAACTCCAGAAATAGCGTTTCTAGGAAAATACAGGTTTGCGATTCCATCAGTGCCCTTGGAATTCGATTCTGAGCACCGGTTTAAAAGTTAGAAAAACCCACTCGTTCGTTCACTGAACGTACCCGATCCAAACTTCGGAAAATGATTCCGGGCACACCGGGCCTCGGAATCAGGTGCCGTCAGAAACTGTGTCCTTGAAAAATTTCAAAGAAAAGTAAGAAAAAAATTTCCTTGAATTTTATGGGTCTTTACATAATTATTATTAAAATTAAAAAGTTTCATTAATATTCCTTTAATTATAGAAAAGGTTTTTAATGGTATTAGCATTAAAAATCAAGCAATCATTGAAAACTAATTGTAATATTATATTATTATTATTAAAGATTTGTTGTTAAGATTATTATTTTAAACATTTTTATATTTGTTTTATTATAATAAGGAGCATTATTTTTATTATTATTGTCAATATTATTATTATTATTATTATTATTGATTAAATTTTTTATTGTTATTATGATTATTATTATTCAAATTACTGATATTATTAAGGAGGCTTTATAATTATTATTATTTTTATCATCTCTATTTATTGGTGAGTTTTAGTTTTTTTTATTATTTTATTTTACTTCTTTTACTTTCCTTTACTTTCCATTTTTTATCCACTATTCCTCTCCATTCTCTCTCTCCCCATCACAACCCCCCCTGTTACCCTAATTTCTTGCATTGTCACCCCCTCATTCCTCTCATATCCATCTTGTTGCACTGCGCCCCTCCTTCCCTCATGCAGCAACACCGCGCGACCCGCGCCCCTACCTGCATCACCCCAGCACCCTCTCCTCCTGACATTAGCGCCACATGCACATGCTCCTACCCAGCTCCACCTCTCCCCATTTCATCTATCCTAATGTGATCATCCCCTACTGGACCTTCCTCTCCAGTGAGCTCGTATTCCTCTGAGGTGGCCTTCACCAGCCCGACATGAACACCCTTTTTTTTCACCCCTCCAGTTCAGCATTATGACCCCCTCCAGCTACACCATCCCCACTTCTCTACCTTAAGAGTGACACCCTCTTTTCTGAATGTCTCCTTCACCTAGCACTGACCACCGCCACGACCACCCTTGTGGTGCACACCTAGACCCCAAAGAATCACCCATCTACCCTCCCTTCCTATCCCTGCCTTCGTCGGTCATCCCCCTCAATGTTGCCTCCTCCCCGCAGCCCCTGGATCTTTCTTCCAGTGCATGCCTAGTCTGGTGACCCCTACCCCCTCATTAAAGTGCCAGTCTATTGCACCCTACTCCCCTTAGCAAGCCGCTTCCCCTGCCTGATCTGCCTTCATCCCCTTTCCTTTGCAGCAACCCCATGCCGCACCTTCCGCCATTACTGGTGTTCACCCACTATAACTGTGAGTATTGCTACTCCAGCCAGCTACACCAGCACGACATGCACATTTTCATGGTCAGCGTTTCCTCCTTTCGGCCCCTTTTCTGGCTAATGACCCTCCCTACCTGTGTGAATTTCCCCTTTTTATTTTTCATGCGACTCCATTGATTGGGCACACTCTGCGCCGACCTCTGCCCCTTCAAATTTAGAGGTACTCGAACTCTTTTATGAGTTAATTTAATTTAATATTAATTAACTATTTTTGGTTTGGAGTATATTTATTTTAGAAGAAATTGTGAGATATTGTAGATAATTTTTTTATTTGGTTAATTGTTTCACCTAAATTATTAATTTAGCATATTTTTGTGATTAATTGGTGTGGTGTGAATTGCATTTCGAAAACATGTCAAGCTGGTCCTTTTTTCACTATTTGTTCATTGGGATTGTTTTAAGTCCATGTTTATGTGTTTTTAGGTGTTTGTGCGATAGTTGCAGTGTCTCGGTGAGGAAAACTGTGATACAATGGTCATTGGCCTATGCATGCTTCCATGCCTTTGCGAGGTGTGTCACATTTCCATGTTCAAGTTGCAAATTGAGGTAGGTCCCCCATTGCACTCACCTTTAAATTCAGAATTTATTAATTGAGTGATATATTATAAATTTTAATGAATGGGAATTAATATAAAATAATTAATTTTTAAATTATTATTTTGTATAAAAAGATCCCCTTATTTTATACATGACACTTGAAATATTTTCTTGATGAACGAACACCCAGTAGTGAAAGAATGCCTATTTTGGTCATTATAAATAATTCACGAAATTTCAAACGTAGTTCTGGTTTATTGATAAATGATTTATTTTGAAGCGTGAACAAGTGTTTTGGTTCTCTTGAGAAATGAGGATTTTCTTTAAAATTGGAGAAGGCCCATTTGGAACTTTAATAAAATAAATTATTTTGGAAAACTCTCTTTGGGGTGACTTAGGGGTGATATTTGGTGTATGTTGACTACATGTTTTTTGTGTGATTTTTGTGCTACTTGATTTGTTTTTTTACTCACCTCTTTCCTTTTTATTATACTTTATGACATGATAACTTGTCATAGTAAGTGAATCTTCTGAGAACGATTATTGCACAAGTTTAAATTACATACTGGCTAGTGGACCTTAGTACAAATTATACTCTACTAGGGGATTGAGCTACTCGATTAGGCCAGGTAGATAAATACTGAGCGTTTGGGTGTTATGACATCATCGAGAGTAGGCATGCCTTCAGGATGAGTCACATGTATGGTACGTTCTGGATTTTTTTCGAGCTCCTAGGTTCGACTCATGTTTCCTTTGGTTTTTGTTTGTATGTGGTGTACAAATGAGAGGTCTAGTTCGGTTGATGGCCCCTATGTAACACTTTTTCCATTTCCTTTAGAGTGTGTTGTGTGTTTTGTGTGGTTTTCCTTTTTACTAACAATTGACATTCAGATTCCTAAATAGTTTTCAAAAATGTATTAAAATGTGATGTACCTGTTTCTTTCAAACATTAAACTTGTTTTGAAATTAAAAAGGGCAATGGACCGTTACTGATTTTATAAATGAAAGTGTGTGTGTGAAAACCCATATTTTATATAATTTAGTTCAAACCTGTAATTAGTGAATTATTTATTTTAATGTAGCGTATTGGGAATAGTTGTTTGGGCACACCTACTGAGTTTTAATACTCACGCCTATAGTGTATTCCTATTTTTAGTTTTTTTTCAGGTTTGACTTGAGCTTGTTCGCCATGGGTGAGACTTGGTTGTGGTTTGGAGATTGACTATCAAGGTCATGTGGAGTTTTGGTCATGGTCAGGATAGTTTTTTATTGATGGTCATTCTTTCTTTTCGTGTTTTTTATTTACTTTGTGTTGTTCTATTTTCATTTCACTGCTTTATTTATTTTTATTGGGTTAAATCATTCCCTCTTGCTCTCTTTCGATGCCTTGGAACTTGTAGCTTGCCCGGGAAGAGCAGGAATGCCTCTTGGTCCATGTCGCGGACCGGCTTGGGTGACCGGTTCAGGGTACACCCGGGTTGGTTCATGACACCCTTACTGAACTAGGTTTAGTCCTCATTAATGTCTTATTTATCTCATGATATTTTAATATTTAACCAATGAAATATATGGAGATATAAGTCTCAACAATCACATAATGAAAATTATATAAATCTGTTCCACAATATCATAAAAATCATATATTAGAACCCTTGAAAAGAAATGGGTTTCATCAATATTTCATTGTCACATTTACATTGAAAAATAAATGGGTTTCATAAAAATAACATCATTATAATCATAAACTATCTAGAAAAATAATAATTATTGTGCAACTATATCGTATCCTCAGAAAAATATAAGCAATACCAATGTTTTTTTTATTGATGAATATAAATTCCATAAAAAATCATTAAAAATTTATTTAGGAAAATGATATTTATATTTTAAAAACACTTATCTAAAATATAATTACAACTCAATTATTAAATAAAAACATTATTTGAAAATTATCTTGGCATCATATAATGGATTCATTAAAATATTGATTGGTCAGGATAGAGGAAAATTCAGTTCATGTTGTACACCTTAAAAAAATGATTCCTTTTATATTTTCAGTAAAATTAAAAAAAACCTCATTAAAAAAATGATAAGAAGATTAATTTAAGACAATTTTTTTTGTTAAAAAATTTTAAGTTACTTAATTTAATCATATTATATTTTTAAAAACATATTTAAAAAATTATCTAAAAACATTGATATGGAAGAAAAGTCATTTTCTACCAAAGACAGAAATAAAATATAATTTTCTTAAAAATTATTTTGACCTCTTGAGTTCATAAAGAGAGGAAAATGAAGGTAAAATTTTTATTATCATGAAATGTCTAAAGGAAAATAAAATTCATGTGTATCTTGAGATATGGATCATAATATTTCATCATTAGAAGCAAACCCATAATTAATCATGATAAATGTGTGTCCCATAAAATAATTAGATTAAATGAAACATAAAATATAATTAGAATATTGAATTCATGATATTATATGTTGAAGGGTCTATATATACATCTTATAAAATAATATAGGTTCATAAAAAGACATATTCCCCCAATGAAGATAAATTGAGACAAAAATCCCATACCTTTAATATCAACTTCCTTCATACTTGTTCAAGCATCCTATATATTAAAAATATGTATATTATACATATAATATAGAAATACTATCATATTTATCAGTCCATATATGATTTAATGATTACTTTTTATTACACATTTATTTATAATTCTTTATTAAAATCACATTTCATGTAATAACTGAATCAATTTTCATGCATGTTTTGGTTTGGTATTTTTGATCCTTTTTCTTTTATCATCGCTCCATCATCTACGGATTGTTAAAAATTATATAAATAGAATATATATTCATTTTATATTTATTTATATTGATCCATTGATATTATATATAGAAAATAAGTTATAACATTCATGGAGATAATAAGTCATACGTACACATGAATGGAATTTCTATTTTATAAATTTATTGAAATAGAGGATGATAAATAATATATCACATTTATAGATTAATTATGATTTCATATATATGACATATATTTATTAAATTTATCCTTTATTATCTTATTTTTAAGGTTTAGATAAAAACAAATCACATCACTTTGTAAGGTGGTAGTCTGCCATAGGCACGAGCTATGTCATCATATTCCTTGTGGAATAGAATGTATTTTGGTATAAGTGATATAATAAATCTAGAAGTCAAATTATATCATAAATAAAATATTTAATTATTATATAAATCATTATATACAACAATAATAAGTGGTGAGGAAAAATGAATTGTGTCTGTTCGCAAGGCGATAGTCTGTCATCCACACGATCAACAGTTTTGTTTCCCATTTTAAGTAGGAATATATGGTTTTTGGTTATGCACTTAACATTGAAAAATATCATTATATGGAAGATAATTTGGTTATTATGTCATAATTGTTTAATAATATTTAAAGTTGGTGGAAGGATAAATAAAATAAAATGCTTGATTAAGTTTAGTACATCTTCTTGGGACAACTTCTTCTAGTTTTAAAAAAAACTTTTATATGATGGATTTAAAATTAAAAAAGGATAAATTATGATTTTTGGGAATTCATTAAGTGATTTGTTTAGTTATTTTTAGGTACAATAGGTTTTGGAAGTTTGAATAGGATAGGAGGGGGTGGCTTTTATAAATGTGGAAGATGAAACACATGGAATGTTTTAAATGAATAAAGTGTAATAATGTTCTTCAAATCAAAAAAGGAAAAAATGGTTCATTATATAACATTATAAGTGATACGATTAAAATATTTACATAAAATGGGTGTTTTAAAAGTTTATAGGTCATTTTAGTTCTTATCATGTTAGTTTAATCCCCTGTTAATCCTGTTTTAACCTTAATATTTGTAATTAATTTTTAATGTTTTCATTATTCATTATGGTCAGAAATTAAGATTAATTTATTATATAATATTAATAAAACTTATTTCAAATATGGGATCCATTTTTTATATTTTAATTCATATAATTAAAATAATTTAATTACAAACTAATCTCTTATATGTGATTAAAAACTTCTTTTGCAAAGAAAAAATTTTCAAAAGTTTAAAACATTTCTATATAAAAATTTAGTATTAAATTGATTCTGATGAAAAATATTTGTTTAATTATAATATAATTAACTTTATTTTACTTTTAAAAATAATTTAAAACAGAATTTTACCATATAAATTCTTTAAAACATAAGGAATTTATCAACAAAAACTATTTTTTTCAATATTCATAAAAAAATTAAACTTATCAAGATAAAAAAACCAAAAAAATCACCCTAATATAATTTTGACATGATGATTTAAAAATTAAGTTACTTTATTAAAATAAATTTTCAAAAATTTTCAAAATTTTATTTTATTTTTTTCTACAAATATCTATAAAATAATTTTATTAGAAAATATAATTTTCAAAACATATGAAGAATTTACAAAAAAACAAGTACTTTTTTTAACATGTTTTATTAATATAAAACCATTATAAATAGTTTATAAATGTGGTTATTATTTTTCATTCCCCTATTTTTAATGAAAATTAAATAACTTCTATGTAAAATAGTAATATAAATAGTATATTTTGGTTCACTATAACTCGAGGTTACGTGTAGTACAAGACTTTGAAAAAATTTAATTTATTCAAAAATTTATATTTTATAAATAATTATGTTGTTAAATTCAGACCCCACTAAAATGAATTAATCCCTTGAAATTCTATCACTTTGTTGAAAAAATGTGGATATTTCTGTTGCATTACATCCTCAGGTTCCTATATAGCTTCCCCAAACTGGTCGTTTCACCCCGAAAAATGACAATGTGTTTATCTTGTTAAGTGTAACTTTTTCAATATGATCAAAAATCTCACCCATTTGTTCCTTATAAGAACTATAGTTATCCAATTTTATGACCACTTAGTTCATTACATGGGAATACTTAGGTATATTCTTCCTCGAGATAGATACAAGGAATATGTTAAGGAATTGATAGATGTTTGGTGGAAGCACCAACTGATAGACTACCATCCCATATAATCAATAATTTAAAAGGGAGTGATATAACTTGGTAATAGTTTTCCATTATATTAAAATCTCATTAACTTATTCAATGGGTAATTTAATAGAAAATTCTTTTCACCAATTTTAAATTCCAGATCACATCATTGATTTCCATCATAACATTTCTGTCAACTTTGTATTGCACTTATCTATTGTTTAATGGAACTAATCATCTCTACAATTTTATTATCTATTTTAGTTCCCAATAGTTTTATTCTCTAATTTTTTTCCATCATGTTGGATCTCTACACTAATTTCCATAGAGATCATCCTAAGGATCTATATGAACACTCATGTGAAAGATATTATTCTATGAAAACTAAATAAGAGGAAGGTTTTGATCTCAACCACCTTTTAAATCCAAATAATAAGATATCAAAACATACTCAAGGTTTTTAATAGTTATCTTAGACTATCCATCTATTTGAAAATGATATGCAGTGTTGAAACTCAACTCTATATCAAAATCTTTCTAAATAATTTGCCAGAACATCAAAGTAAACCTCAGATCCCTATAAAATGAAATGAAATGTGGTTATCCATGAAACCCAAACACTTACTTGTTGTATATACTATAAATAATATAAAAACATAAATCTACTCTGACAGCGATGAAGTGTGTTGACTTTGTAAACCGATCAACAACAAAACATATATAATTGTTCCCTCTAAATATTTTGGGGAGTCTGATTACAAAATATATGGGGATGTTTTCCCATTTTCATTCTGGTATGGGTAATGGATATAAAATCCCATAATTATTTTTCCACTCATTATACCCTTATTGAAATACCAATCATAAATATACAAACTCAATGATATCTCTCTTTATTCTATCCCACTAGAAATTCTCTCTTAAATATCTATACATAAGCATACTTCATAGATGAATATAGAATAATGAACTATGATCCTCGTCTAAAAACTCATTCATGAAATATGGTAGCGGGAACACATACATGACTCCTGAACCTTATCATTCCATTATAATCAATGCTAAACTTGGAAAAACTTCTCAAATTCTCCTACAGCTCTATATCTTCTTTTTTCACCCCTTTAATATTCACGTGGATTGATATTTTAACATTCATTTATGAAAGATAATATTTCTCCCTATAATGATTTTTAGATACATCCTTTTAAAATATTGAAAAATTGAGTATTTTGGGATCCTCATCATATATAAGCTAGTATGATCCTTTCAACTCAAATCATTAGCCACCTCGTTCACTTTCAGTAGGTGGTAATGTATTGACTAGTCAAAATCTATAATCAGCTTTAATATCTCCTTTGTAAAATGTTCAACTCATTCTATGTGAATATATACTCTAATTTTTTTATCAATATATATATATATCACAATTTCCCCTGTAAAGATAATTTCTCCACATTATTAATGTAAAAATTACTATAACTAACTCAAAATAATGAGTTGGATAATTTTTCTCATGAACCTTCAATTTTGATGAGGCATAAGTCATATCCATGTCATTATTTAAAAGAATGCATTGCAATCTGCTTATTGGATACATCACTAAAGATTAAAAACCCATATCCACAATATGGGTAATGTAAAAATATGTGTGATAAGAAATATTCTCTTCAATTCCTTGAAATTTTCCTCACATTCATCTATCCAGCAAAAATTATCCCTCTATTGAATTAACTTAGTCAGCAGATTATATGGTCATGAGAAATTATCCAAAAACTATTAATTATATCCATCCAAACAAAGAAATATTTATATCTAAGTCACTATGGTTTTACTGGGTGAACTTTCAATAGCCTATGTCATTAAGGTATTCACTAATAAACATTCTCTTGGAATTTATGACATAAAAATGAAATCTTCTATAGTAAAAAATCACACTTATTAAATTTTTGTACAAATTATCCTTCCCCATGGTCCTTAGTGTATCCTCAAGCGATATTCTTACTCTTCTGTTCTATTTTAATAGACAACAATATCATCTATAAATACTATCACAAACTAATCAAGACGATCTATAAATAATATATTAATTAAATCCATAAAGAGGGAGGGTGAATTAGTAAGACTAAACATCATCCTTATATACTCATGGTGTGAATAATGTGTACTGAATGTTTTCATAGGTATATCCCCATTCTTGACCCTATGTTTATGATATCTAATATTATGTTCAATCGTAGAAAAGTATAGAACTCTTTTCAACTATCCCACACATCATCAGAATGGGGTAGAGGATATTTCTTCTTGATTAGTATCTTTTTCAACTCTTGATAATCAATGCAATGTCACATCTTTCTATCTTTATTTTTTATAAGAGAATGGGTTCACCCCAAGGTGACACACTTGGATGAATGAATCCATTTTTAATATTCTCCCATATTTTCTTCTAAAATTCATGAAACTCAATCAGAGTTATTCTATATTGAGTCTTGGAAATAAGTATAACAGAAGGTATGAGTTTTATTGAAAACTCACCATCATAATTTAGTGGAAGAATGGGAAAATATTTTATAAATACAACAAAATCTCCCAAAAAATAATAATATCATTTATTTTTAATTTCTCTTAAATAATTTTAGATAAACACACATTTTGAATAGGAATCACAACCCATACAATGGATGAGATTTCAATTAAAAGATTATATTTATAGTATCACTTACATATGATAATATATTGGTTTGGTATATCAAATATGACTTTCCTTCCTTGATAAATGATATGGTATTTATATAGACAAAAAAATACTTTCTTAATATAACATAAAATTAAACTAGAGGAAGAATGATAAGAATTGTAGGAAGCACAGTCCTAAAAACTTAAATCTGAGAGGAATCAAATACTTAGGATGTGATCATCATTCCATTAGGGGATTTCCCAAATAATTATACTTATAATTATATGGTTTGAACCTTTATACCCTTATAAAATATATTAGATATAAATTAATGGGTATATCTATAGTAAAATAAGATATTAGAAGTTCTATAGTGGATGATAAGTGTACATTTCACCGCGTCATTATATCACCACTCATAAAAAATAGTGTTCTTATGAAATTTTCCCTTGTCAATTGGTTTAAGAGGTTACTAATGTTGATCATCATCCTTAGCCATTGTATTTGGGAAATGGTTCTAATAGTTCTCATACTTCATATATTTGAAGCACTGGAGTGTGGGTGGTGCATTCTATGTAACCTTCTTTCTATTCACATCATTATTTAACTTATTCTTGTCACTTGACATTTGATTTCATGATGACCTTACCTTACACACTTAAAACATTTACTAGTCTCCTTAATATAGTTTCATCTAGGTTCCTAATAACACTATGAGCATTAAGAAAATATTATTTTCTTCACTCCATTGTTCACATTGTTCCCCTTGAACTCTATCTTTATTTTCTTATCAAAAGCATGTGATTAATGGGTAGCTACAATATTTTTTCCACCTTAAGAGAATATAGAATGATTTAATCATAGCTATTAAAGTTCATTATGTGTAATTCCATTTTGATACATGTATTTAATCAACTAAAAAATCAATTATCCTTTATTTAGTTTAGATGATAATTCCATATGAATATATCACATGTCTTGTAAAGTATTCTTTGTAGATACCAATGGATTCATCATCCTTATTATTTATCCCAAGGAATTTATTCTCTATTTTCATAACAACAATATTGGGGAATTATGTATTCAAAAATAAACTCCTCATCTCAACCCACTCGATGGAGTCAATTTCATCTTGTTGCCTCATATACTTTATGAGATTCCAACATTGATATGCTTCTCACTTCAAATGATAGATAGCTAAAATAAATTTTTTGATGTATTAATAACTAATGAATGGAAAATATATTTTCAATAGTACTGATCCATTTCTTAGAAATTTGTGAATCAGTAGAATTGCAAAAATATGGTAGATGTTGCCTCATTAATGACTCAACATAATGGGGTTCCCTCCATTTCTCATTTATAAGTTTATCATGATTCAGGGATTGAGAAAGTTTTGTGATAAAAGAAATAAAATTTTCATTCTAACTCTCATTAAATTTGGTTTCATTATTGGAAAATCATTTCATTTTTTATTGCATTTAGAATAAACATAGTTCCATTAGGTTCTTTCTGTCAACTAAAACCAAAAGAATATAGTGCGATAAATAATCATAGTGGGGAAACACAAAGTCATGAAAAAATAATTTATAGGATATCTAAATAAATAAACCTTATTTTAAATCCAGGAAACCTAAGGTTTAAACTTCGTTATTGATAGACATAATTTATTCAAATCCTTCAAGATGGTTTATAATGAAAATGTAAATTAAGCAAAGTATATCCCCCAGGAGTGTATAACAAAGTGCACATTAATTCTCATTATCATGTACCAAGTAACTCTAGAGTCTTGCCTGAAATTATTTTTTGGGGTTATTAATCCTAGGTACATCTATACTAAAACTATGTCAACTTTAATTATCCAGAAAGAGATTTATTTCTATTTAAACCACATAATCTATTACTTACCTAAACTTTAGGATGTTACCCTATAAATAGGCTTATCTTAATGGTTATCAATAATGTTTTCTCATCCTAGTTCCCAAAGGATAACTAAACCTATCCTATGATACTAAATATAACTACCTAGGATATTCAAACATAGATATTACATATTATTTATTAACATACATTATATCACAAAAAAACACAACTAAATATCATAAAGGTACACTACATATAGAAAATTGAAAACATAAACAACTTATTTATAAGAGTTACACACTATCTCTCCCATAGTTCCTTGAAACTATAACCATTTATATACATGTCACACTTAATACCAATCAATGTAACCTAGGGAAAAGAAACCTAAGAAAGGATCAGATCAAATTATCAGTATCAGTAAATAAGAAAAATATGTAAACCTAACATGAGATTAAGTTTATAATAACAGTATAACTACATATAAAAACAATACACTTCAAATAAAGATCAAAATATTGAGTCATGGAATCAATATTAGTAGTTTATAAGACATGAATCCTATGAAAATCAAAAAACATGAGCCATGATAGCATAATATTGACATAAGTCATTGAATTTGGTCCTAAAAATAAGCATATAAAATAAATTCTATAGTAGTCAAGGATCATTATCGATTTTATCATAGTATAATGGGGTCACTCCCCAACCATCATAGTTGTCAAGGTTCACTCTCAAGACTATCCTAGTGGATATAGTACCTTACTGAACTGGGTTTACATCCCATTTCAATTATATTTGTGTCATGAGATTTAAATCTTTATCCAATGAATAGGAGGGAGATATAGGTCCCCACCATCACATTATAAAAACATACAATGTTTTGGTAAAGGATCATAAAAATTCATCATATTAGAAACCATTAAAGGAAATGGGTTTCATAATCATGTCATCATAACATTACCCATTGAAAATCAATGGGTTTCAGAAACATCTCTTCCTTATTATCATAAACCATCCTGTGAAAAATTAAGGATGGTATAATTGATTCTTTTCTATATTAAAACCTAAGTATCACCAAAATTTGTTGTAATTGATCTATAGAAATTCCATAGAAAATCATTAAAACATTTTTGACAAAAATATCATTTCCATTTTGAAAACACACATTTAAAATATAAAAACATACAAAATATTAAATAAAATATTTTATGAAAACAAATATTGGTAAACTTTAATATAATCGTTAAAATATTGAGTGGTCATTATGGCATAATATTCCATTCATTTCATACAATTGAAAATAATGATTTCTTCCATACTTTTCATTAAAGTGAAAAAAACCTCACTCATAAAACAAAATGAATATTCCATTTGAAAAAATTGAGAATTAAATATAGGTTATAAATTCCTTTAAATAATCTTAAGATATTTTTTAAAACATCTTTAAAATAATTTTTTAAAACATATATGTTGATGAAAAATCATTTTCAAATGATGAGTGAAATAAAACTGATTTTTCTTAAAAAATATTATTTTGAACTCTTGAGTATATAAATTAATGAAAATGAATGGAAACCATTTATTCTAATATAATAAAAAGAGTAGAAGAAAATTTATGATTTTCTTGAGAGATATATCATAATATTTCATCATCTAAGTATAAACATAAACAATCTAGATAAATGATGCGATTATATCATAAAATCCATACGACTTTGGTAACATTGATTCATAATCCCCAAGAAAGAATAACATTAAGTTAAAAAACATTTATAATAATAAATATATTAATGATATTTCATTTAAAATGTTATGTATATGCACCTCATAAAAGAAGATAGGTGTATAACATAACGTATTTCCTAAAGAAGATAAATTGAGACAAAAAAACACTTACCTTAAGTCTCGACATCCTTCATACATGTTCTAACATCCTATATAATAAATATAAGTTTATCATACATATATTAATGAGCCATAATCGTATTTATCAAACGATATATTATTTACTTATGAATTTTTATCACCCTTTTATCAAAAATTCCTTATTAAAATCACATTTTTGATAGTAACAAATTTGTTTTCATGAATGTTTTTGTTTTGTATTTTTTATCCTTTTACATTGATAAAAGTTCCCTAATATCCATAATATTAGAAATGATATAAATATCATATATATTCATCATATTTGTATTTATATTAATCAAATAAAGTTACATATATAAAATAAGTTGCATCGTTGATTGAGATTGTAAGTCATGCGTAGAGAGGAACATTGTTTCCATTTTCTAGATGGATAAAAAGAAAGGAAGTTAAATAATAACTAAACTTTATAGAGTAATTATTATTTCATATAAATCACATATATTCAATAAATTTATTTATTATTACCTTCCATGTAAATCGTGAGTGAAAAAATAATCAAAACGCTTCCTGTGGTTGTAGTCCTCCATAAATGCGGACAATGTTATCGTATTACTTATGGAATGGATAGTGAGAAGTTATATGTAATATTATAATTAAATAAGTATAATTATATCATAAATATCATATATAATCATTATATATAACATTATATCCTTTTGTAATAAGTAGTGATGGTAAATGAATTGTGTTCGTTCGTGAGGGGGTAGTCTGTGATACACACGATCAAGGGTTTCATTTCCCATTTGAGAAAGGAGGAGATGGTTTCTAGTCATTAACATAACATAATAATATATCAGTTAATCTAAGATACTTAGGATATCATATCATAATATTTTAATTATATTTTAACTATTTTAGAAAATAAATAATCTAAAACACTCGGTTAAGGATGTTACTTCTTCTTGAGACAAATTATTTAAGTTTTCACCAAATATATTATAAGATGGATTTAAGATTAAAATATTATTCTAGGATGATGGTATGGAATAATTGATGTTATTTTTTTAGGTATTGTATGAATTAATTTGTTTTTTAAGTGTAAGGTGGAGAGGAGAGTGGGTGGCCTTTTATATGTGGGGGAGAGGAATGCCATTCAATTTTTTAAAAGAATAATGTGTACTCAAGTTTTTCAAAATAAAATATGAAATAAAATGGTTAATTGTAGTCATTGGATATAATAAGTTTTAAAATTTCAAGAAAATTGGTGTTGTAGAAGTTTCTATGTCATTTTACCCCTTATCTTTTTAGTTTAACCCCTAGTGAACCTATTTTAACGTTAATTGCAGTAATTAATGATTACGACTTTCACTAACCGTTATGGTGAAAACATAAGTTTACCTTGATAAATAATATTATTTATAATTACAAAAATTAAGGAATCCATTTTTACAAATTAAATTCATGGTTGTGGAAGAATTTAATTTAAATTTAAACCAACAAATGTAATGAAAACGTGGCTTTCCAATGAGAAATATTTCTATATAAAAATGTAATATGAAATTGATTCAAATGATAAATATTAATTTAATTATAATATAATTGAAATTATTTTTATTTTAAACCAATTTTAAAAAAATTAACCTTATAAATTCTTTAAATGAAAAAAACAATATCACTAAAACCGTATTTTTCACAATTCATCGAAAATTTAATAATTTTAAAAAAACCCCAAAAATTAGCCCTAATGTTATTTTCACATATTGATTAGTAAATTACCTTTATAATTTAAAATAAATTTTCAGAAAAAATTAGTAGTTTATTTTATTATCTGTTGATGAAAATAAATAGAATCATTTTTTGAGAAAATAGATTTTTGGAAATATATAATGAATTTAATAAAAATTAAGTAATTTTTTAAAACATGTATATATTATTTAAAATAATTATAATTAATATTTAAAATATGGAAATTTCAATTAATACTTCAAATTTTAGTGGCTACATCATAACGACCTTGCTATATAGTAATATAAATAGTATAATAATGTTTGTTTGAACTCGGTGTTGTGTGTTACCCAAGAAATTGATGAAATTAAATTAATTAGGAAAAACTTATTTCATAAAATATCAATGTGTTACATATAACCCATGATATAAATAACTTAAATTATGTAAATAAAAGGATGAAATCCAAATCTATTTCTATCTAATATGTGATGGGTGGCTTCAACCCTGAACAATGTCTTCAAATTTGGGGTTTTGAAGGAATATTCCACCACTGGGGATCCCTCTAAAAAAGTTGGAATTCCCATGGAAACAACAATATCCTCCAAATTTACTTGTTATGGAATTATAAAAATAATAATTTTAATGTTATTATATAGTATTCAATAAATAACTGAATGATAAGAAATCATAGGTGAATAGAATTGGGGGTTTACTTTAAGGATCTTGGGGGATTCAAATGATGAGATTCTATAAATAGTGTTCCCCATTATCATATGGGGAATCTAATATGATTACAAAGAGATTCCACATATAAATTAATGGAATTCCAAGAGAGGAATAATTCTCCAGCTTTATTAGCTCTTCATATTCCCCTTATAAGGCCTCAAGGGTAGAATCTAAGGTGGGTTCCTTATCACCCACACATGAACCTTCTCCAACTTCCATAACAGCCTCCTAGTCCTATCATGATGGTTATTAAATAAATTAATGACATGATTTAGGGATTTTAACATAAAAATAATCCAATAACATCATTATACTCACAAACTTGAGTCCTACCCTGCCAAAGATGGCCTTGGTCAAGTCATCCTCATGAGTGAATTCCCCACTCTCATGAGGACTTACTTCCTCTATGGTAGAAACCTTAGACTCCACTTCACAGTAATCTTGTTAATTGAAACAATGGTCCTTCAACTCCAAGACTAACTATTTTATATATGTTTCATCTTCATGCTCCCTACCAATCATTTCCATCACCAAGCCAATAAAGTATTATCCTCTATGAACTAGGGTGACAGTGTGTTTATCTAAACAAGGTACTTAAATCTCTCCCAGTAGAAGTTACAAGTAGAAATATTTGGAATACTAACCTTCATAAGCTCAATATCATCCCTGGTGATCCTCCTATAAAGATTCTCTATTATCTAGGATAGTTGATTTATTTTTCATACCTCCTAGAGCTTATGGTGGATTTAGTCATCTACCACCTACACTATATAGCATAACTGATTCCCTAGAGATATGTTGGAACTACATTATCTATCTTGAGAGCTCTGAAAACTTTCCCAAAAATACTTTTATAATATTCATTCACCTCCTGAAAATCTTTATCTAGGTTTATTTCTTTAATATTAATGAATGGAAGGCCCCTATAGTCATTGCGTGGCTGCCTCCACCCCAGTGTGGTCCCTTCTCGATACATGATGTGATCCCCTAATGAATGTTTTCCTCTTATCATTCTCTTATTAGGGATCCTAAATAATATATACCTTTCTCACTCACCTCAATAAGATCATATATATTTATATTTATAATTACCACCACTATGATTTTTTTCATAATTATATGTGAGGATTGTTTTCAAATTTCTTGGTGTAAGATTGATGTCCTCCTTAGATAATTTTTTTTGCAAACATACCCAATAAATAGAGAATGATATAGGTATGAATCTAAGAATAGACTCTTGTATATTCATGCATCACTAAATATTGGGTGAATCTAAACTAATCTACCAATTATTTTAGGTTGTATATTTCATATTATATGTTTTTATCAATCTTTCTGACCAATACACCACCTTAGAAGGCCTATTGATATTACCTATTCTTAGTAGTACCTTGAAGGTTTTCAACATTTTCAATATATGTCATTGGAAAGTGCCAGAAGTTGAATATTATTATGTTTCCAATGTGTTTTACCATTCCATCCTTATTGATTGAAATTGGAAACACCCTAGAAATTTTGTGAAGATAGGGTTTGGGTCAATAATTTGGGGGTAATGGAATTTAAAAAATGATACCACCTAACGTATACTATGACACATCCATACAAGAGTTATAATGGGTATTTGATACTCTTTGATATGTACCTCCTCATGACATTCCCTAATTTGTGGTACAACCTAGCATGAATTGGTAATCCAAGGTTGGAATGTTTTAGACACTATGATTGAAACTATCATAGGAGTTCCTGGCCATGAACCCATTCATGCATCCCTAGAGGATAGTAGCCACTCACTTAGGAAGGTCACCAGGAATGCTACATAAATAACCTTTAGGTTCTAGTTCTATATATTATAGCCTCGTAATTTGTATAATCCCTCCTAAAAAGTTATCCAATGTTATATCATACTCCTATGATGTGAGATGTTGGGGGTTTTATTGGGTTATCTAGTTATCTTCTCTTCAAACATATTAAAAAACATGACTTTCTTGGTTTGGATGGGGATATATCAATGGGAAAATGGATGATTTCATAAAATCACCATCATCCTTTCCACTAGGATATTTCTAAACACTATAATTTTATATATATCCAATCTTTCATTGTTTATTGGGAGGAACTTTTCATACTATATTTCCTCTAATGGGATATCACTGAAGTGTTCTAGATCTTAGAGATTGATTCCCACCTGTATGTGATAATGGTTTAATGTGTCAGTGTCTAGTAACTATATACTCAGAATCTCAATAAGTAATTATGGGTGATAGTAAACATGGATCTAAGATATCAAAAATACCTTATAGATGCTGATATGATTCATCACATCCCCATAATTCACACAAATATAGTAAACCTAGTATTCCACACCCATTAATCGCTGAAATTCCCTCATGTTTTCAAATTCAAATGTTTGCACAAATGAAACTGATATTTCAAGAGGCTGGATTTCATAATTTTATAATAGTGGGATGGTAAATCATACTTCATTGTTATCTCCCAAATGATAGTCTTAATTCAATTATTGAGAATTTATATAATAATAGAATCATATTACCTTAGGGAGTGTCAAGAATTAATGATATTACACTAATGGAACTCGTCTTGGAATGTAATCCATTGCCTTAGTGTATTTAAATCTACATTCAGGATTAAAATTTCCTCAAGAATATAGAAGTAATAAATATGAAAACTATTATTAAGAAGATACCGCCATTAAACCATTTTTTTCATGATTAACAATGTGTTATTTTAGAATGAAACATCCTAGAATCAATAAAATTACGGATTATATCTATCTCTCCTTCCTATCAAAAACATCTTTAGTGTATTGATCAGCCATTTTTGAAGTGGTTTTTAAATTTTTCTAAGTCAATTACATGCAAGTAAATCCATCATCGTGCAAGTGAGATGTGTCATGACACATCACCTAGGATTACAAAAAGTATTATCATAGAAGTGAAAAAAAATTGGAACATGTAAGTAGAAATTCTAAACAAGTGTCTTTTAAATAGGGAGCTTCACAATCATCATAGATTTATAGCTTAGGAGTTCATGTATTTTTTGTATTTCCAAAAAAAAGATAGCTACTATTAAGTAAGAATATTGGGTAGGCCTACTTGATCTCACTTTGCCCTGTATATAAGAAGGGGGCTATTTGGGTTCTCTGATAATGAAAAAGATGTTCCACAACATAGGACAATATTTGCGTGAATTAGTGGGAAATTATCTAGGACTTGATTTTATCGTTGGAATTCATCCATATACTTCCTCATCATCCCTAATTTTAAGTGGGGGAATTTTTTGGAAACCAAAATTTCATCTGAGAGCTTGAAATGTGTCATATTCCTAAGGTAAATTAGAAATTGTGCCATATAAACAATTCCAAAACCATGGAGGCATTTGTGTATAACTCTTCGTTTTTTTGAAACCCCTTAGTTTTTCATGAAACTCACTTGTTTGAGAAAAGAAATGTTAAATTATTGATGTTCTATAAATTCTGAGAATTCCCTAAAAAATAGAAATGGATTTGAGAAACATTCCAATGGTACATGAAAATCAATAAAGTCGTGAGTTTTATGAAAAAATCGTCATCAAACAAAATATTTTTATGAGAATCCTTCGGTGGTAATGTCATGAGTGTCGAGCAACTCTGGGTTTCATGACACACTCTCATAATATTAACTATCCCCCGATCATACATTATCCAATCCAAAATTGTTAAACACAAGTGAAGTTGTGCAATATGGAACAAAAAATGATAAAACTTTTATAAATAGAGCATCACCCCCTCGCCCATTTTGAAGACATTCCATTATAAGTTGATGAGGCACACTCTCACTCATATAGTGCTCTCTTACACAAAGTCTCTCTCTTACTCATACAACACTCTCACTCATACAACACTCTCTTATGGATTCTCGCATACAGATAAATTACATGAAGACCCTCAAAAATTCATGAAATCTCCTTATATTATGTTAAAGATGGATTTTTGAAACTTTCCACAATGAAAATTCATGTTTGTGAAATATGGAATTCTATAATGAAACTCCAAGCTTCATGTGACCCCAAATATTGCATGTAATTATACATCTGTGACATAGGACCCATCCTTGCTATAAATCCCATGGTTTTCATAAATCTGAAGTAGCATGAAAAAAACATCAGATACCCATATTTATGACTCATTTAATTTAATATATTTACACAAAGGTTTATTGCTCATGTGACTTGCAACAATTCAAACTAGGATTATCAATGAAAAATTCATTCTCATGACTCATGTCATGGACCTGCATGCTCAATCCATTTTCTCTAAGCATGGGTTAGAAAACCTCATTTCCTTTTACTCTGAAATATATGGACCCTAAAATTATGAACCTTATATTTTTCCTAAAATGGGTCATTTATATTATTTTTTTATTTCCAAAATCATATTTTTTTAAACACTTAAGCCCCAGTGGGATCATTATAGATGGAAATGAGCGTCATACACTCTGTAAACCCATGAAATATCCTTATATCCTTCTCTCATACCACATTAACATCAATTGGGAAGTGTCATGATTAAACCCCAATATAATTCAACCTACAAGACTCCAATATTTATATTACAACATCCATGTCCCATGACATTGAACTGCACAACAACATCACCAATAACATGACATTAAAATGCATCATTACACTATGGAGTCAAATTTATATACCCAATTTAACAAGAATATGATTTCTCTTGTGATGAGAATAGCATTACTCATCTGATGAGTATGAAATGATACACCATCTTTTGAGAAGATTCTATGAATAAGTCCCAAAATATCCTTTGTTATTACTCTTTTAATGATACAATAATCCTTAGTGAATTATGTAAAATTTATGGTGTTTTATCATCACATGACCTTAATCTATGTAATTCAACTACATGGGTTTTTATCCTTGTCTTCTAATATAGTATACAGGACCCCTCTTTGAGGTTCGGTACAAACATTATAATAAATCTTTATCTCCTTTATTAGGTGGTAAATTTGATACTTTATCACCGTTATGGAGTATTCCAAAATGCCCACCATACAAATATATGATCCCTACAAGACACTGACATTGACATATAATGCTAACATATACCCAAACAATTATGTGATGAGTTTATGTGAGAATGTTCTCCCACATTACTTTAAACCTATGTCCAACTCATATGTGATGAGTGTATATGGGACCATACACACTAGACTCTAGATATGTGAAGTTCACTTACTCATCTATAGACATATAACCCATCCTAATGAATCATAATACAAGAATTAGTTGGAAAGCCTTTGTAACCATAGTGGGTGAGCCTAAGAAGAATAAATGGTAATTATATGATCTCTTTTTCCCCAATTAGTTAATGATCCTAAGTTTCTACCACATGTAACAATCATGGGATTCCCTATGTGATGATATTATAAAACCTTACGTGGAAAGAATAAGTTTCCCAGATTCATGACTACTAGATTACTCATATAAGGAATGTGGGCCACCTTTTTTGGTGAGTGAAATATGTGTGGGGAGAGGATTTTTAGATGCTTTATGAACTAAATATAAGTTTTATCAAAGAGATAATGATATACCTTGTAGATACCCAATGATTGACGTACATGGACATTACATTACTTTTGCGGAATACTTAATACATGACAAAAACAGACGCCCAAAGACCATATTAGTTTAGTGTCTTTGGAAACTCTGAATGTAATCTTCTAATCATGGTGAAATATCTTCAACATCTCCCATAAAGATCTTCCCCTTCTGGTTTTCTTACCTAAAACCGTTCTTTATATCATGGGGAAAAGAAAACATAAAAATGGCGAGCTCAAATGCTCAGTAAGGGTAAACATATACAACATAAAACAATCCATTATCATTTTAATGCAAAAACTTGAACATAAAATCTAAACATCAAAATCTTGAGCAAAGACAAAAATCATGGAAGTACGTAAGGCATATATCATAAATTAACATAAATCATGATAAAATAGAATGAGAATAAAACATGTAATTGTGGAAAACCATTAATCACATTATATGGTTTCCATAGTAGCCAAGGCATTGCTGCCAAGACCATATTAGTGGACAAAGTCCCTTTCTGAATCGAGTTCACTCCTCGTTCTAGTCCTGTAACACTGAACCGGGTTAACTTAACATTCCATCCATGTCTCTCTCATGAGATATAAATCTTTACCCAATGCATTATATGGAGATATAGGTCCCACCCATCTCATAATGAAATCATTCTTACTTGTTCCACAAAATAAACTTAAAACATTCAGCATAACCCAAAGAATAAAATGGGTTTCATAAACATCATCCCATCATCACATAATCCATATAAAACAAATGGATATTTCATAATAAGAAAAGTGAAACCATGTAAATCATATAGACATTATACTTTAAACATACACATATGAAATAATGTCATCTTAGATGGAAAATGGTTTTGATAAAACACTTGAAATCAATTCTTGAGTAAAATATCCTTTCTTCTTCAAAATCATTTTCTTTTAACAAAATTCCATGAAATTTTAAAAGAAAAGTACATTTTGGAAAATATTTATAAAATATTATATATTAATATTCATGAAAATAATGCGCTATAAACCCGTAAAAATCCATTCATGCCATATAAGTTAAAAAAAATCTTCTCGTACTTTTTCCAGAAAAGTCAAAAAGTACCTCGTATAGTAATCAAAAGAAATATTCCTTACATACCTTGTAGTAAAAGTAAAAAAATGGGTAAAAAGGCCTTAAACATACATGAAACCATTTTTATAAAATAGGTACATGGATAATAAATATAACCCCAGTAAATACTTACGAATAAACAATCTCGGATAAAAATGAGATTAGAAAAGTTATCCCTTACCTTATGTCTGATATTCTTCGTATGTATCCGAACCTCCTATATAATAATTTAAATAGTGAAATTGACATATTAAAGAACCATATTAATTGTTATGATATCATATATGGTTCACTTATGACTTTATATTACCCGTTCTTTTGTAAAATTCATGTTAAAGCAGTGTTTTGGAAAAATCGTTTCATTTATCGTACGTGTTTCAACTTGTTGTTCTTGATATTATTACTTATATCCTGATTTACATAATTACAGAATTTAAAACATGATTTATATATAATATATATTCATCATATACATATATATATATATATGATAGATCAACAAATGGAATGAAATACACCGTTCATAGACACGGTAGGCCGTATGTACGCATGAACGTTGTTTTCGTTTCCTTATTGAATTGAATGGAATTAAGTAGATGACTTACATATATATATATATATATATATATAAATAAATCAAGTATCATTATTATGTCATATATTCATGATTTCTTATTATATATACTTTATAATTATTCTTGAATTGTTAACATGTAAAATGAATCTCATCGCGTCGTGGAGATGGTAATCCGTACGTACGCACGAGCGATGATATCGCTCCCATTTTTATTGAATGGTATTGGAGTGGATGGTATAATATCATAGAATCAGTATGATGTTATAATAATTATATATAGTTATTCTTTACACCATTATACCGATCCAATTAAGGTGCTGGTGGAAAACCTGATTACACCATGGCGTGGAGACGGTATTTCGTACCTATGCATGAGCGGTGATTTTGTTTTCCGTAGGATGGATAGAAGGTGAAATAGTGTAGCTTCATATTTATTATAACATATAAGTATATAATTAATACTTATGTTATTAATTTATAATGAAACAACTAAATAAGAGGAAGTAGAAGAAGAAAGAAACTTGAAATAGTCGGTAGAATAGATTACCTCTTCCTCAACACACCTCCTTTAAACTTCTTCTTAGGGAACTATGGTTGGTCTTTTGAGAAGACCAGAACCTATATGATTTAAATAGATAGGTTGATAAGAGTAATATTTAGGGGTTGTCCGAGATTCATGGCTCAAAAGGGTGTGAAGACAAGAGGGAAGGGGTCCCCTTTTTATAAGGGAGGAGAGGGGCACCTTCAGAAAAACATAAAATATTATTTTATATTAAAGTCATATTCGGTTTATAATAGCTCAAAATTGATTTATATAGAAGAAAAAGTGGGGATGGGTCTAAATCCTCTCAACCAATAGTTTTTAGACAAGTTTAGGTTGCTATTTTAACCTTATCGTTTAGATTTAACTCTAAGTTAAATAATTTAGCTGTTACCATGTCTTCTTGTTTTCGTACACTATATGGTTAATAAACTTACTATAAAAAGACAAAAGAATCCCAAGTGGTTAATTATTAATATATATAACCTTATCTGAGTCATTTTTCTGAACCTTATATTTTTAGGAATATAATAACAATTAATAATATAATATTTGTTTTAAAAACTATTTTATGTCAATTTTAACACTATTTGGTAATTTATTTTCTTGAATATAATAAAAATATGATTAGTTCTAAAAAAGTTAATTAAATCAATTCTAACAAGTAATCATAACCTATAAAATTAGTTTAATTCATAAAAAGTCTCAAATTACATTTATTTGGGTATTTAAAATATCAATTATGTTAATATTTCATTAATAAGGTAATTACTGCATCACCATTGTGTCATAAATAAATTAACTTATTTAATGTTTAAAAATTATACATAAAATACCAATTGTTAGGAAATTTTTTATCTTTCTAATGAATATTTATAGTTTAATTTATTTTATGTATAACTCTATATTAAAAATGTTTTATTTATTAAACTTTGATTTTAGATATTTTAACTCTTTTTTAAATAAAATAATAATAAATGTCCTAATCTAATCCAAGTGGACCTAATGGGAAATATTTTATTCCTAAGGTTGTTTTTGGTTGAATTACACTTATCCAGTAGAATTAGGACATGTGTTAGGGTAATAATAATATCATTTTTACCCTTAATTACCATATTTACTTTTAACCGTGGTAAATAAAAGAAAAAAGTTACTATTCACCAAAAATAATTTTTATCTTGTTGAACCACATTTTACTCGTTGATATTAGTTGTGTCTCTCGGATTTTCAAAATTCCCCTCACAGAAGCGGTAAAAATAATTTTTATGTAAATTTTCAAATTCTCCTAGTAGGTGGGTAAAAGACGGTGAAAAGTTCAATAAAATTTTTATATATCTAAAATTATTATAAAATGACTCCAATAAACAACATTGAACTTATATAGGTATTATATATCAATTTTGACCTAAAATAAATTTAAATAAAATAAATAATTATTTAAATTAAAAATCAGTTTTTAAATTGTAACCCAGTGTTTTCACTATTCATCAAAAATTGAATGTTTTCAGAAAAATACCAAAAATTCACCCTAGGATAATTTTGATATTATGAATCTAAAAATAAATTCCATTTTAAAAGATAAAATTTATAAAATTCCAAAAATTGGTTATTAATGTTCATAACAGCTAGTTTATATAATATTTTAACAATATATCATTGTTTAGTGAAACCCAGTATTGCGTACAACACATGCTATCGAGGAAGGTTGTGATTGTGTGTAATGAAAGCCAAGTCATAGTTGCGTGTAGTGAAATACTCTTTTGTTGTTGCGTATATTAGAATCCAACCATATTTCATTTTTACATTTAATATATGTATATATACACTCAATGTTGCATAGAATAACTACTATCAAATGAACATGAAATTGTGCGTAACACAATCCAAGAATAGTGTTGCGTATACTATAAGCTAATATGGTGTTGGTATAGCACAAGATAATCTTGGTGTAGCGTACAATAGAAGATATGAAAGAAATTAAAAAGAATATATCTCATAAAATATCGGGGTGTTACATTCTACCCCCCTTAAAATGAATTTCACCATAGATATTCATTAGGGTTATAAATGGTTTATTACATGAGATTTTCTTTCATAGAAACCCACATCATAAAAAGGAACACTAAAACTTAATTTTAAAAAGTGAAGTAGGAAACAGAATGCTTACCCAAATTAACTCATCACTGGGTTTTCCACATAGGAGAACATAGGTGAAAATATGGATATGGAAGAGAAATCTAACCATCATGTTCTTATGGAGAGTGGTAAAGAACATGGCTATAAAAAAGTCATCAATCACAAAGCCATAAATTTGTGATGATCTATGGTGCCATCTGATTTATCGGGTATGAGGGTACTAGGACAACATTTTTGGTTTTCAAGATTATTTCCCTAATGTTGAATATTTTTTGAATTAAAAGAAATACTTACTTGATTTTGGTACAATCTCACTGTTTTTTGTGCCTTGAACAATTTCCACTTCAACTCTTAAATAAATGAAGTTGAATTTGTCTTCTGTGAAGTGTTAGCAGATCATGCGATAGAATGATAGGTCATTCCATATGTCTCAAACACAGGGCTAGAAAAAGTTATCAAATATACATAAGTCTATCTATAGTAAGGTTAATCGTTTAAGATTCCGAAAATAGGCTTATAAGTCTTCTATCATACCGCTTAATATAATAAAACTAGTTTTTACTAACCATGGACTTCCTGTACGCCAGTGGTATGCGATAAAGGCATGTCGTACTTTAGTTGTGGGTTTGATTCCCACAGCCTTGTCCGACACGATGGGTTGTCGCTCGTCCTATGGGTTTTCCTTTTTCTAAAACTATACTATTATAATATTCCAGAAATAATATTGAAAAACAAGTTATATCTTTAAATAATACTATCTTATGTCCAACATAATCTATTCCAATCTTTAGGCTTATCCAAAATACATCTGTTCAATCTCATAGTATAAAGAAAATTATTACTAGAGAGGTCATATACCAAGCATGTGAATACCATCATTTATCTCCCATATATCATAAGATATATCTTGTTGGTCATATTCCAAACATGTGAATACCTTAATCATGTATTCTTTTGAAACATGAATTACCATAGAACATTAGCAAAAACATGAATGCTGTCAAAAGTTAACTCATTCCACATACCAAAATCCCAAAATTTCTATGTACTAAAACCATGATATCACTTTGTCCTTATTTCAGTCATGAGCTCATCAATACTATAAAACATCTCATTATATCCTTATCCCGTCATTATGCACATATCATCTACTTTCCAAAAATATATGAATTAACCTTTCATGGTTACCAGTACCATTCAATATATACTTTCAAATACTTTAGGAAAAACAATAGTGTAATATTCCTTAGATGTGTCTTTATTCCATAGTACCATTACTTATACAACATAACTCTTGATAAACATAAATCATTCCACTACCTTTTTAAACCATTGACCAAGCTTCGACACTTCTTTCATCTCATATATGATTTGTAGTCTCCTCGTCATCATCCATATATATACTACCCATATGAATATGATGGTTCTCTTCATGAGATTTTCCTTTAGGACATTGGTTTGCATAATGCTCATACATTCCACATTTAAAACATCTAATCATTGTTGATGTCGTAGTAATACTATTATCCTTCACCATGGTGTTAACTGAACCTTTACCTTTGCACTTACTGGATTTGTGTCCTTTTCCGCACCCAAAGCATCTTCCAGTCCCTTTGAAACATTCTCCTTGATGCCTCTTCCCACATGATTTACATGAGAGAAATTGAACTTTCTTTCCTCTATGATCATCATGAATCTCAATCTCTCTCTTATTAGTTGAGTCGGGAAACATACCAAAGTTGAGATTATTGATCATATTATGAGATTGCTTATTAGGCATAATAATGATGTTTGGACTTCCAAATCTCGTTTCATTTGGTTTCTCATGAAGAATATCATTCTATTGTCCATCATATCCTCCATTATTGTGAATCTTCCTGTTTCCAGCCATTTTCTAAAACCCAAAAATAATAGTGTGAGAGGCCAAAATCATGCCAGGGAAAACAACATAATAAAGGGGGAGTACCATCAATATGTAACATCTTAGGTTAAATTCTAAGATTATTGCCATAATTCTAGGACTATAACCTATACATATACTTATCCTTAGGGACATCCCTAGACATACCTTGGAAATATCTCTAGGAATTTTACTAAAGTTTTTGCATCCTAGTTTCCAAAGGTTAACTAAACCTTCGCTCTAATACCAACTATAGAGACCCACAGCTTGAGGTACATGGACATTACATTACTTTTGCGGAATACTTAATACATGACAAAAATAGACGCCCAAAGACTGTATTAGTTTAGCGTCTTTAGAAACTCGGAATGTAATCTTCTAATCATGGTGAAAGATCTTCAACATCTCTTATAAAGATCTTCCCCTTTTGGTTTTCTTACCTAAAACCTTTATTTATATCCTGGGGAAAATAAAACATACAAATGGTGAGCTCAAATGCTCAGTAAGGGTAAACATAGAGAACATAAAACAATCCATAAACATTTGAATGCAAAAACTTGAACATAAAATCTAAACATCAAAATCTTGAGAAAAGACATAAATCTTGGAAGTATGTAAGGCATATATCATAAAGGAACATTAATCATGATAAAATATCATGGGAATAAAACATGTAATTGTGGAAAACCATTAAGCACCTGATATGATTTCCATAGTAGCCAAGGCATCGCTGCCAAGACCATCTTAGTGGAAAAAGTCCCTTTCGGAATCGAGTTCACTCCTCATTCCAGTCCTGTAACACTGAACCGGATTAACTTACTATTTCAGTCATGCCAATCTCATGTGATATAAATCTTTACCCAATGCCTTGGAGGGAGATATAGGTCCCACCCATCTCATAATGAAATCATTCTTACCAATGCCACAAAATAAACTTAAAACATTCATCATAACCCAAAGAATAAAATTGGTTTCATAAACATCATCCCATCATCACATAATCCATATAAAACTGTTGAAACCTCTGTAGAATTAGTTGAACTCATATTTTGATACTCCCAATTATGCTCAATTATATTTTGATAATCCCAATTATGCTCAATTATAGTTTGATAATCTCTATATTTATTAATGATTAATTACTTATTTCTATACACCATTCACATATTCATATATTATAATATTTATATTATCTTTAGAGAATTTAGTTACTAGATGGATATATATTCTTACTTATCCCATTCTGGAAATAGAATGCTTAAATAGACAAGAGGTCACCGATACAGACAAGTCACTATTATGCAAGCCTACCGATACATCAAGTCCACTGGTACAACAAGTCTACCGTTACGTGAAGGTCACCGATACACTAAGGCAGCTACCAGTACATGAAGGCTACCGTTACACGAATGGTCACCAGTACATTAAGTCTACCGCAACCAATCAAGTCTACCGACAGACATGAAGGATACCATTACACAAGAAGTTACCGACACAAGAGGTTGTCGATACAAAGACTTACTGATACACAAGGCTATCGATATCCAAAGCTATCGTTCCATAGAATCTGACGCTGCCTTAATTTCTTTATCTTTGTTTAATCTAACCAATGGTCATATCAGGTATATTTTAATGCTCGGTCATTTATTTAATGAAGGTTGTTGGATGTCAAGGAACAGTACCTTGTACCTGAAAAAAGAAATCATTTCTTTTGCCGGATCTCATGCTATAAATATAAGAAGTCCCTGTTGCTGCAAATAGAAGATACAAGATACAACATAAATACAGAAGTGGTCTACAAGTGACATACACAATAAGATCTCATACAGATATACATGCACAACCAAGAAGACACAGAAGCTCATACACACTCGTGCTTACTCAAGAAGAGCTGTGTACTTTCACGAGGATTTTTAAGAACATCATCAACTACATTTTTACTATCTCTGAACATGGATGTCAAGAAAACAACAATCTATTTTTCCAGAAAAAAACCAGAAGAGGACTCAGAACCATTTCTGATCAAATCTGAAGGATTCCAGAGCTACACTGCAATCACTAGAGCCATTCTAAACTCTATATCTTCCTCAGTGATTTATTCTTTACATTACGAGCAGTGTGTGTCATCATTTTAATTTACACATACATTGTTTCATGAACCTTAACTGTAGGATTTATAAATCCTCATTCAAACTCCTTACATCTTCTATTTCCCACTGTGGATAGTGTTAGAGGTCGTGTGTGACCTGGACAGCTGTATTTGCTGTTGTTTTTGTTTCCCACGAAGAACTGTGGTAGAGGTCTTTCACCTGGACAGTTGTAAACAATTGTTAAACCCGATCTAGGGTGTTGATAAAATTTATATAAATTTTTGAGAGGACTAAGTCTCAGCTTGAGATTGAACCTCTTGGTTATATCTGCTATGCTTTATTTATTTTTATCTAAAACCTTTTTATTCCGCTGCTAAGTGCTTCAAAACTTAAACTATTTTTCAAAGTTACTCTGATAATTGAATTACCAAGTGTTTTCATTATTTTTAAATCATTAGGTTAGTTTCAAAAGATAATCTGATATTCTGATTAGATTAACTGGGAATTAATCAATCCCTTGAGAACCTAACTGAACGTTTTCTTTAGTTCAAATTCACTACAATTCAATTAGTATTTTAAATTGGGGGATTTTAGTAAAAGATTTTAGACAGCAATTTTAATTGGAATTCAATTCACCCCCCTCTTGAGTGTCCAATCTGACCAACATTTGGTATCAGAGGAATAAAATATTTTCTAAAGTACTCTATTTTTAAACTTTTATTTTTAGTTGTATTTTAAAGTTCTTAAAATTTCTGTTATTTCTAAATTTTTATCTCTTTAAAAAAAATTAACGTAGTTATCATGGATAAAATACTTGAAGGTGTTGCTACAAATATACCACCATTTTTCAATGGAAACAGCTATGCTCAATGGAATATTAAGATGAAAATTCATTTAGAAAGCATGGGTTTTGATATTTGGACTGCCATAGAATAAGAATTTAAAATTCCCACTACTGTTAGATCTACTTGGAATGAAGCTAATAAGACAGCTTAAAATAATAATTACAAAGCTATGAGTGATCTGTATTGTGATTTAGGAGATGAGGAATTTAATAAAATATCTACTTGTAAGACTGCATATGAAATTTGGGATACTTTAAGTGTTTCTCATGAAGGAACAAATAATGTTAACGAAATGAGATTGAACACCTATACTATTAAATATGATAATTTTACGATGAATCCTGATGAACCAATTTATTATATGTGTCTCAGGTTTAACAAAATTGTCAATACAATGATCTCACTGGGAAAGGATGTTTCATCAAAGGAGCAGATCATGAGAATTTTGAGATGCCTACTAGAAATATGGAGGGGCACTTCTGTTTCAATCAGATAATCTTGTGATATTGGTAAACTGCTAGTTAAGGAACTTATTGGTAAGTTGATGATGTATGAAGAAGAGCTTAAGGTAAAAAAATAAGAAGAAGATTAACCGAAAAGGAAGTCAGTTGCCTTCAAGACATCTACTTCAAAGAATAAGGATAAGGAGAAACTTCAAGCTGTAAGTGATAGCTCAAACTATGAAGAAAGTGAAAGTGCATCTGACAGTGATGTAGAAATGGCTCACATAGCCAGAAGATTTAAGAAGTTTTATAGGAAGAAGAAGTTTTTTAGAAACTCAAATTACAAAGGTATGTATGACAACAAGGCACACAGGAAAAGGACTGGAAGAAATCTGACAAATCTGATGAAGTTGTCTACTATGAATGCAAAAGAAAAGGACATATAAAAGCAGACTGTCCAAAGATGAAATACAAGAAGAATCATGAGTATAAGGATAACAAGTATAAGAAATCCATGAAGGCTACTTGGAGTACTTCTGAGGATAGCTCCAGTGAATCTGAAGCCTCTGAGACTGAAAACAGAAATAAGGCAAACATGTGTTTTATGACAAACACTTCTAAGGTAACATCTGAAACTCCTTCTTTAAATACAAATTATTCTAAAGATGATTCTGATTCTAAAAATATGTCAAAATCTGAACAGTTTGAATACTTTGATATGTTGGAAGAAACCTGTAATTAGCTGAAAGACAAATACCAAGGTTTAAAGAAACAGTATGCTTTAACTATTAAACATAAATCTGATCTAGACATAGAAATGGAAAAGAATGCTCAGTTTCTTAAAGAAAACACTGATCTAAAATTGTCAAATGAGAAAATTAGGAAGGATTTAGAAAAGTTTACAAATGACGAATATACTCTTACTCAATTGATAGGTATGCAGATTGCACCTAGATATACTACTGGTATAGGATACCAACCTGGACAAAGAAAAATTATCAAAACTAGATTTATTTCTAAATCTGGACAGAATGTAGATAGTTCTAGTTCTGGAAGTCCATATGATTTAACTAGTTATATTCATAGTTACGGATCTAACAAGTTTTATCTTTCAAAATCTGTTGATTCTACAAATTTTATGAGACCCATAAGACAAATTTGGGTACCTAAAGTTTTATTGGCTAACCTGTCTGGACCCAAGAAAATCTGGGTACCAAAATAATTTCCCATCTAAATATTTTTTATAGGGAACCTGCTTAAAGAGCTCCTGTAGAAATACTTTGTAATTGGACAGTAGATTTTGAAGACACATGTCAGGAGACTTCTCATGCTTTAAAAGCATAGTCAGAGTTGATGGAGGCTTTTTCACCTTTGGTGATAATTCTAAAGGGAAAATCATCGGCTTAGGCCAGATTGGTAACACTGACTCAGTATTAATTTCTAGAGTTCTATTTGTTGATGGAATTAAGTGTAATTTACTAAGTATTTCTCAGTTATGTGATGATGGTTTTAATGTTAAATTCGAAAATAATTCTTGCAATGTTTTTAATTCTAAAAATGCATTTCTGCCTTGCGAAATGAAAATGTCTATGCTGTTGATTTAAATTATTTAGCCATGGAAAATATTAATTGTTTATATTATTTTCACAAAGAGTCTTGGATTTGGCAAAGAATATTAGGACACTAAAATGTACATTCACTTAGAAAACATACTAGGAAGAACTTAGTCAGAGACCTACCAAAACATGAATTCCCCGCAGATAAATTTTGTAATCCCTATTAAAAGGGAAAGCAACATAAAGTTTCTTTCAAATCAAATAAAGAAGTGTCAACTTCTCAACCTCTTGAGTTGGTTCACATGGATTTTTTTGGACCTTCTAGAGTTTCTAGTTTAAATGGGAAGCACTATGTCTATGTTCTAGTAGATGACTATTCTCGATATACTTGGGTATATTTTCTAGCTCACAAAAGTGAAGATTGTTCTTACTTTGTTCAATATTCCAAGTCTATAGAGAACCTTAGTGTACTAAAGATTAAAACTTTGAGAATTGATCATGTCCGTGAGTTTGAAAATCATGAGTTTGAATCCTACTGCTCACACAATGGCTATAGTCACAATTTCTCTACCCCTAGGACACCTCTGCACAATGGTGTAGTAGAAAGGAAGAATAGAACCCTTCAGGAAATTTCCAAAACTATGCTCAATGAGTATGACCTACCTGTTTATTTTTGGGCTGAATCTGTTAATACAGCTTGTTATATTATCAATAGAGTTTTGATCAGACCTGTTCTTATGAAGACACCTTATGAGTTTTGGAACCATGGGAAACGTAAGGTTAACTACTTAAGAGTTTTTGGTTTCAAAGTCTTTATTCTTAATACCAAAGATAATCTTGACAAGTTTTCATCCAAGAGTGATGAAGTAATTTTCCTAGGTTACTATATTTCTATTAAATCCTATAGAGTTTTCAATAAGATAACCAAATGTGTGGAGGAATCTGTTCACATCAAATTTGATGAAACTGACCCACATGAACCTAAGAACTCTCTTGAAAATCTTGAACATGATCTCTCTGTTTTGAACCTTAATGATAAAGACAGTGGACCTATAGTTAAAACATCCAATTCTGGAAATTTTCCAGAACCTGCTTCTGTGGATTCCCAACCTGTTGATGAACCTGAAATCTCTAGCCCTACATTTTTGAGACCAACTAAGATTCTAAAGAACCATCCTTTAGATGCTGTTGTAGGTAATCTAGATAAAGGAACACCGACTAGAGATTCTCTATGAAATCAGGTTGAACATCAAGTCTTTCTTTCACAGTTAGAACCTAAAAATATCAATGATGCTATCAATGATGAATTTTGGGTAATGGCTATGCAAGAAGAACTAAATCAATTTGAAAGAAATAAAGTATGGGAATTAGTAGAAAGACTTAAGGACACTTTAACCATAGGCACAAAGTGGGTGTTTAGAAACAAAGTTGATGAATCTGGAAACATCATTAGAAACAAGGCTCTACTTGTTGCACAAGGTTACAATCAAGAAGAAGGAATTGACTATGAGGAAACCTTTGCACCTGTAGCTAGATTAGAGGAAATTAGGATCTTACTTTCCTTTTCATCACATCTGAATTTCAAGTTATATCAAATGGATGTGAAAAGTGATTTTCTAAATGGTTTTATTGTTGAAGATATTTTTGTAGAAGAACCATCTGGTTTCTCAAATCCTCACTTTCAAAATCATGTTTTTAAAATTTCTAAAGCTTTATATGGTTTAAAACAAGCTCCAAGAGCTTGGTATGAAAGACTTACAAATTTTCTTATTTCTAAAGGATTTACAAAAGGAGTTTTTGATCCCACTCTTTTTATAAAAATAATTTCAAAATATGTTTTAATATACAGATATATGTTAATGATATTATTTTTAGATTTTCTAAAAATTCTCTATGTACTGAATTTTCAACGGTTATGAAAAATGAGTTTGAAATGAGCTTAATGGGAGAGCTAAAGTACTTTCTTGGATTTCAAATGTTTCAACCTAAAGATGGTATTATTTTAAATCAATGTAAATATACTAAGGAATTATTAAAACGTTTTGGGTTGGATAGTATTAAGGGAAGTTATACACCTATGAGTACCACCTGTAAATTAGATATTGATGAAACTGGGAAACCAATAGATCAAACTAATTATAGAGGTATGATTGGGAGTTTACTTTATCTTACTTCTAGTCGACCTGATATTATGTTTAGTGTATGTATGTGTGCTAGATTTCAATCAAACCCTAAATATTCACACTTACTTTCTGTTAAAAGGATTCTCAAATATCTTAAATATACTGCTAATTTGGGACTGTTTTAACCAAAAGGACCATCATTTGATTTAATAAGTTATTCAGATGCTGACTTTGCTGGATACAAGTTAGATAGAAAGAGCACATCTGGAACATCTCATTTACTTGGAAAGTCCCTAGTATCATGGTGTAGTAGGAAACAGAACTCAGTTGCATTATCTACTGCTAAAGTAGAGTATATAGCTGCTGGTAGTTGTTGTGCACAGATTATGTGGATGAAACACACTTTATTGGACTATGGATTAGATTTTAAACATGTTTCAATTAACTGTTATAACACTAGTGCGATCAACATCTCAAAGAACCCTATGTCTAACTCTAGAACCAATTACATTGATGTTAGAAACCACTTTTTAAGAGATCATTATCAAAGAGGTGATATAACTCTTGAATTTATAGGCACTGAACTCCAATTAGATGATATTTTCACTAAGCCATTAAGTTCAGAAAGATTAAGTTTCATTAGACACGAATTAGGAATGATAACTTACTCTTAAAATAGTTAGACAAACCTCACTATTAGATAAACCTCACCATTAGATAAACCTCACCGTTAGATAAACCTCACCGTTAGATAAACCTCGCCGTTAGATAAACCTCACCGTTAGGACAAACCTCACTATTAGGACAAACCTCACCGTTAAGATAAACCTCACCATTAGATAAACCTCATCGTTAGATAAACCTCACTGTTAGATAAACCTCACTGTTAGGATAGACCTCACCATTAGGATAAACCTCACCATTAGGATACACCTCACCATTTAAGGACACCTCACCGGTACATCTCTCGCGCTGTTTTAAATTTTCGTATTAAGGCCAAGACTTCGAACTTTTTTTTAATATGAGATTTATTTTATTTTTGAATCCTAAATGATATTAAACCCATCTCTAGACATCAATCAATCACCATGAACCCGTCTGTTCAAATCCCTCCTACCTAAACCTCTCAAGCTCACAAAACCCTAAGCCTCAGAATCTGAAATGGCCCGTGTGATGCGATCCTTAGTGGATGAAGGTAATGTGCGCCGCAAGCTAAGAAGAATAAATTAATCAATTCCGGTGTTAGTGGAATCAGTGTAAGTGTGGTTCGAAGGAATCATGTGAATCCGCATTTATCGAAGCGAGAAATTGTAGTGGAAAAGGAGTTATGTGCGGAATGGTTGTTGGAAAGTAATTCCTTGATTATGAAGACCTTACAAGAGAAAGGATGGCTCGAATGCTTCATGAACAATAATGGACCATATTATCTAGTACTAGTAAAGGAGTTCTATGATTTTTTTTGTTTTGAGATTTCAAAAGAGGATAATAGGATTATTTCATTTGTGAATGGTCAAAATTTTTCATTTTCATCATTTGAATGGGATGATAACCTTAGAGTTCCTCATAGTGGTGATTATGGATTTTATTCAAAATCCATACCAACTGCTAGTGATTTTTTCAAATATGAGGATTCCTTGTTGGAATTGACAAGAAATAAAACCCCTGGAAAGATTATTACAGCAGAAATGGAAGGGGAGGATAAACTACTTTTCAAGTTCATTTAGAATGTGATTTTTCCAAGGAGAAGAGATTTTTCTACCCTCAGATTTCAGGATATTTATTTGTTGTATCTATTAAAGCATGGAGTAAAGGTGAATTTGTGCAGATTGCTAATGATTCAGATTGAGGATATGACTAGACCGAAGTCTAAGTCCAATGAACTATTCTTTTCTAAGTTGATTTCTATTATGTTGAAGGCAAAGGAGGTAGCTGGACCTCAGGATGAAACTATTGTGGTTAAGGATAACTTTTTCCCCACCAAGACTTTTTGTAAGTTTATGAAAGTTATCTGGAACCCTTGGATGAAATAATGGGTTAATGATGAAGGTAAAGTCTTTGACAAGTACACTCCTGTGGACCATCCTTCTAGACCAAAGGATGTGAGGGATCCTGTTCTTGGACCAGATGAGCCAGAACCGGTCTACAGTGATAATGAAGCTGAAGCTGAGGAGGAAGAGACATCAGTTGAGGAAGGAGGAGACCCAGATTTTCCTCCTAGTCATGTGCATCAAAATATTTCATATGGAGCAGCTAGCCCTCCAAAAGAACTACCAAGGAGAGAAACTATTCTAAAGGACAATGATACTGATTCCACTGAAGAAGAATAAGAAGAAGCATATCAAAATGTTGTCAAGGACACCTCTAAAGAGGATGAGGAAAATAAAGAAGAAGAGCTCAGTTTGAGCCCTCTAATTGCTAATACAGACAGGATAGTGCCTTGTCAGGAAGAAAAAGTAGCATCTACTTCCCTTGATGAGAGAGTCTTTGATGACTCAGAAAAGGATAGGACTAACCCTACTGTTGAAATACCAGAGCAAATGGTTATTGAATCTACTGAAGTTGTAGAGGAAGTTGTAGAATTGCCTCAAGCAGAACAGTTAGAGGAGATTCCTCAGGAGAATGTTCTAAGTGAGGGGGAGCATCTTGGTTTAGTTTCTGTGTTGTATGACATTGAAGGTTGGACATCAGATCCAGGATATATGGCTCTTGGACTTGATTATGGAGATTATGATGAGGAAGACCATCCCCAAAGGGAATCAGTAATCCTACCTGTTTTAGTTGAGAATTTGGCAACCAAGGAGGACCTTGAGTGATTAAAGGCAGAAATGAAAGAATAACTGAGAGAATCAGTGATAGATTTGAAGAAAAGCATGGTTGATGAAATGAGGAGTGTGGAGAAATCCCTGGAGCTATCTCTGGGATGTGTTGTGTCTAGTACAGTGAAGGTAATGATGGGTGAAGATAAAGTATGCCATACTCAAATTGAGAGTTGGACAGGAGTTGTGGTTGCTCTAAGACAATCGATTGCTTCATTGAATTCCATGAACAGCTCTCAAACCCAAGTGAATAGTGATATCAGATATATCAAAGAAGTAGTCAAGAAATTTGTGGAAGTATTTGAGGATTTTAAGAAATCAATCAAGGAACATTTGAAGAGTCAAGATGAACTTGTTCAGAAGGTGGTTAGTAATCCGACACAATCTTTCAAGGAGACAACAGCTTTCTCGGTAAAACCCCTTCCCTCATCCAGCTCCACTGTGAACCTTGACCAGAACAGAACTATGATCCAGGAATAGTTGGCTAAGGCCAGTACCAGTGGCACCTCAGATACTCAAATCCTTGCTACCACTAGGGAAGTTAGTAGTTTTGTTCATGATCACCTATGGGCAGCTACTACTTCTCAAGAGGCAATTAAGAATAAAGTGGATGCTTACTTTGAGAAGGTCTATACCAATCATCAAATGACCAATCATTTCAAGCTATTTATGGAGAATATGAAGTTGCCTCCAGTGACTCAATATTTCAGAGAACAGGTTAGTAAGCTTAGGGAGCTAACTCTTTCCTTGGATAAATTCATTGAAAATCGAGATGATTTGGTGTCAGCAATGGAGAGAGGAAGTAGTATTATCATGAATTTCAAGAACCTGTTGCTACCATTCTTGCATGTGGATGCCAGACCTATGATTTTACCTTCTGCCCTTCCTGCCTCTACCTCTGGGAGTACACCTCAATTGACTGCAGTTCAGGCTATTTGAAGCTTAACTCCTATGATCACAAAAATAAGCACAGATTTCAGATCTGATACAATTTCAGTGGCTGACACTCCAGTTTTTTTCAGCTATTCCCAAGCCATCTACTCAATCTGAACCTACAGCCTCTTCTATTACTGAGGGAAAGAAACTAGTTCAAGAGGAATATTGAGTGATTCTAGATGTTTTTGATAGGATTCACTTGTATCTTTGTAATACTGACTTTATCAGTTTGTACCTTTTGTGATTTAATGGAAATTTACTCTTACATTCTCCACTTTACTATGTTTCTATGTAATCTGTTCTCTTTTAGTCTCTACCTTTATCTGATTCTACCCTTCTTTTTTTAATCACAAAAGGGGCAAAAGAACCTAATGAGAACTGTCAGTGTAATTTCAAGGGGGAGAAAAATGAGAACTTTTTTTAAAGTTTTTTTTGGAAATTCTTTCTCTAACACCATTTTATTTTCCTTAATACTTTGGCATAAGTTGTGATTATCAAAAAGGGGGAGATTGTTGAACCCTCTGGAGAATTAGTTGAACTCATATTTCGATAATCCCAATTATGCTCAATTATATTTTGATAATCCCATTTATGCTCATTTATAGTTTGATAATCTCTATATAGATTAATGATTAATTACTTATTTGTGTATACCATTCACATATTCATATATTATAATATTTATATTATATTTAGAGAATTCAGTTACTGGATGGATATATATTCTAACTTAACCCATTCTGCCAATAGAATGCTTAAACAGGCAAGAGGTCACCGATACAGACAAGTCACTGTTATGCAAGCCTACCGATACATCAAGTCCACCGGTACAACAAGTCTACCGTTACGTGAAGGTCACTGATACACTAAGGAAGTTACCGATACATGAAGGCTACCGTTACACGAAAGGTCACCGGTACATTAAGTCTACTACTACTGTTCAAGTCTACTGACAGACATGAAGGCTACCGTTACACAAGAAGTTACCGACACAAGAGGTTACCGATACAAAGACTTACTGATACACAAGGCTACCAATATCCAAAGCTACCATTCCAGAGAATCTGATGCTACCTCAATTTCATTATATTTTTTTAATCTAACCAACGGTCATATCAGGTATATTTTAATGCTCTTTCATTTATTTAATGAATGTTTTTGGATGTCAGGGAACCGTACCTCGTACCATCAAAAAGAAATCATTTCTTTTGCCGGATCTCGTGCTATAAATATTAGAAGTCCATGTAACTGAAAATAGAAGATACAAGATACAACATATATACAGAAGTGATCTAGAAGCGACATACACAAGAAGATCTCATACAGATATACATGCACAACCATGAATACACAGAAGATCATACACACTCACGCTTACTCAAGAAGAGTTGTGTACTTTCACAAGGATTTTGAAGAACATCATCGACGATATTTTCATTGTCTCTGAACCTGGATGTCAAGAAAATGACACTCTGTTTTTCAGAAAGAAACCAGAAGAGGACTCAGAACTATTTCTGATCAAATCCGAAGGAGTCCAGAGCTACACTGCAATCACTAGAGCCATTCTAAACACTATATCTTGTTCAGTGATTTATTCTTTACATTACGAGCAGTGTGTGTCATCAGTTTAATTTACACATACATTGTTTCATGAACCTTAACTAGGGGATCTATAAATCCTCATTAAAACTCCTTACATCTTCTATTTCTCACTGTTGATAGTGGTAGAGGTCGTGTGTAACCTGGACAGCTGTATTTGATGTTGTTTTTGTTTCCCATGAAGAATTGTTGTAGAGGTCTTTAACCTGGACAGTTGTAAACTATTGTGAACCCTGATCCAGGGTGTGGATCAAAGTTATATAAATCGTTGAGAGGACTAAGTCACATCTTGAGACTGAACCTCTTGGTTATATCTATTGTGCTTTATTTAGTTTTATCTAAAACCTTTTTATTCCGCTACTAAGTGCTTCAAAACTTAAACTGTTTTTCAAAGTTACTCTGATAATTGAATTAGCAAGTGTTTGAAATATTTTTAAATCCTTAGGTTAGTTTCAAAAGCTAATCTGATCTTCTTATTAGTTTAACTGGGAATTAATCAATCCCTTGAGAACCTAACTGAAAGTTTTCTTTAGTTTAAATTCACTACAATTCAATTAGTATTTTAAATTGGGGTATTTTAGTAAAGGATATTAAACAAAAATTTTAATTGGAACTCAATTCACCCCCTCTTGAGTGTCCACTCTGAAAAACAAAAACAAATGGATATTTGATCATAAGAAAAGTGAAATTATGTAAATCATAAAGATATTATACTTTAAACATACACATATGAAATAATTTCATCTTAGGTGGAAAATGGTTTTGATAAAACATTTGAAATGAATTCTTGAGGAAAATATCCTTTCTTCTTCAAAATCATTTTCATTTCACAAAATGCCATGTGATTTTAAAAGAAAATTATTTTGTGGAAAATAGTCATAAAATCTTATAGAGTATTCTTCATGAAAATAAGTCGTTATAAATCTGTAAAAATCCGTTCATGTTGTATAAGTTAAAAAAACATTCTTCTCGTAATTTTGCCGGAAAAGTCAAAAAGTACATCATATAGTAATAAAATGAAATATTCCTTACATATCATGTATTAAAAGTAAAAAAATGTGTAAAAAGACTTTAAACATACATGAAACCATTTTTAGAAAACATGTACATGGATAATAAATATAACCCTAGTAAATACTTACGAATAAATAATCTCAGATAAAAACGAGATTCGAAAAGTTATCCCTTACCTTATGTCCAATATGATTCGTATGTATCCGAACCTACTGTATAATGATTTAAATAGTGTCATTGACATATTATAGAATCGTATTAATTTATATGATATCATATATGGTTCACTTATGACTTTATATTAACTGTTATTTTGTAAAATTCATGTTAAAGTAGCGTTTTGGAAAAATCGTTTCATTTATCGTACGTGTTTCGACTTGTTGTTCTTGATATTATTATTTATATCCTGATTTTCTTAATTAAAGAATTTAAAACATGATTTATATATAATATATATTCATCATATACATATATATATGATAGATCGATAAATGGAATGAAATACACCGTTCATGGAGACGGTAGGTCGTACGTACGCATGAACGCTGTTTTCATTTCCTTATTGAATTGAATGGAATTAATTAGATGAAATACATATATATATACATAAATCCAGTATCATTATTACTTCATATATTTCATTATTACTTATTATATATACTTTATAATTATTCTTGAATTGTTAACATGGAAAATGAATCTCATCGCGTCGTGGAGACAGTAATCTGTACGTACGCACGAGTGATGATATCATTCCCATATTTATTGAATGGTATTGGAGTGGATGATATAATATCATAGAATCAGTATTATGTTATAATAATTATATATAGTTATTCCTTACACCATTATACCAATCCAAGTAAGGTGGTGGTGGAAAAACTGATTACACCACGGCATGGAGACGGTATTCCGTACGTACGCATGCGCTGTGATTTCATTTTCTGTAAGATAGATAGAAAGTGAAATACAGTTTATTAATATTTATAATAACATATCATTATATTATTAATAATTATGTTATTACTTTATAATGAAACAACTAAAGAAGAGGAAGTATAAGAAGAAAGAAACTTGAAAGAGTCGGTAGAAGAGATTACCTCTTCCTCGACGCACCTCCGTTAAACTTCTTCTTAGGGCACTATGGTTGGACTTTTGAGAAGACCAGAACCTCTATGATGTAACTAGATATGTTTATGAAGATTAATGTTCAGGGGTTGGCTGAGATTCAATGCCCAAAATGGTGTGAAGAGAAGAGGAAAGGGGTGCCCTTTTTATAAGGGAGGAGAGGGGCACCTTTGGAAAAACATAAAATATTATTTTATAATAAAGTCATATTCAATTTATAATAGCTCCAAATTGATTTATTTAGAAACTAAAGTGGGTATGAGTCAAACTACTCTCAACCAATAGGTTTTATACAAGTTTAGGTTACTATTTTAAATTTATCTTTTAGATTTAACTCTAAGTTAAATAATTTAACTTTTACCATGTCTTCTTGTTTTCTTACACTATATGGTTAATAAACTTACTATAACAAGACAAAAGAACCCCTAGTGGTTAATTATTAATATATATAACCATATCTAAGTCATTTGGGGTAACCTTATATTTTTAGGAATATAATAACAATTAATAAAATAATATTTTTTTTAAAAACTATTTTATGTCAATTTTTACACTATTTGGTAATGTATATTTGTGAAAATCATAACAATATGATTAGTTCAAAAAAAGTTTACTGAATCAATACTAACATGTAATATTAACCTATAAAATTATTTTAATTCATAAAAAGTCTGAAATTACATTTATTTGGGTATTTAAAATATCAATTATGTTAATATTTCATTAATAAGGTAATTACTGCATCACCATTGTTTCACAAATAAATTAACTTATTTATTGTATAAAAATTATACATAAAATACCATTAGGTAGTAAAACTTTTTAGATTTCTAATTAATATTTATAGTCGAATTTATCTTGTGTATAACCCTATATTAAAAAAAATTAGTTATTAAACATTGATTTTAACTATTTTAACTCTTCTTTAAATAAAATAATAATAAATGTCCTAATCTAATCCATGTGGACCTAAAGGGGGATATTTTATTAATAAGGTTGTTTTTGGTCGAATTGCACTTATCCAATAGAATTAGGACATGTGTTAGGGTAATAATAATATCATTTTTACCCTTAATTACCCAATTTACTTTTAACCGTGGTAAATAAAAGTAAAAAGTTACTATTCACCAAAAATTATTTTTATCTTATTGAACCACATTTTACTCCTTTATATTAACCATGTCTCTTGGATTTTCGAAATTACACTCACAGAAGCATAAAAAATAATTTTTATGTGAATTTTCAAATTCTCCTAGGAGGTGGGTAAAAGACGGTGAAAAGTTCAATGAAATTTTTATATATCTAAAATTATTATAAAATGACTACAATGAATTACATTGAACTTATATAGGTACTGTGTATAAATTTTTACCTAAAATAAATTTAAATAAAATAAATAATTATTTAAATAAAAAGTCGGTTTTTATATAGTAACCTAGTGTTTTCACTATTCAACAAAAATTGAATGTTTTCAGAAAAATACCAAAAATTCACCCTAGGCTAATTTCGATATTCCAAATCTAAAAATTAAGTCCATTTTGGAAGATAAAATTTATAAAATTTCAAAAATTTGGTATTACTATTCATAACGGCTCGTTTATATAATATTTTAACAATATATCATTTTTTAGTGAAACTCAGTATTGCGTACAACACATGTTATCATGGAAGGTCGTGATTGCGTGTAATGCGAGCCAAGTTACGTTTGAATGTGGTGAAATACTCATTTGTTGTTGGGTATAACAGAATCCAACCATATTTCATTTATACATGGAATATATATATATATACACTCAATGTTGCGTAGAATAACTACTATCAAACGAACATGAAATTGTGCGTAACAAAATCCATGAATAGTGTTGCGTATAAAGTAAGATAATATGGTGTTGCGTATAGCACAAGATAATCTTGGTGTAGTATAAAACAGAAGATATGAAACAAATTAAAAAATATATATCTCATAAAATCTTGGGGTGTTACATAACTTGGGTTTTATATATGAGCTTCCTCGTGTCCCAGGGATAATATTCCCTTACAGAAGAAAAGAGTAAGACCCTTACAGATTTACAACACTCCCAACTTCCTCATCTACTCTGACTATAGGTATCCACCCTATCATGTATTAAATTGGGTTAATTAATTGGATTACATTAAAATATCTCACTAGTAATGTGATTCATAATTATGTTTTAGATCTCTAAGAGAGGCCATGATTGGCGATGAACTCCATAGAGGAATCCTTGTAGTGAAGACTCAACATTCAATCATCCCCTTTTTATCATGGATCCAACATCATCATGAATGATTTTGGAGGTTTAACACCTTTTTAAATCTAGATTATAGGGAAAAGAGAACCAATACTAGCCCAAACATGTAGAACTAAATATGAAAAAAATGTACATTGGTGGAAGCATTGAAAAAAAATGGTTCAATTAAAGACAATATAAAAATTTTAAACATCAATAGATAATACTCAACTTATCTAGAATAGGTCCTTCTCATTCCCTAACAATAATAAACCCCAATTTTAGATTTACTCTAACACTAATTTTCAACCACATGAATTCTAGTGATAGTGGGAGAAGATTAAATTAAGGGGAAAAAATAGATATTGGAGAGGGAAGGGTCAAGAAGTATTTTCAAGGAATGATCCACTTGAACCCAAGTATAAATACATAAAAACATAAGTTAATAAGGATGAATATTATCATAGGAATGTGTATGGTATATTCTAATGTGAGGGAGGATAATAGAAAGGATAAACAGTTAAAATTGAGTAGGGGTGGAAGAGTATATTTCAATTTTTAACGAATCCAGGTAGGTCATGTAGATCATACACACGTTTTTTCTATATGTTTCCCAACTATGAATGGGAAACTACCTAGAAAATAAACCCAACCACATGGTTTGACCTATTAATTACATGAAATTTCTACGAACTATGTTCGAACCATATCAAATGGTAATATAAAACTGTAGAGCTGACTTCAATGCCTATCACATGGTTTACCTAACAGTGTTCATGTTATACACCATTATCTATATATACCAAAGTTACCACATGTTTTCTCCATGGATCCACATTGTTAAATCAAATTTTACACTACTCATGTAGAATATTCATTCATAAAACAAAATTAAAATAAAATTCTGATATGTAAGGATAACTATATAATTTATAGTAAACTATTCACGGAAGAAAAAACTCAAAATTTTCCATTTTTGGGGATGAAAATTATTATAAACAAAAAATGGCCATCAATCACATAAAATTTAATAAAAAAAATTATAATGACATGGAGAATTTTTCAAATTATTTTCCACCCTCATTTCAACTAATAACTATCAATACTGACCTCTCTAGTGATGTAGGTCTTTATGTTTTAACCTAATAAATCTCACACATCTAATACCATGAGATCGAACTATCATAAATTTATTATATAATAATATACCAATTCTAAGTCAATTATTATCATCTCATAAAATAAATATTGTTTAAAAAATTAACCAAATCACATTTCATTATTTGAACCTCATTTGGAAAGATATCCAAAAAATATCACTAGTGTACCCATATACTAACCCTAAATCTGGAATAGTCATGGGAAGCTATATTACTTGGAAACCACTAGTGTAATTTCCTATATAAACCATATAGTACCTTCAATTCCATTCATGTTAGTCTAAATTTAAAAACAATATATTAAATAGATTACTAATATTTTCATAATATTCATGCCATTTTCAAGGAATTAATCCCCACAACTTTTTCATTTTGAGATAAATTTCACCAATTTTAGTTTTCAATGATATTTTGGGAATTTCTAGGGAAACAGATTAATTAAATATTTTCAAGTTTTTACATTGATTTTTAAATATATATTATCACATCATGATTTTTATGAATATTTTGTTTTGGAGATTGAAATTTGGGTATTTTGAACAATTCTATGAGTTAATATGATATATTGAGTTTTCCTCAAATGGAATTACATTATGCCTCATAGGATTTTTACTTTTCATAAAATATTTCTTTTGAAATTTCCTTCTTTTATTAATTTTTTTATAGAGAATTTAAGACATTTTTCACTCATATAGGACGTCTTGTGAATGTGTATGATATTTTTGGAAGTCTTGTAAGACAATTCGCTTTTCAAAAAGATTATCTCTCATGATGATTTTGAGATCATATAATATTTCACCAAGTATATGATATTTCTCACCATGTATTATATTTTTATCTATTATGATGATGAACATTTTTAAACATTAAGTAATTATTGAAAATAAACTTCACAATACTAGATTTTATCTAACCACATGCCATAGCCACAAGGATTCATTTGAAGAGGAAGATCAAGAGATGATGATCGATTACAAAGATAAATAAAATCTTAAGGGGTATGGAAATTAATTTATCATATCTGTTACTAATGAACTTGTTGTTTCTACCTCCTAGATCTTATAAAAAGTAATCTATTATATATACATAAAGATTCTCAAGAATTATTAAAGGTATAAATAGGATTCAATTAATTATTCCATAGATTTTCATAAATACTCAAACCCTAACAAAAGAATGGACTCACGTGGGAGAGAGATAGATCATGTGGACTACATAGGTACATGGAATGGTCTAGGGATTCAACAAAGAGAAAATAGATATATTATTGTTGTGTTATCCAAGCTTGGATAAACTCTCAAGTAGATATGGATGTGTGATCCAAGGATTAACCCTTCTAAGTCTCTAACATTTTCATTATATTTTATTTTTATTTTTATTGAACAATACTTCTTAATAAAGGTGTTATTATTCCTTATTAAATGATTTTATTATAAACTATTCTACATAGTTACTCAATTTGTAAAAGTAAAGTAATGTTTCTAATTATTTCAACTTCTTTTACAATGTCTTGTCATTGATAATAGTTAGTTAAATTATATTTTTAAGGTATTTGGGATCCTGAATCACTTTTGAAATGGGAAAACACCTATACTAAGGTATTGGTATAGTGAATAGACATATTTAGGTTTTCACCCTGAGTAAATTTGGTAAAAACTGAGAAATAAAAATTATATAATCATCTTAGACAAGGAAGAACTAGGAATTATAAAGGAACCATAATTTACATAGATGCTACTTCAAATTACAATATTTACTCTCTATCTTCATCTACTTCCAATATCCATATTTTTATCCTTTAATTATCCATTAATCATCTTTAATTTTTAATTGAATTAAAAAAATCCATAATTGGAGTTAGAATTTCATTGAAAAAATAGAAAATAAAAGTAATGGTTTTAGACTTATTTCTAACAACCTCTATATGACACAACCTGAGGGACTGATACACTACATTATATAGAAGAAAAATATTTGATAAGAGTTATAAGTGGTATATATTCCATAAACTATCACTCTTTTGGGGGATATTACATAAGTTTATTTTAATTTTTTTGTGTTCCCCAAAAATCTAATCGTAACGTGTTGCCTTTATATACTAAAATAGATAAAAATAATCACTTCAGGGAGAGAAATATTAAAGATTCTATTGTCACTAGTTTTGATTCTACCACTAAACCCCAAATAACAAACATATCTAGACCTATAATGACTATAAAAAATTAAAATAATTAGATTAATCCTATGAAGAAAATTAATAGAGTCCTACAGAATATCCAGATTCCCCTGCTAGTTTTGATATTAAATATTATTTGATTCACCAATTCCAAAAATTCAATAGATTTCCGAGTGAAGATCTAAACAAAAAATTTCTAGATTTTAGTTATCACTCTATTAACATAAAAACCATTAAATAGAGGGAAATTAAATGATGATTTGATATTTTCTTTTTTCATTAAGAGTATAAATAATGGTTCTTTTATTCACATTCAACCTTGATCTGTGATTCACATGAACTGAATAAAAATCTTGAAATATATTTACTTGATTATAGAATTTTTTAAATTAAAAATAAATTAATGGAATTAGGAAAACTCATGGAAAAAAATTCATTATTTATATAAAATATTAATATTAATGTTTATTTGTTTTATTCATCACCAAACAAGTGTAATCATTTTGATCTAATATTTTTATGAATTATTATATATTACTAATATGATTATGAAGGATGTAACTATTTTTGGATCTTTATATGATTAAATACTTATCAAATTCAGAACCTTGAACATAAACATGGCCCAAAATTCCTAGTTGTTTGGAACATGAGGCCTTTTATTTGCTAAATCTACCTAAAATTTCTATATTCCTAATTTAAAGAAATTTTTTATTATAATAAAACTTATTGATATTACCACCATGGTTTGATCAATGGTGTTTTCCAACACTCCACTACCCTAACTAAGACCTACAAACTTTTAAATTACATGTACAGTGTGGAATTATTCTTCAATGAAATTTATTTTTGGATAATTCCTTCAATGTCAAAATCCTATTTAGAATTTTATTTTTTAATTTCTTAGATGTATATTTCAACCATACCAATAAATATATTTTCAACCCAATAAAAATTATATCCATGGATTGAATAATCAAACTCAAGAAATATTAAGATAGCCCAAAAATTTAAACATATTTTTTAAGATGAGTAAACTGGTTATAAATATCGATAAATCAATGAGAAATTCAATTCTCATCCTAGAAAGAATTTCCAACCTGCTAATCCTATAAAAAGATCTAATTTTTTTTTTGAAGAATATGTGGGAAAAGAAATTATTCAATAACAAGAAAATTCACAATACCAAAATATCTTATTGAATACTTTGATGGATTAAATTGGTTAAGTTTTTACTGATGTTCCTAGTATTAACAACCCAATCAATGGTGCTTTATCACAACAACATTGAGTTATCCTTTGATATAAAATTAAGGAAAGTCTAAGTACTATTGTACTTAGTAGTAGAAGCAAAACGAATAGTCCCTGAATTAAAATATTTAATTATGATTTTAAACATGAAACTATATAGGATAATCCTAAAAATATTTCACTTGTTTTAGAAAATGTTTTAAATAAATAATTTTCTGAAAATATTTTCAAATAATCTAAAACTATAGGAAATTTAAAAACTATTTTCAGAACAAATCACTATCATGGGAACATCCATTTCATGGAAAAAAAATAAATAATGGTTAGAAAGGGATATTGGTTCCATATGTTCAAAATGATCAAAATAAATTCAAACCACCAATCCCAAATCCTTAGAGTATTCTACTAGAGAAATCAAGGGTTGTATCTAGATAAATAAGCCTAGAAAACATCCATAAAATTTACATTCTATATCCATTTGTTAGACTCTTTGAAAAAAATGAAAAGTATTCAAAAACAATTAGAATGAAATTTATTGTGAAAAAATAAAATTTAATGGATGAGATAAAATAGACTTAAGATGAAATTTGTCCTCAGTGATAAAACATGATTTTCCTGTCAAATAAAAAGATCTTGGAAAATTTTCTATTCCCTTAACCATAACAAAATTTGAGTTCAATGATGTCATTCTAGACATATGATCCTCTAAAACTATTATGAAACACACGTTTTATTCACAATTATAGGGTGGAAAACTAAGACTTACTATAATAGTCATTCAACTTGCAAACTGAATTACCACTAGGCCTGCTAGTGTTGTTGAATATGTTCTACTTCATGTAAGAAAAATGGATTTCCCATCTAATTTTTATGGAATATATACAGAAGATACCTGATTTGGAACACATGAACCTATTATTATTGGGAGGTCGTTTATTAAAACTACCAAATATATCATTAATATCCCTGAAGGAACATTTTTATTTTCATTTTTAAGTTAATTAGTTTACTTTTATATTTTTTGGTCCTCAAAAACAAAATTCAAAATCATTAAACATATCAAGTAAACATGATTGGATAGCTTTCTATTTATAATTTTTCTAATTTTGAATATTTTTTTTTATATATTTGATTTTGAAAATCATGAATCTAATTTTAATAATTTTTTGGATAATTAAGAGGATTTTTTGAATGTTTTGTTGGGAAACAGGAAAATGAAGAATCTAACTGTTGTTTGGGATATGATAAAAAATTTGACATAATATATATCAATGTTGATATTATTGAAGAATATAAAATAACTAATTGTGAACCTGCATAAAATTTTGAATACTATGAAATCTACATGATATCTTTGAAATAATTTTATCATTTTATATGTCAAAACACTACTAATAATTTTCAAATTGATAATATTTCTATTGGCTTTACATATATTCCAAACCCCTTTAAATATAGTAATTTTATGAAAGAAAAATCCTATGTACAAATTATTATACAATATGGTTTCCTTATCTTAATCACAAAATATTCTCAATATAATGAAGAACTAGGTTCTTGAATCATTTTTACTAAGTCACATGTATTTTTTTAATAAATAAATTCTTCCACCTGAATTTGTGTTGAAACCATTTCTTAAAATATAAAATGTTCCGTTAAATATTATAATGGGAAAATTTATATTATTATTTCCAATAAAATATCAATGTACCAAGATAACCAGCTAGTATTATTCCTTATGTATTAGAATAAATCCTTATGATAGACCCTCTCTGGTCTTGCCAGAATTATTTCTTCAACATGGAAGTGTAGAATTTTGTTATAAGAATGTGTAAACCTATTAGAAAATTTAAAATAAGAATAAAAATAATTTTTATATGTATTTAAAAAGAAGTTACCAATTTTATAAAATCTATAATAATATTCCAAATATATGATATCTAATGTGTAACCACCATTCAGGTTATCCATAAGAAATGTGGCTTCACAATATCAAATAATAAACCTGGTGAACTTGTCCATTTCAGACTTCCAAAAAATTGGAGGATGTGTATTGTCTATAGAAAACATAACTTAGTCACTATCAATTCATGATGACTCTTCTTGATCATGTACATAAGTAATTTACTAAACAATCCAATTAATATTTTCTAGATTGATTCTTTAGTTATTTTCAAATCCACATAGCACCTAAGGATCAGGAGAGAACTACTTTCACATGCTCTGTTAATATATTTTCTTATATAATGATTCCATTTGGTTTATACAATGCACTAAGAAAATTTTAAATATGAATAATGTATTTTTTAGCTTCCAGAAATATATATTGAAGCCATTATGGATGATTTCACTATCTATGGATCTTCATTTAAATTTTCCATAAGAGTTTATCTATTTCCCTTTACACTCATATTAAAAAACCTAATTTTGAATTATAAAAATTGTTATTTAATGGTGGAAAATATAATTTTACTTTGTCATATTTTTCTAAATCTACAATTCAAGTTGAAAATTCCAAATTTCAGGTAATTCCTTCCATACCTTACCTAAAAATTAAGAAAGATATAAAATAATTCCTTGTTCATGCTATTTTTGAAAGTATATTTATAAAAGACTTTTGTAAAGTAAATTTTTAATTATCTATTTTTTTCAAAATAGAAACATTGTTCTCCTTTTATAAGAATTGTAAAGAATCCTTTAAAGTGATGAAAAATATGAATAACCCCACCAAGAATCCAACCACAAAAATTGAACATATTATGTGATCTTGGCCTTTTGGAGATTCCTCGTGCTCATTTTAAGGTATTATTTTACCCCTGTTTTGTTATATCTTGGTTAGGTTTTACTTTGGGGTTGTTTTGGGTGATTTTGAAGAAAATAAGAATCTCATGGGGCTATGCACGGTTGGCCCATGGTTAAGGAAAACCATATGGTTTTCCAGAGGAAAATGTGTGCCCTATTTGGAGCAATAGGATGTGGCACATGGTGGGTGTATGTTTTAGGCAAACCATGTGGTCTTCTTCCCCAAAAAACTCACACTCATACAGAGGATGCTTTCATGGTTAATTCATGGTTTTTCAAACCTTGCTCTCACCTAGGAGTAATTATGAACACCCTATGTAAGGGCGCATGGTTAAGGTGTATGGTTTTTAAAACCATAAACCTCTTCCTAGAAAAATGTTTTCACGTGTTTTAACCCCCCCCCCCCCCAATTTTTATTAGAATTCATAAAACCCTCAGTTTTTACCCCTAATCACCCCATCTCATCACTAAATTTATTTCATCAATTTTAGAAGCATCTTAGTGAATTCAAAGTCCCCTTAAACCCCTTCCGATAAAAATTGAAGATCCTATGAAGGATTAAATACATTTTATGGTATGTGATCTCTTCCCATTGGATTCATTTAAATCTCACATATTTCTATATTCTTTTTAAGAGATGATTTCCTCTTTCAAAAATGAGTTTAGATCTAGGATTTTATTAGTGTGTTTTGTTGGGCCTTTGTCCTATGATATGACCCCTGATATCCTCTTCCATTTTGATTTTAATAGACAAACATCAAATTGGGGATATTTTTTTGGCTAACATTTATCAATAATCTTGATTTTGGTTGTATAATTTTAAATTCCCATAGTATTGATTATAATTAGGTGTATATAATTGTGCAATTTAAATTTTTTATATTGGGAAATTTCATTTATTTTAAATTGAATAAGTTAATTGTTTTTTCCTATGTGAGTATAAAATTTATTAAATAAATGTATTTTGAATTTTTAGAATATTGGAATTATGGAATTGTTTGAATAAATTTTTATAGATATTTTTTATAAATGGATTAGTATTTTGAAACCATGTTATGTGATTATCTAAGAATGATGTGAACAATGTGTTTTGGGATAGAGATTACTGCTCCAAATACCCATGGGGTTCCATATTGTTCCTCTAGGCCCCCATGACATATATATATATATATATATATATAATTTTATAATTGATTTTTGTGATAGGGATTACTGCTCTAAATACCCATAGGGTGCTAGAAAGCTTCTCTAGGTTCACAATGATTAAATGCGAAATAAGAAATTATATGATCAGTTGTCACAACCCCATACCCACAAGGTGTACCCCTCCTAGGATGGAAATGTAAGAAGGTAGATACTGACCCCTGATTCTGAACTCTAATAGGCACCGGGTTGGAAACTAGCATCAAGGTTATAGTAAACACACAAATGGGAGGCATTACCCTCTAAGAGAACACATGCGAAAGAGAGAGATAAGACAGACACCAACCAACTCCAACTTAGACTACAATATAAAAGAAATACCAATTACACATGTGTAATGTCATGAAAAACTACTAAAACTGAAAGGAAAAACTACAAGTACCAAAGGAAACTAAAAATAGTTGGAACCACGAAGCCCTAACAGCTCCTGCAATCCCATGTTAGTAGTAACCAGTATGATCTCCAACCTTTTTGAAGTGACTTAAAATAGTTTATATATATGGGTTGAGCATAATAGCATACTCAGTAGGATCCTCCCTGGATCCACTCATTCAAAAGTAAATAAAGCACGTTAAATCACAGTGAACAACAAGTGAAACTAACTCGTCTCCTAAAAAGGTATAATAAGTTCCCAACATCACCATGGGTAATCACACCATGTATTGCATACAAGAGTATATAATATAATAAATAATATCAAGGGTACCCTGATACCACTTCCCCACTGGTTTACCGCTTTTCCCGCAATGTCGCATGTCCTAAGCATCTCTCTCCAAAAAGGATTTCCCATAAACACCTAAGCGAAGCACAACAACATGCACATCATGCAGCATAAACACCACATCCGTGTAACCAAAGTAACCAGGTTGTTTCTAGGAGCCACCATAGCTTTCATAACATGTATCATACATCTGGTATTAAACCTCACACCATTATAGCTCATACACCGAGTAAGGATCCTCAATCCATCACAGTCTATACACATTACATCAATAGAAGTCCCAAGGAAAATATATCTAGAATACATGTGTGTTAATAACCACAAGAAATTACATCCCTCTACACACATATATGGGAAAAACCTGTCGTTGTGCCTACCAGCACATGTAACTACCAAGAGAAGAGAGTGTGCCAAAGGGGGTAGTCATCCATCCATCCTCCCTCCAGAATGTTGGGGAAAACACCTCCCCAAGGCTCATAATACCTATCGTGTTAGTTTCCCTAACTAACGGGGTGAAGTAGAATATAGAAACACCAAAAGTACAGAATATACTATATATTAATACCATACTTTGGGAATAACCTAGTCTTAGACTCAACTGCAGCTAACATCTCTCAAACTCCTGACTTCCACTTCTAAGACAAGGTATCATATAATCACACAACCATTTAAAGAGATTTATTACATTACTTTATTCTCTTTTTATTAGTTTCACTTTACATTAGTTAATTTAATAAACATTAATTAACCATTAACAATTTCACATTATATTTCATTAGCATCGCACCCAAAGTCCAGTATTCCATTAAATTTCAACCTCTCCATTTCATCCCAACAAACTCCAACCCCATGGGTTAACATAAAATATTCAATCATTTATTAATAGAATTATAACTTTCCCATATTCCCAGGCATTCTAGATAAATATTATAAGCTACTAAATACAAGTGGGTTCAACATGGTGGGTAGTTGAACTACTTGTCAAGTCTTTTCCACCTATAGAAAGAGTATAGACCCATCTTCCCTCAAGAAGCTAAACACAGAAATCACATGTCATACCCCGCGTGTCTTCACCCCTTTTGGAAGGAGGGTAAGCAAGAACAGTTACATTGAGCAATAGGGATAGTAATGTATATAAAAAACCAACAAAATTCATAAAACATACAATCATTCAAAGCCAACCCGTTTCATCATCTTTAGTGTCCTTTTAGACACCCACATGAATAAACTGATGCATTTTGCCAAACTAGGTGTTAACTGCTACCACAAACAATGGTCCTCCATACCCCCACATATCACAACAACCATACAGGCTCAAATCACAACACTAGCATCAAAAAAATATCATATCAACTGGTCTCTTGGCCTTTAAACAAGGCATGAAACCTTCAAAAATAATGAGCTCTCTCAGCTCTAAGCATAAGGCTCTTAGCCCTTACAAGAAATAGGGTAACTTGGATTCCTATGAGGAATTATCTTTTATTAGATAACCAGTTCTTTAATACATCTTTAATTAACCAATTTGTTATTTTTCGGTTCCACTATAGAAACCTAAATGTCAATCTATCATAGTTATCACAAATTCACTAAACATACTTACTGAATTAATTTTGTTAACATCATATTACAACAACAACAACAACCATATTCATTTTCATGCCTATTTATCTTCAAAAAATAATTACAATTAATCAAAGTTTATATTATTTACCAATTTTCACCAAGAATGACATGCTAAACAAGGAAATTATAGATATCCAACTATCAATAAAAACAAGAGGCAATAACATATGATTGATACCAATTGATATATCGTGTTCAAATATTTATTATATCAATTCCATTGTGTTATAGTGGCTAAATAATGAAAACTCTATGAATGCAAGAAAAATAAAATAGAAGAAAAAAATCCACTACCGTAAATTTTTCTTAATGGACTTTATACAAAAATAATACAAAAAATGAATTACGATCGCCTCCCCCATGAAAATTGCATCCACCCAAGGATGTTGTGGAATGATATGATCAACCGATACCCATGAAAACTCCATTAAAATCATGGAGATCACATGCCATAACATTTCATGGAGAAGCGAGAGAATAAGGATCAAGGAAACACAAGAGAAGAGGTAAATCATACATTCTATTGATAATGGATCGATACTTGTTGCTTGCAAAAAAATAGGGGGTATTCATGCAGCAGGAAGAAACATCAAGAGGAAATGATCCAAGGATTAAAGGTTTATCACACTACTCTTATGGGAAGAATGATAGGTTCAAGCATCTCACACTAGGGAATAAGAAGGTAGAAAAATGGAAGAAGATATCTCATCCCTTTAGAATATTTTGGATGAAGAGGTTTAAGATACGATATATTTTCCATTAAAAGTGTATCACATTAAACCACATGGTTTGACCAAATAAGGGCATCCCAAGCCTTAGGAAAATTAATATAGGAGTTACGGGCTTCGAATCAGCCTTAAATTCCTTAAAAAAGACCTTCAATGCATTTAACCTCAAAGAAAAAGTTAAAGGGGTGAAACTGTAGGAAGCTGGAAACGATGTTGGAAACACAGTGCACCCACCAATGTTAAAAACATTGTACACCTACCGATTTTGGAAGCATTGTAGACCTACTAGTCTTAGAAGCATTGTACACCTATCAATGCTGAAAACTGTATACACCTACCAATCCTGGAAACATTGTACACCTATCGATAGTGGAAACATTGTACACCTACCAATGCTGGTAACACTGTACACCTACCGATCTTGGAAACACTATACACCTATCGATCCTGGAAACATTGTACACCTACCAATGTTGAAAAAATTGCACACCTACCAATCCTAGAAACATTGTACACCTACTGATCCTAGAAACACTTTACACTTATCGATGCTAGAAACATAGTACACCTAATAATACTAGAAACATTGTACACCTACTAATGCTGGAAACACTATACACCAAAAGATACTGGAAACACTACACACCTACCAATCCTGGAAACATTGTACACCTACCAATGATGGAAACACTGTACACTTACCGATGCTAGAAAAATTATACACCTACCAATCCTAAAAACATTGTACACCTACCAATCATGAAAAATCGTACACCTATCAATGATAGAAACACTATACATCTACCATTTCTTGAAACATTGTACACCTACCGATGCTAGAAACACTATAAACCTACTGATGCTGCAAACATTTTTCCTGGAACTATAAATTTAGAAAATATTTGGTGATAAGTCACCTAGACCACCCAGAACACTAAAGACACATGATTTAATCAATGTAATAGACTGGAGAGGTCTGGACAATTACATAAATGGAATACCAGGATTTAATGAAATGTGATATCCTTTTAGTGTATGGTTCAGTCTCCATCGCAGGGTAATGTGAGTATTATTAGTTCAGTTGTCACTGAGAACTCAGGGACATATATTTTTAATTAATGAATAATTTAATGTGAAAGTTAATTAATTTATCATTTCTACCTAATTCTTTATAAAACATCATGCACTATTATAGATTGGATTTTTCTTTACAAATCCTTGGTGTTGGCCTAATATGTTGTACTCACAACCTACTTGGGATACATGATCGGTACCCAAATAGACCTCATGTTTACATGAAAGGATAAAGGTAAGATCCCTATGTTAGATGGTTGAGTTGGGAATTGGGATGGATCATGAATGAGTGAATTGGACATAATGTTGGGACCCACATGGGATTTGTCAGTACATCTTTATTTTATATTTTTATTTGAAATTTGAAATTTATATGGATTTAAATATCCATTGTTTTTATTTATGGTCATTTATCCATGATTTCATATTATCATGTGATGTTGGTCTCGTTGATTGTGGTATTATCATAATTATTATTTTATATCTTTTGTGGATTTTTTATTAATTTTATTTGTAGTGCTACTTTGATAATGATTGTATAGCCTCCCCGCATTACATATTAGACATTCACTATTATTTGTAAGCCTCTAATATACTGGGGGCATGCCATTGGTCATTTAACTTAAAAAGATTAGGCAATGGGTATTTAGAACCCATAATATTACATTACAAAGTGGTATCAAAGGGGTTTTATTTTATTTTTAGTTGTCTTACTATTTCATAGAGGAAGATAGAAGACTACTATTATTCAGACCTTTTTCATGATCTTTTTAATGGGATTATCTAACCCATGTAGGGGGTAACACAAATACCCAATGTTGGATTTTTGTTTCTGATGTTTTCTATTATGGTTTAATGTTGTTTCACATTGAGTGATGCACTTATTGTGTGATGTTACTATTTTTTTAGATTTTTCTTTTTTTCCTTGTATTGAATGAGAGTTGTGTATATAATAATCATCCTATTCACTCAAGATTTAATGCTACATAAATTATTTTAGAAATTCATAGAAAATTATTTTTTGGTGATTTATTGGAAGTAAAATTATTTTCTTTATTCTGGTATTTTAAAATTGAAATGGTAACGAATAAAATTTTGGTAATTATAAATGATGCTAATTATGTTAAATTAAAATATAAAAATGGGTTTCTAATAAGAAAAATGGAATGCGAAAGTGTTTTACTCTAAGTTATCCATGGCCCTGATGAGGGATGTTTGAGGGTACTGATAGTGATTTAGTTTGACCATGTAGTGAAATATGTGAGATGATTTGTTTTATCCTGATATGAATCCCACTTATTTAAAAATGTAAATGTTGTTTTTCTCATAATACATGTGTTTTTAATTGTAGAACCTTTCCTCCATGATAGTATTTTCTAATAGGATGACAGAAGGATATGGCTAGAAATTATTCTCTAACAGTGGAACTAGAGTACCCAATAATTCTACGTAAAGGGGTGGGAGATAAGTCCCATGAGAACTATGTCTGGTTTATACAATTTATGGAAAGAGACCAGGGGTGGGATTTGTAAAATATTTCCTATATTACATAGGATTTCTAGTTGAAACACCCTCTAACCTTCACCAAAGTGGGTGGACTTGAGGTGATTTATTTCTAGATTGAGAATATTTAGATGATCCTTGATCATTTAGAGACCTCTTCTGATAAGTGTGTTATGTTGGAATATTTTATGTTATGTGATCATGTAAAGCATTGGTAGGACTTTCATAATTGATATTAGAAGATAGAGTTCATGGAATATAAATAATTTAAATAGATGTTCCTAGAACACTTTTACCCTAAGACACTAAGGTCGGAGAGGGAAAAGGTTTTTATGTGGTTGACCTAAGAGAGAATGTTTGTGACGAACTATACAGGTCAATTTATTGATATTCTTAATTTTTTCCCAATATTGGTAAGATATGAGGATTCTATGGAAGAAATAATTTAGTATGGGATTAAATGTGAGAATAAGTCCAAGGTTTACATCTTTCTGATGAAGAAGTTTTCGGAGGTGGTGAATCAAGCTCTAATTTTCTCAGGGAAATCTGAAGGAGGCTTCTAGTGGAATGTTGTTGGTTTCTATTATACAACTGAGGGGGAATTATTTTTTAGAGTAGGAAGAATCACTATAAAAAATCAATGGGGAAATAGAAAAATTAGTTCTCACAGAGAAGGATCACTTACTCAAAGTATTAATAGAGTGTGTTTCCACCAGTGTGATAGGTCAGGTCACTATTGTAACCAGTGTCCTCGACCACCAATGGAGATTCAAGACAGAAGTAGAATGGCTCACTTATAGAGGTATTCCAAAAACCTTTGACTGGTTAGTAATGAAGAAGGATCCAGGAAGAGTCAAAACATTGGGTGAGTGTGTTCTACCCCATATCTGTTGGGCATTTGGAGTTCATCTAACCATGGTGGTTGAGGAAGTAGACATGGTACTTTAGGGAATGAGTGTATGTTTCACCAGATTGGTGCATCACAGGGGACCCATATTTTATCACAAGTAAAAGATACATGACATTTTCATGTAGTTCATCCTTAACTTGTGGATAATGAGTTTATACCATCTAGAGTCAGAGGTACTATTCTTATAGATTACATTCTAGACAGTGCCTTACTTTATATAATATCCTCTTATTATTTTATATCTTATTAACTTGTGAATAGTTTATGTTGAAAATTTTAGTTTTTGAGTGAGTTTGTGTCGATCGACACACCATTATGAGTGTGATAAAAAGAAATTTATTCTTGAAAGGGGTGTTTTCTTGAGGTTTTTGAGTATTGATTCTATTGGGATATTTTTATACTTGACATGTTAGGTTTTGAATTGATATTGGGTATAGACTGGAAGGTATTTTACCAATACCATATTTATTTTTTACCAAATGAGAGTGACATTTTATTATTGTGAGGGTAATAATTATATTCATTTTATAGAATTAGATATCTAGGAATTTTTTTTAGGTCTTGTTCATAAAAATCTGGGGGAGCTCACCATCCATGTTTCAAGTATTTTTATAGATGATGGGAATGTGAATCATGATATATTTATACCTATAGTGGACCAGTTCCATGATATTTTTTCTAAAGGATTCTTAAGGATTCCACAAGATACAGATGTTGATTTTATAATTGATCTCATGCTGGGAGTTGATTGAGTTTATATTCCACCATACATAATGTCACAAATAGAGATTCAAGAGCTCAATACTCAGCTGGGATAGTATATGGATAAGAAATTTATCCATTCTAGTATGTCTCATTGGGGTTAACTAATATATTTTATGAATACTTTTGATGGGAAATTGCATTTATTTGATGATTATTTAAAGTTGAATCGAATGATAGTGAATAACTGGTGTCATCTTCTACTTATCAATGATATCTTTGACCAATTTAGAGGAGCTTGTGTTTTCTCCAAGATTAACCAAAGATCGAGGTATCATCAGTTGAGGGTAATAACTTATGATATATTAGGGAATACCTTAAGAAGAAGGTATATACTATATGAGTTCATCATGATTCCATTCGGGATGACGAACTCTTCTATTATGTTTGTTTCCTTGATTAACTAAATCATCCACCCATACATGGATCGGTTTATGGTTTTTTATGGTTGAAATCTTAGTGTACTCCAAGAATAATTATTTTCATGCCTAACATCTTGATATGATCTTATGTACTATGAGAGAGAATCAGTTATACACCAAACTATGTAAGTGGAAATTCTGGATTTAAGGGGTATATTTTTTGGTCACACCAACTCAGAGGAAGGTGTTTCAATGGACTTAGAGAAGGCACAGACAGTGGTTTCTTGGGAGCAACCCAGTAATTATTTTGATATATGATGATTTATAGGGTTGTATGGTTATTATCATAGGTTTATCTAGTATTTTTTCCATTTTGTAGAACCACATTTAGGCTTGAAAAATAGGGTAATCAAGTTTGAATGATACGTAAGCTTTTGATAATGCTTTCTAGAAGTTGAAGAAGTGTTTGACTACCACACCGATCTTGATCCTACCTGATCTGGGTGAGGATTATACCATGATATTTTATTTATCTAGGATCATATTGGGAGGTGTGTTAATTAAATGATATAATTTTTTTGTGTGTGGGTCATGATTATTGATTCCAAATGATCAGAGTTGCCACACATAGGCTCTCGAGTTAGATATGGTGGTTTATACCTTGAAGTGCTGGTGAAAATATCTGTTGGAAAAAAAGGTTACTAAGTATATTGACCAAAAAATATTAAAGTATATCTTTTTTACAATAATATTTGAATCTATATAAGTTTATGTGTGTTTATTATATGAATTAATTTGATTTTTGAGCTAGCATATACATCTAGGAAGGGAATCAATGTTGTTCGCTCTTTGAGGAGGAAGACCCAGACATATAGTTTAGGATTCCTGTTATGAGTGGAAAATGAAAACCTTTATATGTGAGATGAATATTGAGGTTTGGGAGGGCTAGGAGAAAATGACCCTTTTATCCTTGTCTATTGATTCTAAACATTTGATCCGGATCTAGGATAGGTAGTATGAGGATCAATAGTTTTTTTCCTAAATGGAAAGTGTTAAAGGTGGGGAGTCACCTTTAAATTGGACTATAGATGAGGATGAGATCATCTATGTTCAGAACTATGTTGTTGTACAAGCGTGTATTCATGAAGAGTTGATGCATGAGTTCCATTCCTTGAAGTGGAAAGTATATCCTAGTGTAACTTAAATTTATAGTAACCTATGGCGGCAGTATTGGTGGTTAGTCATGGAAAATGAAGATTGAGTGATTCGTGACAAGATGCTACACTTGTGAGTACATTAAGGCAAAATATAAATTATTTGGTGGTTTCATATAGTTGTTTTCCATTCTGTAATGGAATTGGGAGGATTTTAGCATAGACTTTGTCATAGGCCTTCTAAGGATTCCTTAGAAGAATAACTTTATATGGGTGATTATGGAAAAATTAAAAAAATAGCCCATTTCCTACCTATCTAGGAAACATTCATAGTGGATGATTTTGGGGACATATACATTCAATAAATATTATGTTTTTACAAGGTATCACATATCATAGTTTAATACTATGAATCATATTTCACTTCGTTCTTTTGGAAACAATTTAAGAAGTTTCTTAGTTATAAGGTTTTTCTAAGTATGTATTTTCACCCATATAAAGTTGGGAAATTTTAGCGTACTTTTCAAGTGTTGGAGGATATTATAAGAGAGTTTAGTATAAATTTTTGTGGGTCTTAGAAGAATCACTTAGTGCTCATTGAGTTCTACCATTACAACAGGTATCAAGTAACTATCCAGATAGATCCATATAAAGCACAATATATAGGACATGCAACTCACTTCTATGTTGGATGGAGGCGAGTGAGTCAGTGTCATTGGGACTAAGTCTCATTTAGGAGACATCAGAGTATGTCTATATGATTTAGAAATGTATTAATATAGATCATAGTTTCTATATATATTTTTTTATTGGCTCCTTCAACCCCATGAGTTTATAGAGGGTGATCATGTATTCTTTTAGGTGTCTCCTAGATTGGGTCACCATAAGATTTGGAGGTAGGGAAAGTTAGAACCAGGTTTTTTGGACCTTTTGAGATTATATAGAGTATTGGATAGGTGGAATAATGATTCAATATTCCACATAGTTATATTTCTATGAACATTTTTTCATGTATCACCACTTCAAAAATATCAAACCAACCCTTATCATGTGATCAATATTGATGATGTCGAGCTTGAGGTTTATCTATACTTTAAAGATCATCGGATTAATGTTATAGGTCAAAGTGATAAAGTGTTTTTGGAAATACCATAATGATATTCAGATTCTTATGGAAGCATGGATGTGTTTAGGAGGAAATATGTGAGAGTGAGGAAGATATGTGGTCTTAGTGCCCTGGCCTTTTTACCTCGGAATCATATATATTCTTTGGATTATACCTTGAAGAAGAGCTATTATAAGTTTGGAATATTTTAAGATCTCAACCTTTATAAAGATTCTATATACTCATTTTCATGTATTATTTTACCCATTTTTGTTATATCTTTGTTGGTTTCTATGTTGGATTTTTAGGTGAATTTGGATAAATTTTGAAACCTATGGGGTTTTACATAGTTAGCAAATGATTAGGGAAAAATCCTGTGATTTTCCCAATAAAATTTTGAACCCCATTTAGAGAAACATGTGGTTGAACACGGTTTTGACAAACCATGTGGCCTCCCTCACCAATCTACGCACCCTTCTATAGAAGATGTTTTCCTTGTTGGCACATGTTTTTTTTAAATTGTTCACCCACTAAGGTGTAATCATTAAAACCTTTAGTATAGGAGCATGGTTAAGGTGTATGGTTTATAAAATCATGAATATTTGACCAGGAAACCATCCTTGGGGGTTTTAAACCATAGAAAATTTTATTAAAATTTCATAACCCTATAATTTTTTATCCCTAATCACCCCAACTCAACCCTAAATGAGTTCCTTCAATTTCAAAAGATCCAAGGAGAATTTTAAGGATCCTCAAGTCCCTTCTTGTGAAAATCGAAGATCTAGTGGAAGGATTCATCCCCTCTTCTGATATGTGATATCTTATCTTTGGTTTCCTTTCCCTCTCCCAAATTTCTCATTTTTTTAGAGGTGTTATTTCCTGCATTAGAATTTTTTTAGATCTAGATTTTGATGGGTGTGTTTCCTTGGACCTTAGTCCTAGTTTTTGACCCTAGAGCTCCTCCACCATTGTGGTTTCGACCATTCAACATCAAAATAAAGATTTTAGTATGGAAAATGTTAATAAATGATCTAGATTTAGGTGGTCTCATTTTTAATTCCCATAGTCTTGATTACAATTGGGTGTATGTAATTGTGAAATTGAAAATTCCTTGAAGGGAAATTTCATTTATTTTAAATTGATTAACTTGATTGGTTTTACCCATGTGATTATGAAATAGGTTGAATAAATGGATTATTAATACGATAAATAATGGTATTATGAAATTCATTGAATAATGATTTATAAATATATTTGACAATTGAATTAGGAATGTGAAACCATGTTATGTGATATCTAATAATGGTGTGAACTATGAGTTTTGGGATATGGACTCCTGCTCCAAATACCCATAGGGTTTAAGAATATTGATCTACGCCCCCATGACACACACACACACACACACACAGATATATATATATATATATATATATATATATATATTACATGTGATCATTGAGTTGTGGGATAGGCACTATTGATCGAGATACAAACGAGGTTCTAGACAACTACTATAGGCCATGACTGTTTGAATATGAAATTGGGAATTAAATTATTAATAGAATCTAATGACTAACTAAAATATGATATCCCTTTGGTGGATGGTTCATACTCCATCATGGGCAGAAGAACGTATTTTTGGTTTGGGTTCCACCGAGTAATCAAGTACCTATGTGGTTATTTAAAGAATAATTTTATGTGAAAACGTTTTACTTTATCAATTGTAAAATATTATTTATACAACTTCATTAAATTTTGTAGACTATATTTTTCTTTATATGTTGTTGGTGGTGGCGTACCGAGTTTTACTCGCACCCTAAATGGGGTTCTTGATCAGTACTCGATTTGACTTCATGTTTACAAGAAAAGATAAGGGAAATAAACCTTTGTTAGATGGCTGAGTTGGGATTTGTTATGAAAAATGGTTGAGGGAACATGACATAATGTCAAGACCCTCGTAGGATTTATCATTGTGTCTTTATTTTGGGTCTTCATTTGACCCTTGACAGTTATATGGAATGATATATCTATTATTTTTATGGTCATTGATTCATGTTTTCAAATTATTATTTTATTTTGGTATTATTTATTATGGTATTATCCTGGTTATTTTTTATTCTATTTTGGTGACTTTTTACTTAATTCAGTTTTTGTGATGATTTGATAAATAGGTAATTGTATCCCCATGTTACATATTATACCCTCACTATTAGATGACAACCTTCAGATTATGGTGAGACATGCTTGAGGTTGCCTAACTTATCCCAGTTAGGAAACTGTTATGTGGGACCAGGGCTGGGACATTACACAAACCCTTTGAAATCAGGATCAATGCTTTTTATTTTTATATTGGTGTTAATTTTCATAAAAAATTGGAGAGTAAATATCATGTAATTTCCTATGATTATAGATCCTTAGATTAACCCCAAGATAATTATCCAACCACTAAGAAAGAGTTTTTAGTGCTCTCCTTTATGTGAATATTTTTATATGTTACTTGTTATGCTCTAAAGTAATTGCTTTTATATACCATTCTATAATAAATTTTTTAATAAAGAAGTATAATGTAAAATAAAGACTTTTGAGGTTGATATTATTAATAAAATAATTTTATATTGAAGTGAAGGACAATAAATGAGATGAAAATATTATAGTTGACCATTTAATAAGGATACCCACTATATTTTATAAAAAAATTAGATATGTCTACAAATCAAATAAAAATTACAAAAGGGAAATTTCATATTATTATGAAAGAGTTCTCAAGGTTTTATTAGTTAGTGAATTATTGTGATACTAGGGAGATACAAGATTAATATTCTAAATGAAAAAATAATATTATTGTGAGTGATTAAAATAATTATATTTAGGATGACTCATACCTATGGCGTGATATAAGTGACCAAATTATTATAAGATGATTTCCCAATTATAAATTCCAATAATTCCTAAAAAAATTCACACTTAAACTATGTATGTTACTTAAAAACTCAAATAAATTTGAAAAAAGTGGTATATTATGGATTTTAGTATCCTTCATATTGAAAAGATACTTTTACATTCTGCAAATCATGTAAGAAATTCCATTTTCAAGGTAATATTTTATAATGCAAAGAAATAACATAACAACCCATCTTGTTTTGTGATGTATTTTATTTAGAGGGTATAGATTTAATGAGATATTTTACCTAGTATTGTGGATTCCTTTATATACTTATTTTGGTGTGTCAAGTTTCAAAATAGATACAAAACATCCCTATATGAACAAGTGATATAAAACTAGTTTCTATATCTGTAATAGAAAATATATTTTGTAGTTTTGGTCTTCCCAATATCTAAATCATTGATCAGGGGACCCAATTTTTTAATGGAAATTTTTAATATATATTGAAAAAAATCATTCAATTATATAATTTATACACCCTATCATCCATAAACTAATTAAATTATTTCATTATCAAATTAATAAATCAAACACATTCAGGGTAAAGTTATTCACCCAAACAAAAAAGGCTAAATTTTAAGGTTATATGATGTAATATAGGCCTTTGGAACTACTTTTGAAACACCAATAGGAGACTAAACTTTTAGATTAATTTATATAAATTATTTCCATCTGAATTTTGAATTAGAACATGATTCATTATAGGTTTGAGGCCATGTATCATGAATCTATTTACAGCTATAAAAAAAATTGTTGTAAGAGATTGAATAAATCAGAAACAATTATTATGAAAGTTTTGGGATATATAAAGAGGAAATTAATTTTTTTCATGGTCAAATGACACTCAATATATACATTAAATAATGTTGTGATTTATTATTGTATTGATCTAGAATTTATCTCTATTCAATTAAATTTCATTCCAAATGATTAGAACCTTAAATTGTTACTCTCTATTTTCTATCCAGTTCCATTCAGATTAAAAAACCAAATAAAGAAACATTATTCATTGTCAATCAACACTAATTGAATCTATTTAAATAAAATGTTCATGATACTCTATGAGAGGAGGTATCTCTTCTAGATTCTAAGTTCCATTTTGCATCAAGTTGTGTTTTTTCATACTAATTATTTTTTGTTTTTTCAATAATATTTAATTTTATACTCACATCCATCAATCATGTAACGATGAGGTAATTTCACCAAAAAAGTGTGGGTTAGGAATATCATTAGCCAACTTAGGATTTCTGTGTATTTTATTATTCATTCAAACTTTTTTTTATCGATATCATTATATTTTTCTACTATTTTTCCTTATTTTTGATTTCAATTTTTTTGAGTTTTTAAAAGAAGAATTATATTATAAAAGTGAGAAATCATGTAATATTTGGAACCCTATCCATTTAGCAAATTAATTTTATCATATAAACTAACTTAAATGAATATTGAAATACTTGTGTTCCATATTCAAATATTTGATAATTTCATGAAAATACCAAATAATCTTGAATTCCATGTCTCAAACCACTATCTAATTATTAAATTCACATACTCATGATACCTCTAAAACACTTTGGAATTTTCTACACATTCATATTAATTCTTGTGATAACTAAACAGTGTTTTATAAAAAAATAATTGGCTCTACTTCTATCAAAACCTTATATTTTGATGTTCCTATTTAAGAAATGATTTGGGAAATTCCGTTTTGATTCAAACCCATCCTGTCATGAAAATAATTTATATTCAATCATACATTTAAATTTTTATCCTAGTAATCCCCTTGGATTCCATGAACGACCTACTATGTTTCCACATTAAAATCCATTTTCCCTATCCAAACATCCATGTGATGTATAATTGAATAAATTGGTTAAATTCAACTGTAAGGAAGCACTATTGTGGTTAGGTACATAATTTTTTAAAACTGTATGAATAAAAATAAAAAAATGGTGAATTTTTTGTCCCATGAAAAGTAATTATTATCAATTTTTTCCTTCCTAGATAATTCAAGAAGTATTTGGAAGAAAAACATTAATAAAATTACGAGTCAATAAAAATTTGGATAAATCAAAATAAACACCAATTTTTTAAAGCTGATAAGAATTATTTTCACTTTAGAAAGGGGATGAAAGTTAACACCACATTATTATGTTAAAAGTACCCTTCATTTCCTTCAGTATCTTAAAATTATGATAAATTAAAACTTGAAAAATAATTATGAATTTCTTTTATAAATTGATGGAAGATGGAATAAAATCGCGATTCCCCTGATTTTTTGAATGTCAAAATATTCCCTTCGATATTTTCATGATGTTGGATATGATTGTTTTATAGAAAATTGATGAATCTACACTTTAATGAAAAACGACCATTCATTTTTTCTAGAAAAAAGATTCTAAACAACCTTATTCTACCCTAAAATATTTTAAATATAAATCATACCAACAAAAATCCTTAAAAAATCCTCAAACAATTCCTCATGATTTTATATAATTCCTTGATTGGAATTAGGTGGTGATTTAAGAGTTTATTAAACTTATTGTCTCTCTTGCATTCATTTGGATAATAAAAACATTATTATAAATCGTTATTATGTGAGAACACATCATGAAAGGTAATGGATATATGTTTATGGTATGATAAATTAATTTTAATTAGATTCACTCAACCAAATGAAGAATTTTATATAATGGTTGTCTAGAATTCATGATATTTTTACTTCCTTGGTGCTAAACTAGATAATTTCATGGTTCTTTCTTTGTAAATTATTTTGGATGAAATATTTTCTTCTTACTTTTCTATGAGTCCTAGAGATTAGTGTGGGTAACTGATAGAACTAATATTTTCATAAATTTTCATGTGAATTTCAAGGAATAAATTCCCACCAAATCTTTATTTGGAGATTAATTTCATCACTTCTAGTTCTCAATGTTCTTTTAGTAATTTTAGTGAAAATGTATTACTTAATTTTTTATAAATGATTAAAATAATTTATTTATTAATTTTATCAATCCATGTTTTTTAAATGTTTATAAACTCTTTGAGAATTATTTTTTCGATCTTGATATCATGAATTTTGGATAATTATGGGAGTTTTTTGGATATTTTAAAACTACCTCATATGATATTTCATTCATCCTCATAAGTTATTTCCTTCTCATATTATGTTTTATACTGTCAAATTTCAATCTCGTATATTATTTTTGTAAGTAATATAAGACATTATTCTAGAATTTATGATGTTTTATAAATATGTATGATATTTTAGTAACTATTATAGGATAATTCTATTTTTTAAAATATAATCTCGCGTGAATGTTTTTTAACTCATATGATATTTCTCCCTATATATGATATTTCCATCCTGTATGATATTTTTTCCCATATGATGATATAAATTGTAAAATTTTTAGGAATTTGCGCTAATAAACATTAGGCTACTGGATTTCATCTAACTATATACCTTACACATCTGGCTTCAATTAAAAATAATGATAAAGAGGCAGTTCTCAATTCCAAGGAAAAAAAATATTAAGTGGAATGGATATTAATTACATATCCTTTTGATATAAGAACTTATTAATGCTTCTAATTAGAGCCAATCAAAAAAAAGATGTTACACATGCCTGAATATTCTCAAGGATACTTCAAGGATGAAATTTAATTGAACTAATTTTTATCTCCATTTTCATAAAAGACCTAATCTATTAAATAATAAGAGAGACACATGACAGGGTGAAATAAAATGTACTACAGAGGTGTAGGGACTAAGTTGGTTCTACCATGAGGAATAAGGTAAAATATGGTAGTTATTCTAGCTATTCTCAGCTAAACTCCCGTGATGTTTTAATTGTTTGATCAAAGGTTAAAATCTTCCAAGTCTCTATACTTTTCATTTTCTTTTCTTTGTTATTTTCGTCAATTGTTTTTCTAAATGATGTATTTTTTATTCTATACTGAATTTGTTTTCTATACTATTCTATTTAGTTACTCAATTTATAAAACCAAATTAATTTCGTACATTATTTAACTTCCTTGGTGAGTTCATTTCCTTGAAAATAGTGAGTTCATTTATGTTTATTTTATGCTGGTCCTTTAAGATTATGAATAACTTTTAAAAAGGTAATAAAAACTATATTTAGGTTTTGGTATAGTATTCAGTCATACATAAGTGTTCATCTAGAGTTCTATAGTTATGTACTCAAAAATAAAAATTGATTATCATATTAGACAAGGAATAATAAGGATTATAAAGGATCTATATTTTATATGGATGGTGCTTTAAAATATGATTTTTACACTCTGCCACCATATATTTCCAATCTCAATATTTTCAAATTTGAATTATCAACTCTATTTATTTTATAACTAATTTTTTTAAATGAAAAAATTCCCAATTTTAGATAGAATGTTTTTGCAAAAAAATCTAAACCAAATATATATTTTGAGACTTATGTTTAACAACCTCTTTGGGATAAAATCTATGTGATATTTACCCTACATTCTTTAGGGGATAAATTTTTTATAATATACCCATGTAATATTACTTCCATCACATACCCCACTCTAGATAATCTATACACCATATTATTTCTACTATAACCACTCTCTAGGATCATCCTTAGCCAAATTATCTAGGAAAAAGTAATTATATAATTAAATGGGATATTTTTAAGTAGCATGATTCATTATTGTAGGTTTCACACTATATTTAGTCCCAAAATTTCCCTAACCAATCCATACCCATATTAATCATGGAACGGTGTGACTATGAGTCTTGATAAAACTCAAAGCATTCATAATGTTACCATAGAAACTCACTAGAATTTCCTCGTAAAAGGGAATCCACATTAACTCCATATTGGTTCACTCTTACTTACATGCCCAAGTTTAAAAATCAAAAATGATATGAAATCACATAATAATCTATAATATTTGGGTGTAACTAACTCAAATATGAAGTTATGCCCTTTTGAAAGGATATTCCATTCACTCAATCCATGCTCAATAATCCTCATCAATTAACTACGAGCACATGTACCCTATATCTCCATCAAATAATTTTTTTTATAATTATTAATAAATAATATTTAATTGAAATAAATCTATTATTATTCAACATTTTATAATAGAGTTAAAACTAACCAGGTGGTACCCACCCATTGATTCCTCAAGATATGGAGGGAAGATCACTTATCGCATACATCTGAATATATGATGAGCATCATTATATAATTATCATGGTTATTCATCAATTATTTTCTCTTAACTTGACTAAAATTAGAAAAAAATCAATTTAATGTCTTACTATAATCTCAACTACATGAACATGTGTGTTTTAATCATCCAAAATCCCATTTTATCGATGTCGTATCAATCCCTATCAAAATAAAATTATTTTAGAATGATCTTATGAAATAATATCTAAATCCATTAATGAACAAATGTTATATTTTTGGAGGGATATAGAAGGTATCTTGGGAGAATATAGAAGAGTTTTCATACAATAATTTGTTATTAAAACCTCATAGTACTTCCATATAATCATGGAAATAATGGGGATGAAAACGAGAACAAACAGAGGAAAAACCCTCCCTCTTGGTCATCTAGATACCCCCTTCTAGAAGTGGTCCAATAAAATACAATTAGTAAAATATCTTTCATCCTACCCTCACATAATGTTGGGTTTTGGTAATTCCATCATTACACCAGTGGTTGGGGGTGTATTGCAATACCACTCCCTAACCAATCACTATACCAATTACTTTCTACTACCTCAAATTGGCCTCAGTTCCTCCCAGTCTTTCTATAATCACTCCACCAAACATCCTAATAGACCTTGAAATTCCTAAAAACATCTAATTGTCCACCAAATCTCATATTTAGTTAGTGATTATATACTTGGTTGGATTTTATTATGATAGAAATTTACTCATTCATGAGTAATACAAATATTCAAAGACAATAAAAGGTTTATAAAACAATTTAATAAATAACTTACGAAAACAATTATTTGTAAATATGTATTTATTATATTAAAAAGTAGGGTAATAATAATCTTGAATTAAAAGTAACCAATGTTTCTTGTGGGAAATCTTATTAAAATTATAATTTATAAAAATAAAATATTAAACCCTCAAGACAAGATCCTAAATACTCATATAAAAAATATCAATGTTTTTACAACAAACCCCTTACATATAACAACATTAACGCTGCTAAAAATTATTAAGAAGAATATTATGATATAAAGGAAATTATCCTCTATTATCACATATATATAATCAATACCATCGGTAGGTGGACCCATTTTATCAACCTAGATTACACAAATGATTTATTAAGAGTTATTAAAAAGTATAAACACTTATTCTAGTAGTTTCAAACCAAATAAATGGAAACTTTAATTAAATAATTATTTTTATATAAAAAATAATTTTGAAATGGATTTTTCTATCTTTGTCTATTAATCTATTGGTTTTGGTGTTTAAGGTGTTTTATTAGAAGATTAAGAAGGTTTTTTGGTGGTTAGAGGTGGATCAGAGCTTCTGAAATAAATTTAAAACACGAAACAGGTACAAAACATGAATTAGTGGTTCACAGCTTGTCTATAAATACAATTTCATATCATGTATATGGATGACGGGGAACCTGTGAAATGGATTCATGGTATTTAATTAAATAAAGTCTTTGGTTATGTGAATTTTTTTATAGGTGGGTTTTTGGTTAATTATCATGGAATTCACATCATGAAATATTTTTAGGGAGTGAAAGTGTCTATAATCTATGTTTTAAATCCTTTTATTTATTCAATTTTTTATTCATTCTTCCATACATATCTCACTTGTTTCTGGTATAACCCTAGGTTATTTTAGAAGATCTTACAACCCTCATTATACTACTTTAATCCATTGGTTCCCATAGATCCCCTTCGGTTATTCATGGTGAGTTATCCTCAATTTTCTATAGATTTTCTTCTGTTATTCTTTGAAAATATTATATAGTGGTGTGGTTTTTGTTTGGGTTTTTAGTTACTATGTGTTTTTTATACATGTTGATGTGTTGTAGGTTGACCTATGGGGTTTTTATGCGGTTGTATATTTTGGGAATTACTTCTCCGCCCATGCGATATGCAGTGAGTTGGGAAAGCTCTTTAATATAGGTAATCTCTTGTATATAAATTTTATGTATCAAATAAGAAGGGATTTCTCTTTATTATTTAGGGTGGTTTTTTGAATAATTAAACAAAAATGGATAATTGAAATTTATTTGGGAAAGGAGAATAATACTCCTGATTTTACAACTTTGATATTATTTGGACATTTTGATTGTATGGACTTAATACCCTGCTAGAAATTATGGTTGTTAGTGGATTTTCTTGAAATTTTTTAATAAATATTAATTAAAACTTTTTTTATAGTTTTTGTTACATCACCTTGAAATATAAATTTTCTAACCACTTATAATTGGTTGATAAGATAGTTTCCCATAGATTTATGGATTTTGTGATAATGCCCCTAAAATAATGTGTAATGTGATAAAATACCCTTTATTAAATCATTAAAATTATTTGTAACGTGTTTTGTTGTGTGTTCTTTCATTACAGTGTTGATGGATGGTTGTGATGTGGTGTTAGGTAAGGTTGTGGTTTTTTTTTGTTCTTTTGGGGTAGTAAGGTGGTGTTTTGTTGGTCGTTCTTTTGGGGTGGCAAGGTGGTGTTTTTTTGTAATTATTCTGATGTAGTGAGGTGATATTTTTCTTTTAGTTATTTTTGTGTGGTCAGGTTGTGGTTTTTTTGGTTTTACTTATTATGATGTGAGGTGATGGTTTTTTTCATTGTTTTTATGGTTGGTAGGTTGTGGTTTGTTTTGGATATTCTTTTGGTTGGTAAGGTGATTTTTTCTTTGGATGTACTTGTGGTGTAGTGAGACAATGGAATGATGGAGATGAAGAGATGATTTTGATGTGTGTTTTATTTTTGTGATAGATACTCGAGTAGTGATTGAAATATTGGTTAATAATGTGTAAAATGGATTGGGATGGTTTGATTAATGGTATGTAAGTAACTAACGAAAAAATAAATGATAGGATATGTGGTTAAATGTGGTTATTGGTAAATAATGAAATATTTTTAACCTCTGATTAGTTTTGACATGAGGTTGGCTTGTAATATGGTTTCATCACTTTCCCTCAAAGTGATATATTTTATAAAAATTTAATTTGGATGGATGGTAAATGATGAAACAAATGGGATGTCAAATGGTTTTAGTTGGTGGTGTGAGATGTGGATTGTGGATTGTATGGAGTTCGGTATTTAGAGGTGGCAGAGAAAGTGAGGATTTTATGAATTGGTTATTGTTTTGTTTTGAACCCCTTGGTTGGGATTATGTGTGGATATATGTATATATTTTTATATTCCATGTTATTTTTATATGCACCCCACCCATTTCAAGCACTATGTTGTCACACCATTATTTTCACACAGGGGGTGTTTTTTCAAACATTTTAAAGATGGGGATAGATGGATGGATACCCAATTTTCTCTCCACTCTCTTCTAGGTTAGTAGAAATAGATAACGTGTGATGGTTGAAGGTTTTTTAGAGCAATTGGTGATATCCCAGTTGTTTCCAAGAGAGATGTGATATGAATGTTCTATGGAGAGGTGTCCCAGGTATCTTCAGGTGATATGTGATGTGACCGTGTTATGGGGAGGCTTATGGTGGTGTAATTCATGGTAGGAGGAGAGCACAAGTCTTATTCCCTTCATGTTCATGACACCCTACTACTATGGATAAGATAGTGGTCGTGATGTTATCGACCTAGTTTTTTCAAGCGAGATGTGATGTGACCATACTATCGGGGAATGTCTTAGGATACTGGGGGTGTGGTTTTATGTGACAATGTTATGGGTTGGTGGTATATGTTATTTAGAATTAATTGGAGAAAAAGGGCATATATTGTTGGTGTGTGAAGTGGAAAACTAGTGGGAAAGAAGTGTGGGGTGCCCTTTATCGATATGCTTCCAATTATGTTATTATATAAGGATTGTGTTATTTGGTGACATTAACTTTGTGAGGCTGTGATGGATAGTTGACATGTTTAGGTGTTGTTGTTTCTTTTATTTTATTATGGTTTCATAGTATACCTCTTTTAAATGTGAAAAAATATAATTTGGTTTTCCTATAGGGTATAATTATATGATCAACCTACAAATATAAACTGATTTTTAGGTTTCCATTAGTATTTCGTGTATCATTATGGATAGTACTATCTCAAACCTTTTTGTATAATTGTTGTGTCTATTATTTAGCTTTGTTTTTCAGTATTAATTTTTTGTGACTTTTATCTTTGTCAGTTTTATTTATATAGGAATTGTGGGATTTTTTGGTTCATTTTGTTATTATGTATAAGACTTTCTTTTCGATGATTCATCTTATACCCTAATATTATATTATTATATAAGGTAACACCTCCCATTTCATGATATTTTTATACCCTTTGTGCTATTCTCCAAACCATGGACTACTATATATGGTACTCGAGGGTCATTATCTCTCTCCTCGCATTGCAGTATCTTTGGCGGGGGTCATGATAGATTTTTATTAGATTTGATGGTTAAGAGATAGTATGGATTTTGAATTAGGAGTAGTGAGGAATTCAAGGGTTTGTATGGAAACATATCCATTTGAACTTGGTTCATGACATATGAGAATAATAATAACTAGTGCATAGGAATCTAGGTTCCCGTGTGATCCAATGCATGGACATAGAATTTATTGAATGACCAAGTGATCTCGACATGTTTGTAGGGTTGATACCTAGGAAATGTAAATACATCATGATGAATTGTTTTCATGTTTGAGTTGGGATGTTTTGGGGAATGTTTAATGAAGGAGATGAATTAAAATTAATCTAAATAAAATTTTATACTACCAAACATAGGCAATTATTGTTTAATTTTCAAATATGGATCTTGTACATCAACCATGTGTTGGTCGAATAATTGAGGATCATAAGGATGATTTTGTTGACCATCATAGGGTTGATCCAATAGAAAGGATAAGGCTTGGTAGAGGGAATTTTGTTATTTTCAGAAGTAGGATTTTGGGATTATGAGGGAAGTGCATATGATATAGATATAGAGAGAAGAATTTAGGATATCAATATTCCTTTCAGTTTGATCCATTCCATGATAGAATATTAGGTCCTTCGGAAATTAGTCAGATTTTGGTAGTTATTCATTAGTGTTGGATGATATATATGAGTGATTGGAATGAGGAAGATGTTTCTTGGATCAACATTCAAAAAGATTTATTATCATGGTTCCTTTCATTGACCATGAAGTAAGTGAAGAGGAATGATCTTCTTTATCTTCAATAGGGGAGTATGTTAGTTTGGTAGTTGGGAATAATTTTTAAATGCCTTCTATATTTTTTCCTAGATATTTTTCTGGATGAGTAGTCTCATTTGAAATATCCCAAGAAGGAACAATTTCCTTCTATCAAGTATGAAGTTACTCATTTTACATTTCAAACCTATCTATAGGTTCATAAAAATGTGTAGTTGATCGAGAAGATTCACTTGTGATGTATTTTATCATGAGAGGGTAACTAATAAGGTTCTTCTATAAGAATAACATTCAATGGTAGGTCTCATGCACTAGGAAATTCAATGTTTCAAAAAGTTTCGAGTCGACTATATTATCTTCCCTTCTAGCCTTTAGGTGATAGTGGTTTTCATTCTTTTCCTAGAGATATAAATCATATTTTTTCAATGGGGTTCATTTCCAACTCCAAAATTTGTGACTAGTTGTTCTTAAATCTTAGTTTTATGGAGGTTCATAGGGTAAACACAAACATTAGTAGAAGTTTCTAGTGAGTCTATTTTAGAAGAAAGGGTAGTAAGATTATGCTTTATTTTGGGGAGATGAAGCAGGAAGAGGTTGACCTCAGGATGTTCCTCATGTTCAAGGAACTCAACCTAAGTGTGGTCATAGAGGTTTCCATCATCACAGAGGTATAGGATCGGGTCTTGGTTAGTTTCCTGTAGTGGAGATAGCTACACTATAGGTGTACGAGATTTTTTGAGTAACCCTTGGTTTATCATCGAACCTAGTTATTACCTTTTTTGATTCAATGGATTCACACTCCATTGTTTCAACAACTCTAGTCTGTGTTCTAGGACTGGATGTAGAGAGTATTCCCATGCCCCTTTTTTTAATTATAAAAGTTAGAGGCCATACCGGATTTTTTGATGTGTGTTGGGTTGTAGACTTATTATTGGTCCACACCAGTCATGTTGGGACCTTTTCGTATTATAGATGAATCCATATGATGTCATTTAAGGTATCTTCTTTTGTATTCTATATATGCTTTTATTAACTAATTCTAAATAAGTTTCATGTTCTCGGATATGGATGGATAGTGTATGTCATTCAAGGGATGGTTGTAAAAGTTCCTCTAAAGGGTTTTTGAGGAGTTTTTGGAGGTCTTTTATAAGGAGGTTGTAAAACTACCCCCTCGAGATGATGTTGAGTTTTGGATAGAATTCATGCCTTGTGATTCTCTGATTTTGATGGATCCTTATCATATAGAACCTTCTTAGTTATGAGAGTTGATAATTTAGATAGATGATATGATGAGAAATATTTTTATCCTGCCCAGTTTGTCATTGTGTGGTGATCCAGTGTTGTTCACCAAGAAGATATATGGTAGTCGGAGGTTTTTTATAGACTATCAATGGTTGAATCAGATAACAGTTAAGAACTTTTACCCTCTTCTAAGGATATATGGTCTTTTCAATCAACTATGAGGAGTGGGTTAGTTTTAAAATATTAATATGTGGTCTATATATCGCCACTTGAGGATAAAGAAGGGTTTTATCATTAATAATTCCTTCAAATATTGGTATTGTATCTTTGAGTTTGTATTCATGTCTTTCTGTGTCACAAACACACCAGCTTCGTTCAGGGGACTCATGGACTCCATGTTTTATTAATTCCAATATTGTTTCATTATTGTGTCCACCAACAACATATTAATATACTAGAAGTCAAAGGAGTACCATGTCGATCATCTCAGATTTTTCTTATAAGTTCTTATCCACCACCACATCTAGGGAATATTTTCCAAGTGTATATTTTTTACATGAGATGTAAATTTCCTCAATAATGTGATTTAACAAGGGGTGTTGTAGTAAACCCATCAAAGTTCAAGGCATTTGTTTCTTGTTAATAAACCAATAACATGGAATAGATTTGTATTTTTCTTAGTATTGTAAACTATTGTTGGATGTTTTTTCCTAATTTATCTTGAGTTTTAGTCTTATTGACAACATTAACTGGGAAGGGCTGATATTTTTTGCGAACTAGTCAGTTCTATGAAGAATTCGGTTTTCCTAAGGGGAATTTGGTCAGTCCTTAATTTATTTAGATACTTGAGGGTGTGATGTTTGGGGTGTTTTGTGACACTTTCTATATTGTATTGGGATGTGTATTGATGCAACAGAGAGAGTTGATCTCATATCGAACCTAGAAGTTATAACCCCGTGATCATATCTACGTTAACCATGATCTGGATATTTCAATGGTTGTTTTTTTCTAAAATTATGGTAGAATTACCTCACAAGAGAGTGCATTATAGTCTTTACAAATGACAAGGGTTTTAGGTATATTTTTTAAGCATGTTCTAAATTCATGGTAGTGGAGGTTTATAGAGTTTCATTAGGATTATGATTTTTATATATATTACCTCTTTAGAAAAGAAATTTTATGGCCAACACATTGATCTGAAAGTCTTAGAGGAATGTTTAGAAATTAATGGAGGATTTTTCATCCTTTTCCATAGATATAAGGGTGGATGAGGGTAGAGGATATTTCTTTCAAATTACAGTGATCTATTATCCACTATGGCAGGTGGAGGATTCTCAGTGGGGAGATTATAGTTAGAGGTGAAGTGTGATTGTGTTTTTCATTGTGAATATCTGAAGGGCTAGTCAGAGGATGGTCAGAACAGAATTTTGTTTAATGATAGATTTTTATTCTAGTAGTGATGCATGAGAGGGCCTTTTATGAGTTTCATATATCACTTTTTTGGTACACCTTGGAGTATCCAATATATATCATGTAATGAGGATATAGTTTTGGTTTTCTAGGATGAAATGGGAGGTGAAAAATTTTGTTGAGATGTGTTTGGTTTTCCAGAAGGTAAATGTCAATCATCATGTTCATGGTGGTTTGTTTCAGCCTTTATATGTTCCCAATTGGAAATGATATGACATATAAATGGATTTCATCATAGGGTTACCCCAATATTAGAGATTTTTTGATGATATCTAGGTGATCATGGATTAGTTGATGAAATCAGCCAACTTCTTAGCTATCAATGGGTCGAGCATAGTGGATGATTTTTCTAAGAGGTATGTGGATGAGGTGGTTTGGTTTTATGGAGTTATGAGATCTATTATCTCTAATTGAGATAAATGTTTTTTCTTACTGGTCGAGAGGGGATTACAGCATACTTTTGACACATAGTTATGTCTCAATACTATATTACACTCTTAGAAAAATGGGTAGATAGAACAAAATGTCCATATAGTGGAAGATATGTTGCATCCATCTATATTAGAAATTTGAGGATCATGGGAATAAAAATTTCCCCAGGATGATTTTGCTTATAATAATAGCTATCACTCATCCATCGACATGGCCCCATTTAAGTATTTTTAAGTGAGTTCATTTCATTCTCCATTGTTATCGATGGATGTTGGGGAGGTAGTAGTTCTTATTCATAATGTGGTGTACAGAAATAAAGAAAATGTTTAAATTTTTTGAGTGAGGATGAAAGTAGTTATGTACGTAAATAAGTATTATTTCAATTAAAATAGTAGGCTGTTGGACTTCAAGTTTTGGAACCATGTATTCTTAAAATTTTCCCCTCAACATGGACGGTAGAGGTTTGGTAGGTTATATAAGTTTTCCCCCATGTTTTTTGGGCCTTTTGGGGTGTTGGAGGGAGTTATAGAGGTGGAGTATCATTTTTTATTTCCACTGTGGTTGGATATGATCTAAGATGTATTTCATGTCTCTAATCTTCATTGTTATCTTCTAGATAACTCCCATTTCATTGAATTGATATATTTGGATATTGAGAATGACACGATTTCCATGGATCGGATTGTAGAGATCTAAGATTACCTAGAGATGCATATGTGTGCCCAATACCAAGATATTTTTTGAGTTTTTCATTACTCTTTTTTTATGATGTGATGTTTCAATCTTGTTTTGTTATTAGATTTTTTGTTCCCTTGATGTATGATTAGTGATAAGGTTATAACATATGGAAAGGGGGTGACATGATTCATAATTGAGAAGCATTAAATGTGATGTTATTAAACCTATGGGAGAGAGTTATTGTAACACAAAGTGTATATTATCTTTAAATAGATAATGGTATAACCAGGTTCATGTGGTTGAGGCAGTTCATTTTTTGGTTGTATCAGTTGTTGGTTTGGGCTACGCAGAAGTTGAGATGGTTGTGTGGAAGTGTAGTTGTGTGAATGTATGTAGTTTGTGGTTGTGTAGTGATGAGGTTGTGTGAGTATTTTTTATCAATTTGGTTTGGCACGATTGGATGGTGGTAGTGTTGAGTAGTATCGAAATCTTTGAGAGGTATCATTCAGGGTGTTTTTTTGGACCCCCTTCCATATGGGCGTGGTTTTGGATTCTTGTGAGAGAGAATCATTTGGGATGTATATATTGTAACACCATATGCCTTCCTAATTCATTATATTTCCATTTTTGGGTGTTTTACATGTTTTACAGGATTATTGAGGAGGATTCGTGGTTTTTGGAGTTGTAGCAGAGTTGTTGTAGAAAATTAAAATTGTAAAATGGATACACAATGTTAATTACTGGTTCAAAACTTTTATAAAAAGCAAGTTTCATGGATTGTATATAGATGAGGGTGAACTTTTAAAACATATTAATATCATGAATTTAATTATTTAAGTGTAATAAAATAAAGCTCAAGGTGATTTTAAATTCAGAGGAAGTTGGTTTTGGGTGGATTCCTATAGATTTCACAGTGGGAATTGGTTACACAACATGAAATTTTATGGTTTCCAGCTTTTAAAAACATTTTTAGATGATTTTTTATTAATTAATCCATAATAATCTCCCTCATTTATTATAAAAACCTAAGTGATTTTGGTGAATCTTTCAACCCTCATTATCCCACTTCGATCTGTTGGTTCTGATAGAACACCATTAGAAATCTGTAGTGAGTCATCCTCTTGTTCCCTTAGCATTCCTTCTATTATTCTTTAGAGATGTATTGTGGTGGTGCATTTTTTTTCAATTTGGTTTTATTTTTTATAGCCCTTAATAATGTTATGTTTGATTGGCAGTTTTTTCTTATATTTTTTGTCTAGGGGTGTTTCTTATTTTCCCTACAATATAAATCAAGTTAGTGAAGCTTTTTTGAGGTATGGAATCCCCCCATTTTTCTCTTTTTTGTATAATGTATAAGGGTTTCTATCTTTTTTATCTATGGGGTATGGTTATTCTAGATTAATTAAAGATAAATAATTTTAAAATTGAAAATTAAGGGGAAGGGTAATGATTTTCATTATTTTATAGATTTAACAATTTTTTGATGTTGTGATGGTAAGGGTTGAATACCCCACTTGAAATTGTGGTCATTGGGGGATATTTTTACACTGGTTTGATGTGTGTTACGGAAACCATATTTTGTAGTTCTCATGAATTCATTCAAAAATAGAAATTTGATAACCACTTATATTTGAATAAAAGAATTGTTTCCCCATTATTTATTTATTGTGTGATAACACCCCTAAAATAAAGTTAAATGTGATAAAAGCCCCAGTGTTAAATTTATAAAATTATCTTTTGTGTGTTGTGATGTGTGTTCATTATGTGGGGAAGAAATATGTGTTTGTCATGTTGTGTGGGTGAGGTGGTTGGTTTTTTCCATTCTTTTGGGGTGGTGAGGTGATGATTTGTTGTCCATGATTTTGGGGAAATTAAATGGAGATTGTTTTAGCCGTGAGTTTTTTAGTGTCAAGGTGATGGGTTGGTCGTACTTTGGGGAAGAAAGGTGTTGGTTTTTTTGGCTATGCATTTGGTGGTGGAAATTGATAGTAATTTAGATTTTTTTGGGAGGAAAGGAGATGGTACATTGAGTATGATGAGATACTTGTGATGTGTGGTTGTGTTGTGCTCGATTCCCAATAAGAGATGGAATGACTCATTAATAATGTTTAAATGGAATGGGATGGTATATTTAATGGGATAAAAAAGAAAAATGAAAAAATAAATGATGGTTTGTTTGGTTGAATGTTTTTTGGTAAATAATGAAATAAATGGTCTAAATAATGGTTTTGGTTGTTAGTGTGATATATGTATTATGGTGTGTGTGGTGTTATGAATTTATAAGTGGCAATGAATGTGGGGATGTTTCAATTTAGTTAGTGGTTTGTTGTGAATACCTAGGTTGGTGTTGTGTGTGGATATATTTATATATTTTTATATAATAATTTATTTATATATGTAGCCAACCCACATCGAGCACTATGTGTTGACACCCTTATTTTCACCTGGTGGTGTTTTTTCTAACATTATGGTGATGAGGATAGATGGGTTGATACCTTTTTTTCCCTTCTATATCTTCTAAGATATTATATATACGTCATATTTGATTGTTGAAGGTCTATTAGTGCACTATTTGATAGCACATGTGTCTTCTAAAAATATGTGATAATACTATGTCGTGGGGTGGTGGCCCAGGTGTCATCGGTAGAGATGTGATGTGACCATGTTGTAGGGAGGCTTATGCTGTAGGAATGCATGATAGGAGGATGGAACGAGGTTAATTGCCTTTATTTTTTCACTACCCTACTACCCTAGTAATGGGAGTGGTTGTGAAGTTATGGCTTGAATGTTTTCTAGAAAGATGATATGTAACTATACAATGGAGTGGTCGCCCAGGTTGTTGCGGGCATGATGTGATGTGACCATGCTATGGGGATGTAGAAAATGTTATGAGGAAGATATGGGGTCAAATTAACATTTGACGTTGGGGTATGAGAGAGGAAAACTAGTGGAAAAGTGGTTCAGGGTACCCTTTGTCAATATTATTCTTATTATGCTATTATACTTGGTCTGTGCTATTTGGTGAGAGTTCCTTAGTGAGGATGGGATGAATAGATGACATGTTCATGTGTTTTTTGTTCTATTATTTTCTCATGGGTTCCTTAGTATGCTTCTTTCACAAGTGCATGAGAAAATTTGGTTTTCCTACTAAGTATATTTATTTTCTCACCCTATGTTTATGAACTAATTTTCTTGTTCCCAATAGAATTACGTAATTCATGCTAGATAATATTAGCTCATATGTTTTTTACCTATTTTATGTGTCACTACATTAGCTTTTCTTTTGGGTATTCAGTTATCGAGACTTTTATTTGTATCAGTTTTATTTATACATTCATTATGTGATGGTTTTGTTTCCTTTTTATATTATGTAATGGAGATTCTTGTGGATTATTTATCATATATGTAGATCCTATATTAGTATAGAGGGTAATGCCTCCCATTGAATTATATTTCTATACTCTCGGTGCTAGATACCAACCTGGGAACTATTGGAATTGTGAATTAGGGGTCATTATATCTCTCCCCTCATTAAAGTATCTTCGAAGTGAGGGGGTCATGACCCATTTACAGACAATACAACACATTTTTGGACTTTATAAAAATAGTAAAAAGTAAAAAACTAGAAATTAGTAAAAGATTATAGATCAATAAAAGTAACATAACTCCCATTATTTTTAATAACAACAAACCACCATTGAAATGTAACCATATATTTTTTAAAAGTGATTAAAACCCCTTTTTCCAAGATAAATTCCACAAATATTCATCAAAATAATCAAAAAAAGGAAATCATCATTATAAAAAACCCTATGAGAAATTAATTTCAAAAAACAATACACTATATAAAAATCATTTAAAAAATTATTATTTTAAATCTTGAAAAAACATTCTACCATAACCACTAAATTGATAAATTAACAAGATTGATATCAGTACTCATATTTTATAATAATTTTATAGAAAAATTATAATTCCAAAAGTACAGATAAATATTTATTATAAATCACATATAAATATCCATTATTTTGAAATTTAAATGATAGTTCAAATAAGGACTACCTCAAGATATAAATAGTTTTGGGACACCAACCTAGATGTGCTTTCTTTATAATTTTAATGAATTCTTAATTTAATGATCTATAAGGGACGAAAAATAATTCTTTATCATCATGATTCCTCTATAAATAATATTTTATATATCAAATTGAATAATCTTAACTTAATTAAAGTTTTTCATGAGATTAAAATATATGGAATGACCTATGTGCTATGGTGGAACACAATGTATTATTTAAAATGGTGTAACTCTCTAGGTTATAGTATATAAACTCTATAGAGTGTAATAAAACCTATGAAACTTTACTTGGCCCCTAAATATCACAATGGATTTGATGCAACAATGAAAATAAATTTGGTGAATAATTGCCTCAATAGGGGAATGACCCCCATGAAAAATAGGAATATCCCTTAGAATATATATCCTAAAACCATGTTATAATGGATTGATTATAATAATTTCCAAAATAATGGTTTTGTGATATTGACATGTTTTCAAACACTTAAAATAATTTATAAGTATTATATAAATTAATCTATTCCACACACCATGAAATTATTAATTTATTCTCCATCCTATGATCATTTTTTCTTTATAATGTCCATCTCCACTGAAAAACTTCTAGATGGAGATATCAATGGAGATTATAGAAAATTAAAGAGTGGACATCAAATATAGGGTGGAGAATACTTATATTATAAATCATATACTCTCTTTCTATTATTAATTTGATATAAAATCTATTTCATAATCAAATTCAACTGTCTAATTTCTATCTTAACTTCATATATCATATAAGGACCCAGCCTTAAAACATTACTTAATCTTCAATTAAATGAAAAATTCACAATTATGATCTTTTTAGGTTTAGAGTTTTAGATAATTATTCCACAACTATTACATATAAACTTGAAAATTACAATAACTCAGTATCCATTTTTTCATAAAATAAAAACTCTTAAAAATAAACATGTCTAGTTCCAAGTTTTAGATAGCAGGAATTTTCTTTAATCCCATCCTTGACCCTATTCATATTTAAGTCCTATGGAGAATATTTCAAAAACATAGGATGAGAATAAAAATCCCAGTAAGGGTTATAAAATAAGAAATTATAACATTATCCCATCAAGAAATACAAAACAATTACACCATAATTTTCAATCATAACATACCTTATGGAATCATAAGATTTATGAAAAACACATAGAAATCATAAATCATAAAGGTAACTTATGGAATAAATAACATACATACATTTTAGATTTCACAACTACATAGGGAGTTACATTTTTAATACCAATCACAATATATTCCTTAAAATTATTAGGAGAAACATTAATTTTTACCTTCGTTATGTTACCCAAATCATTGAAGAGCTATCTCGGGCTCACCCACCCAAGGATTATCACAGAACCACTTGTATGTGTAAACAATTCCCAGTAAACATAACATATTCATAACAAATAAAACAAGAATAAAGGAAAGATAACATTTCCCCATTGCAATAACAATATATAATTTCAATATATTGACATAATCAATGCTTTATCAAACCATTTTCAAAACCATTTAAAACATTTAAAAAATATATTTTTGAATAAAAGTGTCCCATACCACTTTGAAGAATTTAAAAGAAATTTTAATTTCGAAACATTCATTTTCATATATATAAATCCTTAAAACCATTTTTAAAACATGGAGATTAATGAGAAAGATTTATAAGTAGAAATATTTAATACATTTAAGTCAATATTTTAGTTAAAGAGTTCCTAACGAAATAAGAGATGCTTGAATACAAATAATTGAGGAATAAAATTAATAAAAGCTTTTAATATCATGAGAATAAATATATTCATGATATAATATGTCTAAGGGCAGTATATACACCATATAAAAGTGAATTGGTGTATAACAAAAAATATGTCTTAGTGGAATGTAAATTGAGACAATGTCCCTTGCAAATATCATATCCTTAGATTAAGGACAAATCAATGACATAATTATGTGTGAAAAATAAGAATACACACAATATAAGTAGAAACTATGTGTAAAACAATCAAAGGTTATTCACACATATTCATAGCATGACATAATCATGAAGTAGAATTTTAACCCAAAGAATTTAAATTGGGTTATGAATTTCCCTTTCAAAAATTCGACAGCCTAACAACATCACGTAAAACTGCAGAAAAATTGATGATGAGAGAGAAAAGGGTATCTCATCACTTGGACATAAAATTTATAGAAATAAGGATATAGCTGAACATATCCCAATATGATAAAGTGGAAATTAAAATACATAAAATAAATTAAGTCTTTTAAAAAGAGGAGGGTGAAAGATTCCCTCACCAATTTGGTAACTTACGAAACATACACCCCATGAAATATGGATCATAAAATAAAGATGTAAATACCAATAAATTAAAGTATACTACACAATTAATACAATCATGGTTAGTACATACCCTACCCGCACAAAAGAAAATAGTGGAAAATATAGCATGAATCTCACGGAAATAAAAATTGAGATGAAAACCCCTTACCGCGTTGTAATCAATCGAGTCATATGAAAAAAAGTTAATAACCACAAAATGAATCACAGAATATCATGAATATAAATATAATAATGATAATATCTATCAAATTTAATTATACAATACACCACATGCAATAAATAAGTGGAGAATAATGGAAATATCACAGAATTAAAAGATAGATAAGAAACCCCTTTCCACATTGTCCGACTTGTCATGTTCGTTATTCAATCTTCTAAATAATAAAATAAAGTTAATTTTTACTTTATTAAGAACATTTTCCTAGTTTATTATTCCTTTTATATCACTTATTACCATGTTATAAGCATTATGCAATCATTTAAGTTAATAATGGTCATTTTGTCGATATTTGGTACTTGAGTCAAAAATGAACTTCTTATAATTACAAGTTGTTCATGTGGTCAAACATCCATTATCTCCAGAATTATATTCATGATTTATATATCATATATATCCAGTATATGTCTGTATTTATAATATTACATAACATTTGGAGATAAGAAATGAAATTCACCATTCATGGAGATGATAAGTTGTACATACACATGAATGCTTCTTTCACTTCTATTTCATATTTAATTGAATGTAAACATAATGACAAATAAGTATATTATAATTCCAATATAATATCATATGATATATATTTTACATAATTTCATTAACTCCATCTTTTATATGTTCCATTTATGTCATGAATGAATTATACCACCTTGATGGGGTGGTAGTCCACACTTCCTCAAATGAAATTATCGTATTTACACATATTGGAAAGCATACAGGTATGTTCATAAATAAAAATTATATAAGAATAGATAAAAAAATTAACATAATATATATATATCATATATAAATACAGTTCCATCATAATGGCTACCATGTGAGGTGGTAGGTGAAAAATGAACAATCATCGTTTCATGAGGCAGTGGTTTGTCGTCCACAAAGACAGTATGTTCTTTATCGATTAAACGGAGGTTTGTATAAGTGTAGTTATAATAATTCTCATAAAAAACATCTAGTATATTTATAATATTGTTTTTGTTATAAAATAAATCAATAAAAAGATTTTATGTGGTTGGAGAAGTAAAATAAAAAATGAACTTAAGAGAAGACGTTACCTTTAAATCGGGTATCTCCCCTTGGTCTGAACTGAAAGGTTTACTTGAATTGCCTTTTTCCTAGAGGAATGATTCTAGGTGGAGGAGAGGGATGTAGGGATCTTAGTAGGTCATATTTTGTATGATTCAAGGGGCTTGATAAGTGTGATTTATGGGTTAGAAGTGAGGCTTTTTATAAGGGGGGAGGGGCTCTTTAGGAAAGTTTAAAAATATTATTTTAGTATATAATTATTTTCAGTTTCTAAAGGTCCAAAAATTATTAAAGTCAAAGATAAAATGACTCATGTTCTAAATAAAATAATCACATAATAATTGGTTAGGTTTTGTATTTTGTTTTAATCTTTATAATCTTATTTATTTAAATCATTCATTAAAGAGGTAAATATTGCATCACTATTGTGTCATAAATAATTATATTTATTTGATGTCTAAAAATTATAAAAAAATACCATGATATAGGAAATATTATTATATTTAAAATTTATATTTATATTCTAAGAGATAACTTATAAAACCATATGTAAAAATTTATTTACTAAAAGATATATGTTTATGTCATTTTTTTCTTTACTTTAAATTAATGAATATAAAGTGTCATTATCACTCCCAAGTGGCTCCATGAAGTCCCAAAATTGACCCAAGGATTCCCATGGTCAGAAATATATCAACCAATAGGATTAAGACATTTTTTAGGTTAATTTAATATTATTATAATAATATTTTGTTACCCATATTTACCAGATTTACTAATTAACCATGGTAAATAAAATTTTTACTCAAATAAATATTCATAATGTCTAAAAATAAATTTTACCTATTTACACAATTTGTACCTCCTGATTAAAATAATGGAATCCATTTTTTTAAATACAAAACACATAAGTGGAAAAAATTAATTTAAAATTAATTTCCGCTCTTAAAACAAAAAGCGTGTTTTTAAGAAATAATAACTATCAAAATATTGACACTTATTTATGTTTAATTTCAAAGTAAAATTACTTAAAATGAACAAAATTTGATTAAATGGTAAATATAAAATCTAATTACACTTTAAACCCATTTAAAAAGATAATATAACCATTTAAATAAATTATATTAAAGGGTAGTTATGAATTAAAATACAGTATTTTTCACTATTCATATAAAATGAACTTTATAAGAAAAATACCAAATTTTTATCATAAATAAAATTTGATGTACCAATTCAAAATAAGAATACTATTTTTTCAAATAAAAAATATAAAAATGACCAAAACTAGATTTAATGAGGGTTCTCCATTAAAAAAAGGTAAATCGACCTTTTAAGGAATATTAGAGTAATTATGCATAAAATCAGATTCTTTATTATTTTAAGCTCTAAAATTTATTATATAACTGTGAAAACATTTAACAAACATGTATATTAATATTTTAGTTAGTTATGTCCATTACCACCAATACAATGGCTAGGAATTAACTACCATTTAAAATAAAATTATATTATTATTTTTTAGTATGACTCAGCATTATGTGCAACATAAGATTTCAAAGAAACCCGTTGTTGCGTATTGGGTACACCATCGGAGATAGCATCCCCTTTAAAGTAAAATTAATATTTAATTCACAAATTTTAATAAATATAAAAATTGTATATTCTTTTATTTACCTCGAATGTTACATTCTTCCCCTCTTCTGCAAATTTCACTCTCTCAATTTTAAAATTGGGCTTGGAAACATCATTGAAAGCCCCATATACAAAAATAGTCAATAAAATTTCAATTTAAAATAAAGTTAGTGAAGTAAAAAAGGTCACCCAAGACAACAGATACTAGGATTCCATGAAAACATGGATATGGAATAGAAATTAAATCTCATAGATTAATAGAGAGTGATAGAGAACTTGATCACATAAAGATACCCACCACAATACCATGGATTTTTTTGGGTAAAACTATATTGATAAAAGAGTTCACAAAACATTATTGCTTCAAGATCATTTTCATAGAGTTGAATAATTTTATTAATAACTAGACTAACATCGTAATAAAATATACTTACCTTTCATGTAGTGTGTTTTCCTTTAATAAAATTCTACCATAAACTCATCTTTTCTCCAAATGGTAATTATTCAAGATGACTTGGTCACACCTGAAGTGTTAGAATAAACTTCTAGTGTATCACATAATCTAAAAAGGATGAACTATATATTTACCCTATCTTTAGACATCAACCAAAACCAAAATTGGTTAGTACAAGATCAGATAATCCACAAAATGATAATCCTATATAAAAATGAATAATACTCTTAATCTCCAAAATTAAACAAAAATAACCCAAAGTTAAAGAAAGTCCATTCAATAAAAAATGGCCCTTAAAATTATTAAAAATATTCCAAACTAATATTGAAACCCAAAACTCAGAATGATTTAATCACATAGTCTTCCACAATAAATCTTAAAATTTATCTCTAAAAACATTGAATACTCTTAAAGTATAACAATGAAGTGTAATTAACCTAAACACATATTCTCTATGATAGATTAATCATTTCCATAAATAAACCAAATCACCTTATGTCCACAATAGAAACATTGAATCTACCAAAATAATATTTCAACCGTTACACCAAAAATTAAATCCCATAGTATTTTATTTTCTTTAAGCATATAGTGTTCCCAAAAGAGAGAATGTATTCCAAAATAACCTTTATTACTTAATCACCAAATCATTTTTTTATACTATGGATGTCCATTTGATAAAACATAAGATCCCAAAGAAACATATTATTGTCCCTAAAATCATATAACATAAACGAATAAGTCATACTAACCAGGGACTTCACGTAGGACAGTGGTAGGCGATGTGCCCTTGTCTCCCTTTGGTTGTGGGTTCGATTCATATGGCCTTGTCGGGCGTGACAGGTTGTCACCCATATTATAGGTTGTCCTTTTAATAAAAACAAAAATATCCCTAACATGTTTTAACCTAAAAGGTTTTCTTATACCTTTCATTTTAATCCCAATACATTAATACCTCAACATATTATATATTTTCATTTTTTTAACTTTATATGATAAAATAAATCTATTCCCAATAGAAAAACATTATACCTTGATCATGGTGTCCATATGGTTTCATCATAATATTTTTCACATAGGTAGAAGGTATGTGCATTGGAAAAAACGATTTATAGATTCTTCAAAATCATTTGTTTCCTTCATCCAAATACACCTTGTATAACTTGGGTTATATGGGTGTTCACAGAAAAAAAAGTTTCAGAAAATAATCGTGTATGACATATAATTTCAAAACATCTGATACAACATGATTTTTATAAAATAGTTGAACTGAGTTTGAGTTGAAACCTTCAATCAATGGTCCTTCTAAAATACCATAAGTTTGTGTTGATAGACTATATTGTAAAAGAAAATATAAATAGGTTGTGCAAGGGTTTCATTATTTAGCACCTTTTTCAAAATCATAATATTCTTCAAAATCCCATGAAAAGGTAAAATATATAAAAATTACTTGATAATATTTACCTTTCTTGAAAATATGAGAATATTGAGAAAATAGGATTTTATTAAATACAACCCATGATACATGATGATATCGAGGTATAATGGTGGTTTTTGATATCTCAAACAGGTACTTGCAAGGGAGTTGTATGATAGAAAAAGTTTCACAATCATTTGAACATGAATTTGTAATAATTACTACAATAATGTCCTCAAGAAGAGATAGGAATGTTGTTTGAGATCCTCCTCCTTCCATTTGTAACTAAATTTCCTTGATCTAAATTTTTTTAAAAATAAGGATTTAACTGAAATAATAGACATAGCAATTAACCATGTTTTTAAATAAAACTCATAATCCCTAAATTTTTCTAAACCAACCTCTGATTCCAACTATAAGGACCCGACCTTACAACATTACATAATCTTGAATTAAATGAATAATTCATATTGATGATCTTTTCCAGTTTAGAGTTTTAGATAATTAGGCCATAACAATTACATATCAACTTTTAAATTACATGCAGACACTACTACTCAGTATCAATTTTTTCATAAAATAAAAACACTAAAAAAGAAACATGTCTAGTTCCACGTTTTAGATATCATGAGTTTTCTGTGATCTCATCCTTGACCCTATTCATCTTTAAGTCATGTGGAAAAAATTTCGAAAACTTGGGATGAGGATAAAAATCTCAGTAAGGGTTATAAAATAAGAAATTAAAACATTAGACCATCAATAAAGAGAAAACAATAAAACTATACTTTTCAATTATAACATACATTATAAAATCATAATATTTATGAATAACACATAGAAATCATAAATCATAAAGGTAAATTATAGAATACATAATATACATACATTATAGCTTTCAAATCTATGTAGGGAGTTAATTTTGGAATACCCATCATATTATATAACCTAAATCTCTTAAAATAAACATTAACATTTACCTTCGTCACGTTACCCATTGCATTGGAGAGCTATCTCATGCTCAACCACCCTAGGTTTATCACGGAACCACCTGTATGCGTATACAATTCCCAATAATCATTACATATTCATAAAACATAAAACAAGCATAAAATAAAGATTACATTTCCACATTACAGTCACAATATATAATTTCAAGATATTGACATAATCAGCCCATTACCAAACCATTTTTAAAACCATTTAAAACATTTAATAAATTGATTTTTGAATCAAAGTGTCCCAAACCAATTTGAAGCATTTTAAAGAAATTTTAATTTCAAAACATTAATTTCCATATAAATAAATACTTAAAACCATTTTTAAAACAAGGACATTGATGAGAAATATTTAAGAGAATAAATCTTTAAAACATTTAAAACAATATTTTAGTTAAAGAGTTCTTAACCAAATGAGAGACACTTGAATACAAATAATTGAGGAATAACATTAATCAAAGCTTATAATATTAGGAGAATAAATATATTCATGATATAATATGCCAAATGGAAGTATATACACCATATAAAAGTGAATTGGTGTATAACCAAAAAATATGTCTCAATGGAATGTAAATTGAGACAAAGTCCCTTACAAAGATCATATCCTTAGATTAAGGACAAATTAATGACATAATTATGTGTGAAAAAAAAAGAATAAACCCAATATAAGTGGAAATTCATTATAAACCAATAATAGGTTATTCACACATATTCATAGAGTGAAATAATCAAGAAGTATAAGTTTAACCCAAAGAATTTAAATTGGGTTAAGAAGTTCCCTTACCAAAATTCAACAGCCTAACCTCATCACTTAAAATTTCAGAAAAAGAGTTGATGAGAGAGAAAAGAGTATATCATTGCTTAGAAATAAAATTTACCGTAATAAGAATATATAAGAATATATTCCAACATAATAAAGTGAATATTAAATGACATAACATAAATTAAGTCTTTAAAAAGAAGAGGGTGAAAGATTCCCTCACCGATTTGGTAACTTACGAAATATACACCTCATGAAAGAAGAATCATACAATGAAGATGTAAATATAAATAAATTATATTATATTACACAATGAATACAATCATGGGAAGTACATACAACACACAAAATAAAATAATGGAAAATATAGCATGAATCTCATGGGAATAAATAGTGAGATAAAAAATCCTTACAACGTTGTAATCAATCAAATCATATGACCAAAAGTTAATAACCACCAAGATTAATTACACAATATCATGAATATAAATTTAATTATGATAATATATATCAAATATCAGTACACAATACACCACATGAAATAAATAAATGGCTAACGATGGAAATATCACTGAATTAAAAGTGAGATAAGAAACCCCTTACCACATTGTCCAACTTGACTCGTTCATTCTTTAATCTCCTAAATAATAAGCTAAAGTTAATTTCTACTTGCATAAGAGCCTTTTCTAGTTTTATTATTTCTTTTATCTCACTTATTACCTTTTTATAAACATTATAAAATCATTTATGTTAATAATGGTTGTTTTTTCGATATTTGGTACTTGAGTTAAAAATGAACATCTTATAATTTCTAGTTGTTCATGTGCTCAAAATTATTTTATCTCCATAATTATATTCATGATTTAGATATCATATATATCATATATATCCAGTATATATATCTATTTATAATATTAAATAACATTTGGAGATAAGAAATCAAATGCACCATTCATGGATATGGTAAGTCATACGTATGCATGAACGCTGCTTTAATTTATATTTCATATTTAATGGAATGAAAACTTAATGATACATAGGTATATTATATTTCCATTATAATATCATATGATATATATGTTACATAATTTCATTAATGTCATCCTTTATATGTTCCATATAATTCAAATCCTTCTCATAGCAAAAACCTATTATATTGAAGATACTAGCTATGTTATAAAATAAAAGGAATAAAAAGAGTTTATGGGGTTGGAGAATTGAAATAAAAAAAAAAGAACATAAGAGAAGACTTTACCTTTAAATCCTGTATCTCCCTTTGGTTTGAACCAAAAGGTTTACTTTAATTTCCTTCTACCTAGGGGAAGGGATCTAGGAGGAGGAGTTGTATGTAGGGAGCTTAATTGGGAAGAGGTTGGATGAGACAAGGGGCTTGATAAGTGTGAAGAATGGGTAATAAATGAGGGCTTTTTATAAGGGGGGAGGGGCTCTTTAATAAAGTTTAAAAATATTATTTTATTATATAATTATTTTCAGTTTATAAAGGTCCAAAACATATTAATGTCAAATATAAGATGACTCGTGTTCAAAATAAAATCATCCAATAAGAATTGGATAGGTTTTGGATATTTTTTTAATCTTTATAATATTATTTATTTAAATAATTCATTAATGAGGTAAATACAGCATCATTATTGTGTCATAAATAATATTATTTATTTGATGTCTAAAAAATATATACAAAATACAATGATGTAGGAAATATATTTATCTTTTAAATTAATATTTATAGTCCAATAGATAACTTATATAACCCTAAGTAAAAATTGATTTACTAAAAGATATATGTTTATGTCCTATTTTCATTTACATTAAATTAATTAATATAAAGTTTCATTATCTATACCAAGTGGCTACATGGGGTCCCAAAATTGACCCAAGGATTCGTATAGTCGTAAATGTATCAACAAATAGGATTAGGACACATGTTAGGGTAATTTAATATTATTATAATAATATTTTGCTACCCTTATTTACCAGATTCACCCTTTAACCATGTTAATTAAAAATTTTACTAAAGTAAATATTCATAATGTATAAAAATAAAAGTTACCTATTTACACAATTTGGACCTCAATATTCCAAATTTGGAATCTATTTTTCCAAATTGAAAAATAAAAAAGTGGCAGAAATTAATTTAAAATTAATTCCCACAGTCAAAACCAAAAGAGTGTTTTTAAGAAATAATAATTCTCAAAATATTGACACTTATTTATATCCAATTTCAAAGTGAAATTACTTCAAATGACCAAAATTTGATTAAATTGTAAAAATATAATCTAATTGAACTTTAAAACCTTATAAAAAGATAATCTAACCATATAAATAAATTAGATTAAAAAGCAGTTATGAATTAAAATACAGTATTTTTCACTATTCATAAAAAATGAACTTTATCATAAAAATACCTAAATTTTATCCAAAGTAAATTTTTATGTCCGGATTCTAAATTAGAATATTATTTTCTCAAATAGAACATATTAAAGTGAGAAAAACTATATTTAAAGAGGTTTCTCTATCAAAAAGAGATAAATCGACCTTTTAATGAATATTAGAGTTTTTATGCTTAAAATCAGATTCTTTCTTATTTTAAGACTCAAAAATTTATTAGATAAATGTAAAAATGTTTAAAAAACATGTGTATTCATATTTTAGTTAGTTCTATCTATTCCCTCTAATAAAACGGCTAGGGATTTACAACCATTTAAAATAATATTATATTATTATTTTTCATTATGTCTCAGCATTGTGTGAAACATAAGATTTCAAAGAAACTTGTTATTGCATATTGGGTACTCCATAGAACATAGCATCCCCTTTAATGTAAAATTAATATTTAATTCACAAGTTTTAATAAATATGAAAATGATATATTCTTTATTTACCTAGGATGTTGTATTTCATCTATTAAAAACATTAATAAAATATTCATAATTTCCATGATGGACTACCAAGAACCACCTCTTATAAGATTTATTAATTCATCTAATCTCAATCATGGAATAATGGAAAATTACATTTCATTAATAAAAATTTTTAATAATAAAAATATTATTCTAATTGTGATAATAAATAAAACCTCTATTTGTGAAATTCCAATGAAGTATAATCTAATTATAATAATCCCTAAAATATATTTCTCATGAAACTCATTAAATAACAACATATGTCAACAGAAATTAACCCACAATAATAAAATTAAATTTAAAATGGATAATTTTTCATTATCATGTAAATTGTACATAAATTAACTCATGTAAATATCTATTTAAAATATAAAAAATACATATATTAAACTACCGCACTAATTGACCAATGCTTAAATATTTTTAAAATAATAATTTTTACCCTTCATAAATAAAATATATATCATCAACTTGAATTCAATTTGACACATGCATTGAAATTGAAGGATATACTTACAAATTTCTATCTTGGGGTGTGGGGGGACCTTCAATCTAGTTTTTTTCATAAATCATGTAATTAGGTTTTTCTTGAGAAACATAGTAATGAGGTTCCCCACAAGTTATTATACCATTTAAATACAATTATATGCTCTGAATCAAGACAGAATCCATACATGAAATTATGTTTATGTAAGATGAAACATTGCATCCTAAGAAATCTATATTAAATTGTTATTAATTCTAAATGTTATTCAGCAAATATCCACTACTATATATTTATTGACATTAAGTGATAATATTTATCAATGATTTTTATAAGTGTTGATAAAAATTAATTTTTATATGCACTAAAATAAAGCACTGGTAAAAGCGTGCTATTATTATTTATTATTTTAGAACTGATAAAAGTTATAAAATTTTCATGTTTTTATTTATCACTGATAAATGTAAATTTTTTCAGCCTTATAAAAATCCTTGATAAAGTATTTATTTATTTTCAGGATAAATTTTTTATATATTTTAATTATAACAAAATATTTTTAACATTAATTTTTAAATGAATTAATTATAAGAACAAGTAGAATTTTATAAATTTTCATATAGTAACATATATATTAGTAATATTATATATTTTTATGTTATATGTTTATATTTATAAATTAATTAGTTATAATTCATTTTATATAGAAATTATAGTAAAAATATTATTAAACACATTGTATATAGTTAGAAAACATTGATATGGGGAGAAAGGAAGATTTAGCATTAATGATAGGTTAGACATGATTTGTATGGGGATAAGGGAATATTTATCACTAGTGAATGGTAAATGATGAAATTTTATTCCTAAAGTGGCTTGAACTCTTTTAAGGGAAGAGATATTTTATTTATGAAAATTTCATAATGGTGTAAAGTTTCTAAGGGGTAGTCATCATATATCAGAAATATCATATTGATGGATATTTTTAAAATTATGGGATTAATATCAAAAGATTTTCATTTTTATGCAATATTTAATGCATTTTTATTTAGGTTTCATTCTATTAAAAAATTTCTAGTGCAAATTAACAACGAATTTCTACTTTTATAAAGATTTATAAAATAAATTTCCAGACACAATGAAGTTTCTAACAGTGGAAACTAATATTTATATCGTATTATGTAAACTATATATGTTCTTCCCATTATCGTTATTTAATATAATGGTTCACTTGGTGATATAATTATTTTGAGAGATTTTTCTATGTGGTCCTATATACTACAGATGGACATACCTTGTTAAAATTTGTATAAAGATTTTGAAATGGTACATTAAAAATTTGAATCTGAAAGGAATATTGTATTATAGAGTAATATTTTTTTAAGTAATAAATTGAAATTGTTTACTGAAAACCTATCTATTGTGGATATCCATTCTCTCCAAAAAATATCATCACCATTGGAACCTTATGTGTGGATGAATTTATAGATGAGATATCATCAAAATTACCATTATATAGTAGGTGTCATCTCACCTTTATGTTTTTCATAAAAATGTTGAGGTTTCACAATGTTTAAACACATAAATTAATACTTAGGTATTATAATCCATAATGGAATGAAATATGGAAATAAAATTTTCATAATAAACATTTTACAATATGGTTTCATGGCCATATTTTTTAGTATTTATCTATAAATCTAAATTAAATTTTATAAATACATTAATGGCTATCTAGAGGACCAATTGTATAGTTATTATCTTATGCTGGTTATGTAATTTTTATTTATATGTACTACACAAAAGAAAATGATAAAATTATTATGAAGAGAAATAATGGAATTACTCTTATGGAAGAATTGATTCATGTATCTGGTACCAAGGATAAAAGTACAATTTACAAGAATATATAATTATTTAGCATCATCAAAAAATGGTGTTAGATAATAAAAAATTATAAATGATATTTATAACATCTTGACCTGATCTACTGGGTCTAATCTGAAATTCAAAAGACCACATGTTTTCTCCATGTATAAAAGAGGCTACCAACTAGTAGTGAGAGTATAAATTAGATAGTTGGGAGACTATTCTCTCTATATCATGTCATCAAGAAGGATAATTATGAACAATAACATAATAATGAATAAATAATCATAGTAAAATATAGATACAAAATAAGTGAAATATATATAAATATATCTTTCATAGTGGTAAGATTCTACAGAGTATAAGAAGTGGATAAATACAAGACAAGTAAATAAGAAAGTATCTGTAGTGTACTTCTGTGTATCTCTTGGTCCATTTCATCTCCATGCTCCACCACTCAACCATCCACCATGGGGCCCTTTCCCTTCCCCAAATCTCTGGTCACAAAATCTACAAGTGCACCAAATTTCCCACATAGGGTCTGAATAAAATACATAATAGGATTCAACCAATGCATCCTTACCCAGTATTCATATGAATAAGAGTTTATAAAATAATAATAATAAATAAATGTCACAAAATAAACAATCAATTCTAGTGTTTGTGCACTAACCATGCTTCCAAAAACCACAATTATACTTTCTTCATCACTATTCCAAAAAACAATGGAACAATCATTCAAACGTCTCATTGTTAAATCCAATCTCTTGATTCTTGATAACCATATAGGCCCAAGGATTTCAAGTCAAATCAAACTAGGTTTTCATGCCCCATCACTATCTCTAGGTTAGGTTACATAGAAAATCATTCCCCATTGTTTCTACACAAGTATAATAAATCATGATCTACATTCCCCATGGTTATCACATTTAATTGTGATCACTCATGATCAAATATCCCCCATATCAGGCCGCACTAGGCCATCATTCCCCATCATCTATCTCGACCTCTCATCAAGTCACATGCAACGTCTGAACATGCTCCCCCTCAAGGGATGTCGAGCTATAACAGTCCCACATATCACTTTTCTACCATGCATAACCCAAAAACATAGCATATACAAAGAATATTATAAGTAAATGGGGGAATAATACATAAAATATCATGAGTTTGATCAAATATATACATACACACATATATGAGAAACTAAACATGCTATAAAGCACATTAACATGCAAAATAATTATATATCAATAAAAAATCCTCATGGATACACATGCACCCACATGCATCGTATAAAAATAATGTTTCAATCCAACATAAATCACATATCATGCTAACATCGTATACATGGACCGGAATAGTATAGAACATACTTCCAAAAAATTCATCGACATCAAAGAAAAGGACAACCACCCTATGTGGTTTGATAGATGGAGCGGAAACCACAAAAAATAATAACACATCCTTGTGACCATATTATTTTAATCATCTAAGATTCAACATTATTTATTTTTTAAGGGATCTTAGAACCATAAGAATCTATATTATTTAAAAAATAATAATATATCACATGAAATAAAACTTTATCCATCTTGAATAATTTCCAAATTTTATTCTTAGTCCAATGCATGTCCTCAAAAAAATTTCCTGAAGAATAACTATCTTTTTATAATTCCTCTATAATTATCCTTTAATAATTATAGATCGATAATTTATCATAATTTATCATTTTATTATTATCAATTAATAATTTAACATAATTTTCCAATATTAATTAAATTTTGGTAATTTATTATAAATTATCCTTTTATAATTATCTCTCGATAATTTAAAAGAAATTATCCTTTAAAAATTATATCCTGATAATTTATCATAAATTATCCTCTATAATTATCTTTTGATAATATATCAATATTTATCCTTTTATAATTATCTCTTGATAATTTATCCTAAATTATAATTTTATAATTATCTTTTGATAATTTATTATAAATTATACTTTTATAATTATTTATTGATAATTTACTACAAATTAACCTTTTATAATTATCTCTTGACAATTTATCATAAATTTTCCATTATACTTATCTTGTGACAATTTATTATAAATTATCCTTTTTAATTATTTGTTGATAATTTATTAAGAACTATCCTTTTATAATATACTTTTGGTGGTTTTTAATAATTATCCTTTGATAAACACTTAATGATCATTTATTAATTATCCTTTAATAATTCAAAGTAATTATCATTCACCAATTATATAAATTATCCCTTAATAAATCCATAAGATTATACTTTAATAATTTTTATTCCTTAAATTCTTCATTAATAATCTAGTGATTTTCATTTTATAGTTTTAGTGATTATCCATTGATAATATTTAAATTATTATTTCATAGTTTTTATAATTATCTATTAATAATCTCATAGTTAAAATTTGATAATTTTAATAATTATCCTTTGATAATTTCGTAATTATTATTTGATAATTTTAAGAATTCACGGAAATAATTATCTGAAAAAAATAAATAAATTATCCCTTCAAAATAAATGGTTTATCTTCTTTTATTCTAATCATTCATTTTAACCATAATTATAGATTTAAGGGATAAATGGAAAAAATTAAAAAAAATAGATTAAAATAAAAAAAAATAGTGGAACATACATCCTTCTATAAAGGAACCACACACCAAACATCAGTGTTACTGAGAATAGGATCGAACTGGGTGGAGATAGAAGAAGTTTCATTGGTCATATACGGATGAGATTTAGGACTGCTCAAATATCAATGGGGCCAACTAAGAACATTGGGGGATTTTTTTTGGTGTTTCAATACTCACATTGTGCATTTTCTCCTACTTCAATAACAATGATTCAAATATTCATCAACCCTAGGTAGATTTTTTAAAAACTCCTCAATAATTCATTAGTGATTAAGACCTTCAAAATCTGTTAAAAATAATGGTTTTGAAACTTCCACTATATGAGAAATAGGGTGGTGTCAAAATTGGAGAATATGAATAGTAAATTTCTTTTTAAAAATAATATTAAAAATAATATAACAACAAAATTAATAAATTACATAATCTTACTTGAAACAATGATTTATCAAACCCATATGTTTTGAATGTGGGGTATGATAATCATGAGTGATCTAACCTATGTGGCGTGATGTTCCATGTGAACTAATCATAAGATAGTTATGGGGAATGATAACCTTTTTTGTTTTCTCTTTGAGGAATATGTCCTACATGAATATTTAGTAGCTTGGGTCTATATATAACATTTATATTCTTCCATGTTTTTTCTGATGTTTTCTAGAATGGTGCTGAAGTAGGTATAATAGATGTTTTTGGCAGCTTGGTTAACATATGAACGCTCAACTTAATTATTTCTTGTGTACACATTTATTTTTTATTGTTATTTTGTACACTCTTATGTATATGGAAATTTATTAATGATTCATTGGTCGTGTCCAACTGATTATTTTACTCATACCATATTCTAGAATTTTGGTTCACTTGTAGATTTCAAGACTAAATATTTTTCAAATGGAAAGAGTACTATGGTGGAAAGTTCATAGGTGACACATGGAGATAAAGATGATCAAGAAAACATCAGATAATCTTGTAGATTTTTTCTTGTATAATTTTCTTCCATTCACCTACTACTTATACTCTGGATAGGGTTACCACTTTAGGATCTATTTTTATATGTATATAACTTATTCATTTTATTCATTTTACACTAATTATTTATTCATTGTTTTATTATTGTTCATTATTATCCTAATCAATGACATTATATGGAGGGTATAGTCTCTTTATAGTTATATTTAGACTCTCACTTCTAGTTGGCATCCTCTTGCCTACTGGGAGGCTCTCATGAGTCATGTGACCTTGTGGATAAGACCTGGTGGTTCATATAGGGATGTTACAAAATGGTATAAGAAGATAAAGATTCACTAACTTGTATTTTCACTTTTATCAGGGTCAGGACATGTTATAAATAAGATAGTGTGGTTTCAATTCATGTAGGTAATTTATGAGAGTGTATAACCCAAAATTAATAGTGGGCCTCCAAGTTTCCATAAAGTGGGGAATTTATGTCTTATTGTTACTATTGATTAAACCCTCTTTGGGTGATGCACATTATGTTGATATATGATTGTGTGTATGTAAATTCATGGTTACTAGGCACATATGTTTATATTCCATATATACATACTAGTAGTTATGAAATATATTAGTTTTTTATATAATTTATTTAATTCATGCTATCTGTTTGGGATAATGTTTTTATTGTGTGATATATCTATGATTGTCATGATATTTTTATATATCCTTGTAGTAATTAATTAGGTTAATTGATCATGTTGTTTTGATAGTACATATATAATGATTGTGACTAATGTGTAGGAATAGAGACCATGGTTAGTATTAGGAAGGGTATACCTTGGTACGATGGTAGACTCCTAGGAAAGCCTTGGGTGATCCCATTGACTAGTTTGGAATTAGTTTGTTCCCAATGTACTTTATGATTCTTATAATACACTTAAAATACATTTGATATGAATTCTAGTTGATCCAACCCAAGATATCATAGTTCCACTACCCATGGTGGAGGGGTATTCACCCCAACGTGCTCTTGTACTAGAATTGATGATATAGGCTATTGATAACATTCATTTATGAGTTTTTCATATAGTGGTAATTCATGGATCATTCATTCATAGGACTAAGATTGACCATGCTTAGTATTTATAGCTCTATCATCCTCTGAGATTCTATGGTACTGGTGGCCTACAAGATACAAAGTAATGGATAGACTATATCAAAATAATTTTTGAGCTCATCTAAATTTGTGATGAAGGGTGGGTAATACTAGAAACCATTATACTTCAACAAGTAATTAGGAGAAGGTGGACCATTATGAATCAATATGGGATATTAGAAGATATTATATGGAAGATATTCAAGGATTATTTTCTAAAATAGTAATTCTCTAACGTAATTATGTTGGACCATGAACAATAGTTCATGGAGATATGATAGGTTTTTACAAGTTTCTCTACATACTTTTCTTTTTTTATAGAGTGTCTTTGCTTTTATGCATTATTATTTGGGAATAATAAATAGAAGGATTATAAGTTTTATATAGGATTATGACCATAGATCAGATATCTAGTAAGACACTTTGACCAAATAAAGTACTCTCAAGTGATTTGGAAGGCCCTAACCTTTGATAAGGTACTAGAGGAGGATAGGGAAGTAGGATTATTTTCAACCCTTGTTGGTAAAATGAGTAATATTTATTTCAATAATGGAATTTATCTTGATATTAGGAAGATTAAGGCATATGAATCACATCATTATAGTGGTGGAAAATTATAGTTGAGTATAGGACCATGAACACCTCTTGTGGGGGATGGACGTCATTAGTTTTAATACTGTGGGTAGTGGGGTGTTATTGTACTTGCTACCCAAAACTAGAGAGCATGTACCTCTGATGAGAAATGACAGTACATCTCCATTGCTTATACTCAAAGGAAACAAGATAGAGGTCTTTTTGGGGTTTGACATAGACTCATGCACCAAATCATGGGATAAGATGTAGACCTCAAAATCAGGTCCAAACAATTGGGACCCATGTGAACTATGGAGAGGTTCATGTGGAAAAGGTAGACCAAGTCTATGTAGTGAATCAAAACCCAATTTATGGTGATGAGAAACTAATTTTTGTATCAGGTAAAATCTTGAACATATATTTTGATCTTATTCCTTGTTTAATAATATAATTTTATAAATATCTATGAGTTGTGTCTATACATGACTTACTGAGAGAATTGTTTTTCCCTAACCTACCTTTCTCTGATATGTCACTGAACGATGACATGAAACCCAAGTATATGAATGAGCGGTAGTTGGTTCTTACATCAATGAGAAACTTATAATGGACTTCCATATCACTAGGTTGGAGGACATCATAGTGGAAGTTGTGATGTGGCTACGTAGGACCCCGATGAGTCATGATGTTGAAGTCCCTACGGACTAAGTTTAGTTTGAGCATAACATACCATCCTATGATATATAAAAATTTTGATAAGACTATACACATATTTCAGGATATTCCAAAATATTGAGTCCTAGACTTTAGTTTATCATGGTAATATTTCCAACACATATCACCTTAAGAGGCTCTTTATGGGAGTTTTTGTTGCTCATCTCCTTAATGGAATGAAGTGGGTGGGGAAACAGTTGTGGGTCCTAGTTTGGTTCAGGATACCTAAAATAGAGAGAAACTAATAAAGAAGATATTTATCACCACTCAAAGGAAAAAATATCATCTTTCGACCATATGAGTATTCATTTAGTAATAATTGTGGGTGGTCAGGTTTTTTTTGTGAGTGACTCTCAATTTTGGGGTAGAGATGTCTGATGAAGTAGTTTAAGCTCACTCTATGTTTTTTGGGACCCATTGAGATCACGGAACAAGTGGAGATAGTGGAGTACAATTTGGAACTTTCCCCACATTATTGATACATGAATGATGTATTCTACACTTCTCATAGTCAGAGAAAAATGCTCGATCCTTCACATTTTATTGAATTACATGACATTGAGTTGGAACCGGATGCATCATATGACGAGCGTCTATTGGGGATTACAAACTAAAGTGATATTTTCCACCAAGGGAAAATGATACCACAAGTCTATATTCCTTAGCAGCACGGATAAATCCAAGATGAGACATGGGAGAATGAGTCTAATGTTTTATATTAGTGGCATGTGTTTTTCAAGAAATACCACTAGAGATACTTCTTGGGGATGAGAATTAAATAAATGGCAAAAATTATAATATTAAAAAATTATTTTCAAATAAAATAAATTCCCTCATTTATAATAATTTATGATTTTTTTGTGAAATTATATTTTTAAATAAAAAAACATAATAATTATTTTAAAGGATTTGTGTAATTGTAAAATCTCAGTTAACACGTTGTAATCTTCTATGGAATATTTTTAGAGTTATGAACTACGATATAATGATACTCATCGGCTCATAGTACCTCAGTGCTAAAAGAATAAAAATATTAAATATATTATCTTAAATGTGCATAATTTTGAAAAACTAATTAATTATATCCCAAATGATGCATTGTATGAGAAATATGAGACTATCATTAGATCTGGCATGATGGTTTTACCCAAGGTGCGACATAACATTTGTGTGAATTGGGCGTTTGGTCATATCGCATGTGAGGTTAACATATTTATTATTTTTAGTATTTATCTTTTCAATAATAATTGAATATCTCAAAAAATGTGTGTTGTGTGAAAAATATGATACCACCATTAGATCCTGGATGAGGGGTTTATACTAGGTGTGACATAACATTTGTACGCATCAAGAAATTTGGTTAAATCATATTTAAGGATAACAAATCTAATATTTTTATTATATATTTTTTAGCGCTGATGATATAAAATCCACAGAATCTCATACTATATAACCTCCTACCTCTATAAATAATCTATAAAATATTATAATGTGTTAAATGGGAATTTTTCCTTACAAAAAGACTTTAAAGAATTTATTAAGTTATTTTTATTTAAAAATTATAATTTCACATAAAAATAGTCATTAATTATTATCAATGAGAAATTTTATTATCATTAAAAAATTAATATATTGTAATAATTTATTTATTAAAATTGGTTAATAATAGTATTTCAAAGAATAATGATGAATTGGGATTCATGAATGTGGGTTTCAGTGAGGAAGGGTGTAAGAATTGACCATTTATAATGTAATTTTAGGTATTACATTACTTTTATTCCCTAGATACTCCAAACACAAATTGGTAAATTATTATTATAGTCATAAAAGCCTTAAACATGCTTTATTACATAATTTTATAGATAGATTTTCAATAAGCACAAAGAAATGATCTAGAGGTGTAGTTTCTTTAGAATATTAGACACATAAATAAATCATCTTAAATGTAAAAAGATCACCATTTTTTAAAAATAAACATAGTTATCTAAAATCCCATATATATTTTTAAACTATATAGGATACCTTGTGGAATTTAAATAAGGGCAAGGGTGATCTAGAAATCTTGATAATGGAATAAAAAAAGAAATAAAGTTTAACATGAGTGTCAAGAGGCCTAACATCATTAAGATAATGATCATTGGAATAGAATCATGTAATTAAGAAATTATATCAAAATATAATAGAATCATGGAATATTTGGTGACAACATAAGACATGTAATCATAAACATAAGTCAATGGTCACTTCCAAGAACAACATCACAAAGTGGAAACAATCCTATGGTGGATTAGATTCACTCCCAAATACGTTATATAGAATATCATGAGATATAAATCTTTACACAATGAATTGGTAAAATATATAATTCTATAACCACCCATAACATAATAAAAATCAAATATATTAATTCCATCTAAGGAAATGAAACCATTTATAAATCATAATCATGATCAATCCCATGAAAAGAAAGTGGGTTTCATAATTCTGATTGAAGGCATAACCAAAGTATGAATCATAATGATTCCAAAAACAGAGGAATTAAATTTTTTAAAATTTATTAATTTAAAATGTGATATAGTCCTTGAACATGGAATTCCAATGCATAAGATTCATCAGAATGATCTATACAATAAATAATAAAAATTAACTACTTGGTTGATGGTTTATGAAATATGCAATAGATATTTTTAATTATAGAAAGAGAGTATTGTTTTCCATAAAAATATAATTTAACAAATATTATTATTCACAATATAAAAATGAGTTTTAGAATATTTTAATGGTTTACAAAAATTATGGGTGTGATTATTGACTTGAGATAAGAAATAGGAAAGTTCCCTTAAATAAAATTTTCTTTAAAATGGAAAATTAAAATAGATCTTAAAACATGTATAACCCCAGAAAAGAAAGTTATATTTAACTAGTTTTATATATTATTCACATATATACTAAAATATAATAATTTCATTAGAATGTTATTATTTAAAATAGATAAAAATAAAAGATAATGTGTACCTATTAGGTAACAAGGGGTGTACATATGATCCCTAACATCATGTCTGAATTCGCTCGAAAATTATTCTTAACATCCTTAGTAATTATTATAAGTTCATAAATTACATAACCAAAAAAATATTTATATATATTTAATTTTTGAAGGTCCAATTTTTATCTTTTGTTATTTAATTTTAATATAGTTTTTTCTTATGTGGGTTACTAATAGTTGTTCGATTAATTTATCTATAAAATTACTAGTTTATTGACTTTGGTCAAATGTGTTGTAAAATAAATTTATGATCACAAAATAATTTAATATTTATTTTATTTATTATTTCATTAGAATACTAATTATATAGTTTCAAAGGTTATCTAAAAATAGACAGAAATTAAGGAATATTCTTTGATAAGTCCATTTAAGGTGGTTAAAGTTACTCAAATCATTTATTGTTACTCACATATATGAAATGAATAGTATTATTAGTAAATAATATAAATAGTTTCAAAATTAAATTTTTTACAAAATAAATAAATTTTTAATTTCATCCCTATTATGTGGTCATGGATAACAAAACATGTTGTTTGTGGAGGCGGTAGTCTGTACGTATGCATAGACGACACGTTCATATTCCATAGAATATAAGGGAGAGTAAATGAAATAATTATAATTTTATAATTGTATTAAAGTTATAAATAGCATATTATTTAATTAAATAATGTTTTTTATCCTCCCATTTAAGGTGGTGATGAAAAATTGAACATGTTCTTCATAGAGGTAGTAGTCTGCACATATAAATGGTGACATTTTCATTTTTCATAATGATTTTAGAGGAAGGTATAAAATATATATTATTTTACAATAATAAAACATATTAATGTTTTTAATGTTTTTTATCATACCATAATTAACATAGGGGTCTAGAGGGGTGTATAAGAATTATAGAACTAGAAAATTTTGGTTGGGAGTATTGCCTCTCTCTTGGAATTTCTCCCTTGGGTAACTCCTTAGGGATTTGTAGATTGGTCTTCTGGTGAGACCAAGTCTTAAATAGAATAGGGAGGTTCCTTATGAGGGTATATGAAAATTTTTTGGTTATGTTAAATCTTTGTAATGGGTATAATAATAGGGATGAGGTCAGATCCTTTTATAAGTAAGGAGAGTTCCATTTTTTTGCAAAAAAAACTCTTTACTTTTCAAAAATTGCATTCAATTATTTGTTGTAAAAGGATAAAAATGGATAATAATGGGGTGGAGAAATATAAAAGGTTTATTATCCCTCCAAAATAAAATATAATATATGTTTTACACATTTTTGTACCTTATTCACTATATTAATACTCTGTTATCATATTTACTCTACGACAGTAACTCTACCTTCACACATGATAACTAGTTTTAATGGAAAAAATTAAAATTAATAAATTTTAATAATTTGAAAATGATTATTAAAAATATGTAAATAATTTTATTGGTTAATTTTTCTAACAATAATAGTAATTACTTTTATTATTAGCACACATATTGCACAAAAACTGTTTCTTATAAAAAGTTCATTTAAAGCTTAAAATTTATATGTAGGATATTGAAATCAATTATTTTTAATTTAAATATATAAATTATTGAATATTAAAAAAATAATGTTTATTTAAAATTAATAAAAAATAATTTTTACAAAAAAAATAATTAAATGAAAAGACCGAAAATAGTTTTTTATTATAATTAAAATATTACATTTTTATAAGGTTATACATAGGATTTATAAATTTAAAATATATATATATATTTAAATTGTATAAAATTATTGATTATATACATATTTGATTAATTAATATGGTTTATATAATTCTAATTCTCTCTTAAAAACTAATAAATTAATAAAACTCTTTATTTTTTTAAAAACCTATTTATTCAATATTCATCTAAGAAAATTTTCTTTAGAAAAAATTAATTATTAATTCATTTTCACATGATGAAATCAAAAATGATATATATTTTTTTGTAATATACTTTTTAAAGTGATAAACATTATTTTATATGTACGTTTTCAAGAAGCAATAAACATATTTTCTTTTTTAAAATACATTTTAAAAGAATGAAATATAACTCTTTTATTACTATAAAAAAAAGATATATTATTACCAAAAAAGTTATAATATTAACATATTATATTCCTAATCAATGATAAGGTTAAATTAGTTCTTATCTTGTATATTCCCTTATATTACACAGATATAAATTCATAAGGTAGTTTTTTATATATAATTTACGGGTTGTTACATTTACCTCCCTTCAAATATTTTACACTAGAAATTTCATTCCATGAACTAGGTTAAAAAAAATATGGGTACTTTTATTTCATTGTATACCCAAGTTTCACATTGAATATTCATATGTATGACTTCACAAAAGTATCATGGCTAAGTGAGTTTTCTTATTATGAAGAACTTTGTCTCTGTGGTCTAAGATCTTCATCGGCTAAACCTCATAAGAGATATCATCCTATATATGTACCACATTTGTATTAATTACATTTTATGGTATGGTATTTGCTTATTTAAGAGTGATAAATAGAACCAATATTGTATTATAGATAGGTATGGTGGAAGAGATAGATGATATGACACTACTTCGATGTGGTCGAGAATCTCAAAGTGGCTAAGGTATCTAGGATTTATCTTCCCCTTATTACTGAAACTCGTGACTCTCTTTTATGGTGATATGAAGAGTAACACATTTTTACCAGACTTAATATCAAATTCGTGTTAAATTTTATCAAAATAACTCTTTTTTCAATATTGATCCATCCCGATGTGTTACTGAATAATATTGACCTTTTCTACCATTTCGTCCACCATATCATGTTATAGAAACTTTATGTCACAAATTCATTCCAAAAAATAAGTTTTTTAAATATCTACCCATATAGGAATTAATAGTGGGCCATTCGGATGCTCGATTGGAAACTAATTTTGTATGAGAATTTTAATAATGGAATATGTTTGTCTCGTCCTCCCTTAATGTCTACAGAGCTTAACATACCCTCAAGTATCTAGATATTTCATTCAAATTTTTCATAATTCTAGGGATTAGAGATCATAATGAAGTTCAAATAAATGTTTATTTCATGTTAAATACTCTTTTAGAAATTTTATTTGAACCTTATATCTCAATTAGATACAAATTATAGTTGTGTTACATGCATATTTGACACTTTTATATTGTTTAAATTTTCAAGTTTATCTAGTTAGGATTCCTCCCAAATAGAAATTAAGTTATGTGAATTTATAATATTTCCCATCATAATATATATATATATATATAATTACCTATGAAAGAATCCATAGTGATTTTCTTCCATTTCTATATGGGTACGGTAAATGGTTGCATCATCCGTTGGGCTTTTTTTCATCTCAAACATTACCTACTGACACTCCAGGAATATTGATGTATATTATGAAGCACCCTTTTTAATATTATACAACCAATTGTGTTATCAAAGATATCAATACATATTCATGTTTCCTAGGTGGATGGAGACTGTTAAGATGTGATCATCACTCATCATCTCCTTATTTATCTCTGGTTCTGATGGAATATAAATTCATTTCCTAAATCTCACAACTCCTTCATCATTAATATTGAACACATAGGATTTTCACCTCCTCATTTAACCCACATTTTCTATATTTATAGAATTTTAAACATTTTCACCTTCCCTATATGGTAGTGGATTAAGAAGACATAATCCTTGATTAGATCTAACCATATTTTTGGAACAAGTTGACCTCATTTGGTTTGAAAATATATTTTAGGCTCCTATGTTAAATGTATATATATATATATATATCACACATATCTCCATAGATATAATGTATTTATATATTCAATTAAAATATTAATTTTTTATTATACTAGATCATGCATTAGATAATTTTTCTCATGCACCTTCAAATTTCTTCTGGGGTAGGCTATAACTTTAACATTTTATATGAGCACACAATGCAAACCCTTCATTAAATAATAACTATAAATCAAAAATACATACCCACTTGTGGGTACTTTGTGTAAAAGTTTAGTAGTTTCCCTATTTTTGATCTCTAGGAAGACCACTTAACATTAATCTATCTAGACATACTTAACTCCTTATGAGTTATCTTGGTTATCATGTTTGACAATATAGAGTGGTTTCTCACAAATTGATGCTAATACCCAGATGATCTAAGTAAATTATGAATAATTATAATGGATGTTTTTCTAGTCCATTCCTAAATCACTTTAATCTTTAATGGTCAACAAATACACCTTTATTTGTGATAAAATTCTCTAATAATGATATTTTCTCTATCCAAAACTCTAATTTATTTTATTTTTCATATAAATTCTTCTTCCTCAATGTCTTTATCATAGAAATAATATGTTCTTTGTGTTACTCCTTAATTTTTAAGTATATAAGAAAATTATCCATAAAACAACCAAAAATTTGTTGATGTAATATCTAAATACTATACTCATTAAGTCCATGAAGATCGCTGGAACATTTTTGAGTCAGAATAGAATAACTTTGAACTAGTAGGGATCATAAATTTTATAAAAGGTGGACACGGTAATATACTTATTTTTTACCTTTACCTGATGATATCCTTATCTAAGGTCCACTTTTAAGAAGTATTTTTCTCCATGTAACTGATTGAACATGCTATCAATCTATGGAAAGAGATACTTTTTCATTATCATAATCTTATTGAGTTCATGAAAATCAATATATAGACACATCAACCCATCCTTCTTCTTGTCCAAGAGAACCAGTGAACCTCATGGTTAATCACTCAAGAAAATTAAAACCATGTCCATATTTTCTTATAATTCATTATTTATTTCATACAGTTCAATGGGGTCAATTCTATATAGATACATGGTTATTTTTTAAGATCGAGGTATAAGTTCAATTGGAACCTCAACCACTTGAATAGAAGTAAGTCCATTAAATTATTTTAGGGATCTATTAGATTAATCATTTATAATGGACATGTCTTCAAGAGTAGTATTCTATTTTGTTTCAAAAAATTTAAATATATGTGCTTGATCATAAAGAAGCAATAATATTTCTTTGAAATACGATTCAAAAAGAGTTTCATCCACATCCTTAATATTTTATAGAATCATAGGGTAATTTTGGATGTAAAAAGTGTTTTCCTTCTCTTCTTAGTCAATATGGGCTCAATTTAAAGATATCTAGTCTATTCCCGTTATAACATATAATTCTACTAAAGGTATTATGATGAATTTTTATAGGAGGTTCGTCCAATATAAATTAATTGGGGTTGATTTATATAAATTAGTTTAAATAATTGATCTATTATAAGTATTATATAATAAATTAACCTCCATTTTTTGGTTTTTAAATAGTTCTACTATGATTTATGATATGAAAAAATGCATTAAATGATAATAAAATAGTATGTTTTCTATTATTAAATAAATAACAAGCATAACATCGACTATATTTTTTACTATATCTAACTCTATAATATTGATATCATAAGATCTCATTTTATCTCTTACCATTGGTGGTATTTTCAATAGTTATATTTGAAAATATTAATATTAGTGCACCGGTTTATATAGTTTTCATATTCCTTACTGTTTAAATGTTAGAAAATAGAATGAGTATTGATATTTAAATTATTTTCTTCAATCACATAAGTGGGCATTGTCATCACATTTCTACATTAATTTTCTTGATTTCCAACATTCCCATGCTTGAAAATTTTCTTGGTACCTTTAAAATATTTTACAAGATGCTTCTTTCCAAACTTTTGACGTCTGGTATATTGGATTTTCTTACCACCATGTGTTCTTTCTGGTGATCCCCTAGAGCTAAACTCCTTTTTAATATTATTAAATCTAGTACTATGAGACCACTAAAAATTACCCATTTCAATCTCAACATTGATGGTACATCGGACAATGTTTTTATAACACTCAAAGTCTTGAATATCTAACTCTCTCTATAGAATCAGCATTGTCCCACTAAAAATAACTCATCCTTAATTTCAATGTTAATTACAAAAACATATTTTTATCATGAAATAATTGTGAGATTCACCTCATAATATCTGATATATTCTCCCCTTTTTTCATGAGTGAAATTTACTCCCTATATGTTTTATGAAAAAGAGTGTGATAGGGATATTTTCTGATAAATAATTTCATAAATTATTCACCCTCTATAGAATAAATGAACTTCATGGGATTTGTATTATTGATTATTGTTCAGCACTAATTGGATTCTCCCTCATGGTAGTAAATAGATAATATAACCTTATATTTATCAGAGAAATGAATGAAAGATAGTAGGTTATCAACAAAATTAAATCCATTATTCATTGATTATAGGATCATAGGACACACTAAAATTTATAACTCTCTATTGCCTAAAGGGACAAACTAAAAATTTACCCCTTGTGGGTAATTCCACAAGATTTTTTTTATTAATCATAACATGAGATAGTTGTTCAGATATATCCACAAGGTTCTAAGCTCATGCTCCCATATTATTTAGAATTTAATTAAGATATTCATCACATTAACAACTTTACATTTCTCTAAAACAATTCTCCTATATCTAATAATTTTATAAAATAATGGATAGATATGGATGGGAATACATTCATTAAATAGTTTATAAAAGATAATCCATATATATATAATTAGTAACTCATACATGACGTGTAGATCCTAACATATTAATCACTAAGTTTTAATTTAGGATATATATGGACATTTTTCTATTAGGTTCCCTAACCTAATTAAGTTCTAAATAAAATTTTAAAATCCTTTATAATGGTTTGAAAAGAGAAAATGAATTATCCAAAGCATATCCCCCATGAGTTTCAAACCATGTGTGAAGTTGGAAATCATTATTGTTCACCAAGTGATAATCAAGTTAATACTCAACACTCCATTTATGACATTATTACCCTAAGGTACATCTATGTCATATAATGTATCCACTTATAGTATCTAGACATGGAATTAATTGCTAAGAAAACAACATAATCAAAAATTTACATAAACTTCATTATATTTTTCTATTATTAAACCTATTCTTAAAGATTTCACAAAAGTTATCTTATAATAATCTCCAAAAATAAATAGATCATGATCTAATACTAACTATAATGGCCCAATCCTCAAACACACTATATTTTATAATTTTTTATGTATATTTCCAACAAGTAAAAACCAAGGATCTAGTGGTCTAGTGTCTTTATATGATTAGACACATAAATATACAATCATAAATATAAAAACATTATCATTTTTTAAAAATACACATAGTTATCCTAACATCCATATATCTAATAAAACTTTGTAGGATACCTTGGGTAAAATACGTGTGGAAAATTATGATCTATAAAGCATGGTAAGGTAATAAACATGGAAGAAAATCATAGAATGAGAGTCAATAGGAATAATAGGATATCATAAAGAGCATGATCGTAATCCTGGAATCATGGAATAAGTAGTTTATATTTTAATATAATGCAATCATGTAATATATGATAATAACATCTGATATTAGATCAAACACATAAGTTAAGAATCAATCCTAAGACCACTATCATAAAGTGGAAAAAATTTCACTGAGGATTAGTTTCACTCTTTAATCCCTTACATAGAATCTCACAAGATATAAATATTTAACCAATGTATTTGAGAACTACATAATTCTTTCCCGACCCATAATATAAGGAAAATCATATATATTCATACCGTATGAGAAAAAGAAACCATATATAAATCATAAGCATGATCAAACCATAAAGAAGTTGTGGGTTTTAGTATTCTAATTCAAGGTATAACTAAAGTATAAATCATAATAATTCCTAAAAGGAAAAATTAACTGTTATTTTGTTATTCTTATATAATTTAAAAAGGAACATAGGTCTTGAACATGGAATCCCAATGTAGAAAATTCATGTGAAGTATCTTAAGAAAAAATAATAAAAATAAACTACTGTGGTGATGATTTTTGAAATAAGTATAGGATATTTTTCTGGAAAGAGATTATTATTTTCATAAAAATTGAAAAAAATATGGTTCTATATAAAATTATTGTAGTTTTTATAATCTATTCATGTTATAAAAATATTTTATAGGGGTGATTCTTGACATGAGATAATAAGTAGTAATGCTCTTTTAAATCTGGTTTACTCTAAAGAGGAAATTTTGAAGAGAACTAAAAACATGTATAACCATAGAACTGATAAGGATATTTAAATATTTATATAAATAATTAAAATATATAAAAAAATAAATTTTTGAGAATAAGATTGCATAAATGGGTGAAATAAAGAGAACATGTAACCAAAAAGTAACGAGAGTGGCATGAAAGATCCCTTACCTCATATTTGAATTCAAACTGCACTTTTATGTAACTTCATAAATAAAAATTATGTTCATTAAATACCTTTTCAAGAACCTTATTCTTATATATTTAATTTATTAAGGTCTATTTAATAGATATTTTTATTTATTTTTAATATATTTTATGATTGTCTCGATTACTATGGATTGTTCAGTCAATTTCTCCATAAAAATTATGAATTACTAAACAAAGAAAAAGGTGATGTAAAATGAATTCATGATTCCCATTATTTTTTATTCATATTTAATTTATTGTTAAATTACAACAAAATATATATTTTCAAAAGTTATCCCAAAATAGACCCAAATTATGAATGGTGCCTTGATAAGTCTATTTACAATGGCTAAAGTTAATACAATGGTTTCTTGTTAATCATATATTTAAAATTCCAAAAATTATTATCCTATAAAATTAATGGATTTAAAGAAACATTTTTACATAATAAATATATTATTACTTTAAACAATGTTAGGTGGTCATGCCTAAAAAACATATTGTTTTTTGTAGGTTATAGTTCACACATACATACGAATGATACTTTCATTTTCCATTAAATGGGGAGAGTAAGGATAATAAATAATTATCATTTTTGAATTAGAATAATTTTATAAATATTTTATTAGAAAATTAAATAAACATTTTGAACCTTCCATGTACCGTGATGATGAAAAATTTAAAACCCTATTTATGGAGACTATAGTCAGCACATATGCAAGATGATTTTTTCATTTTATACAATGATTTTTGTGAAAGGTATAAATTTAATATTAAATTAGTATTTTAAAACTTCATCATATTAGCATTTTTTTTATAATAAATTCATGGATAGAAGCATCTTGATAGTTGTATAAGAAGAAAAGGACTAGAAAGGTTGGGTTGAGAGTATTACATCCCTTATATTAGTTCTCCCTTGGTTAACTCTGTATGGATCCATAAATTAGTATTCTAGTGAAATAAAGGCTTCAAGGGAATGTGTAGGGTGTTGAAGAGTGACTGGGGAAGAGTTTTTGGGAGCCAAATATTTGGAATATATAGATAAATAGTGAGGATTTGGTCTCCTTTTATATGTAATAAGGGTGGAATTTGGCTAAAATCTCTTTACTTTTCAATAATGTGATTCCATTATTCATGGATAAAGGATGGCTCATAGAAGTGTTATGAATGATATAAGGATGATCATCCCTCTAAAATCCAATATAATAAAAAAATCACATTTTAACCTTTTTCAATATGTTAGGCCATGTTTACCCTAATTTAACCTAACCACAAGAACACCACATTCACGCCTGAAAAGTGACTTTAATTACCAGAATTAAAAATTATTTTTTTTGAAAATTTCAAGGGGATGATTTTAATTACTTTAATAAATTGATAAAATAATTTTCTAAGATTTATTCTAATTAATAATAATATCACATAAAACACATAAAAAGTATTTCTTATAAAAAGATCATATTAAGCTTAAAATATATTTTTACGTTATAATTATTAATGTTTTTTATTTCCAAGACATACTTTAGTTTATTATAAAATAATTAAATTTTATTTTTCATTCAAATCAAACCAAAACTAAATTTTACCAAAATAACTTTTAATAAATGAAAAACCAAAAACATTTTTTATTAGAATTATAAAATTACTTTTGTTTTATAAGGTTATACATAGGTTTTATAAATTATAAAAAATATTATTAAAATTAAAAAAATTATTTCCTAAATTGAAATTTAATAAATTAAAAATATTTTATAAAATTATAAGTCTCTCTTATAATTTTATAAAGTAATAAAATTCAATATTTTGGTAAAATCCCTATTTTCCACTATTCATATAACAAATCAATTATTATTGAAAAATACCAAAAATTAATAAATTGATCATTTAAACATAATGAATTTAAAAATAGAATAAATTTTATTATATTCAACTTATATAAGTGATAAAATTAGTTTTAGATAAATATTCTTAAAACATAATAAAAAAATTCTTTTTGAAAATAAATTATAAATAATGAAATATTTATATATTATTATCATACCACAAGTTATATTGTTTTCCAAAAGTTAATATTATAAATACATTATGTATTAAATTAAGTATGAGGTAAAATTAGTTATTATCATCTATATTAACTTATATGACACGTTGTATATATTCATAAGGGAAATTTCTATATATAATTATGAGGCTATTATAATTATGTCTTCAACTAAAACAATTATTGGGTCAAATTAAAATTACATTAATGATGACCCTTCCATTGGGATGTCATAATAATTTCATGGTGTTTCTAATGTATACAATGTATTATATTGTAGAGGGGGTCACATATAGTGTATTTAGACACTTTATAGAGGATCTAAATCCATTTAACCTTTAATGAAAAAAAATTAATGACTAGGTAAAATGTTTGGGATTAGCTTTTTATATATATAAAATGTATTTTCTAAAAATATTATTTGTTTAATATTATATTTATATAATTTAAATTAAATGTTACACTAGATTTATAGATAATGGATTCTTCACTTATTTATGATGTTGATCTTGATAAAAAAATTGAAGTGGTGTTGAAATTTAGAAAATATTAGAAACTGGGTAGAATTGTAGAGGTGAAAATCCACTTAACGGTGAGAAAGTGGGAAAATATTATATGTTTGAAAAAATTAAATGGTAATGTATCACACAGTTGTTAGTGAAAGATATTAATACAAATAGTTATATTGTTTCAACTCTCCTCACTCTGCAATAATTTGATTAGAGCACCACTAAACCTCTGGTATTCCTTTCAATATTACAAAGGCTTCCAACTAGCAACAAGGTCCTATGAGTTGATAGTGGGGATATTATACCATCTAAACATAAATAATAATAATAAAAATTATCATTAAATAGCATGAAATATCAAGACAAATCATACATAGTTAAAGCAATGTAAACCTCTAAAATATCATTTTAGCCATATAAAAATAAGTCATCACAACTATAGTATGATTAAATATGTACTTTCATAAATGTAAATAATATAAAATACCAATATGGTATCAAGGAACCACTCAACCCATCTAGATAATCATAGATTCAAAACTATTCATCATCTATATCACAAACAAACTAGAGATACCACTAATTTGATACTTGAGTCATCTCATAGAAACGTCTGAAGGGAATTATTAATCCTCATAGACTGGTTAGAATCTCTTGGGAACTACGAAACAACCTTTGGGAATTATTTCACTCAAATAAAAGATAAACCTCAATAAAATTTATATAACAGAAATAATAATCAGTGAATAAAACTAATACAAATTCATATGGATTTCAAAATAAACAAATAGAATCACACAATATTGGGGACATCTAGATACAATTTAAGGATACACCATGGGATAAAATACATAATATACCAAAGACCATAAAGAAACAACAATTGTTATATCTCTTCTCTTGGTGGTCTAAGACCACTCACCACATCCTGCATTATTATCCATTGGCCAACCAAGAATGAACTCATAATGGAAAGATGAAGATATCACAATAATATTCTATGAATGATAAATACTCCATAAACAAACATATAGGGTCTGAGAAAATAGATCCTAGAAGGACCCAACTAAGGAATTTATGAAATTTCGTCCACAAAGAAATATATATATTCTATAAAAAATACAATGGCAAGAAAATAAGATTCTTTATTACAATATAAATTTATATTTTTTTAAAATCATTTGAAACTTTCAAAAGAGGTTTAAAATCCATAAAATATAGTAATAAGAAAAATAGGTTTTAAACCATTAGACATTCTATTTAGAATCAATTTGTAAATCTCAAGAGAAATATTCAAATCCTTTTAAATATAATTACCATTTAGATAAGCATTGAAAGTAATGTTAAAAGGTATAGTAAATAGATTAAAAAATGAAATATTAGTTGTCAACACATATCAAATAGAGGTACAAGAGTAATTAAAGTTTCCTATTTCAACAAAAATAGAGTTTAAAAAGGTAATTAGAACATGGAAACCCCAGGGCCGAGTAGTGATCAAGATAAAAAATTCATATATCAAGTTCTAAGATTGAATTTTCATGTATCAAGTGTTTGGGGGAGATCCTAGAAATGGTAGTGAGTTGAAAAAAAGATAATAAATAGATATCATAACCTTCTATATGTAAATATCATGTTTATCATTTCTATTAGCTTCCCAATTCCATACACACCGGCTTCCATGGAGTACATCCCTATCCAAAAACAACAATATCCAGGGAAGCACTAAATGACTTGTGATTTGAACTAGTATAAAATAAATCAAGGTCTCTCATCTTACTAATAAGGTTACCATGAAGAATAAAGTGAAGTGATTTTTATACCAAGCAGTAAGAATCACATAAAATATCCAAATAAACTTCAACATGCACAATCAACATTTCATAGAACATAGAATCTATATATCACCCACAACCCCAAGCTAACATGTAGATAACAACCCCTTCATTCAACACCAGTCATCATGTGAACCCTACACCATTTTTCGAGGGAAAATTGAAGTAGTTCCTCAAAGAGATACATGATAAGAGCGTTAACATTATAAAGTGTCTAATAGGACTTCTAGAAAAACCAACTTGAAAACCCAATAATTTTCCAATTTAAAAAATATATCACATTGAGACATCTATTTAAAAATATCCATACACACCCACATTCTTTAGAAACCATTTTATAATTATAAATGAGGCTTTAAGAAAAAGTACCCATATTATAATTAATCCATTAAAATGGTTTTAAATATTATTTCAACAAATATTTCTAAGACATTTGATGCAATTTATTCTTTAAATCATTCAAAAAAAATCTAAATGAAAACACATTAAAATATTTGGAATTAACATTAAAAAATAAATCCATAATCATTTAAAAAGTATTTTAACTTTAAAAAACTTTTCCATATCCCTATGATAATAATTTAAACCATTATTTGAAACTCTTAAATACATCTCCTTCAAATATTTATAATCAAAACAATTTTCATTCAAATTAAATGATCAAATTTATTCATAAACAAATTCATTACAGTTATTATTTTCATAGAAAAGGAGACATTGGTACTTAAAAATGATAAAACCATGATTAACCATTTATAAATGAATTAAATAAAGAACTCAAAAAACACATGAATCCCAAGAATAAACAAATCATAGAAAATTCTATATAAGAATATTCATTATGAAATCGTAATGAATCTAAAATGTTTTACCTTTAATGATGAATACTAAATCAAGGGAGATAAGATCCAAAAAAAATACAAGAAACCAAAATTTTCAATTATATCTTGATACAACCCATAAATCTATTCAGGGATAATAAAATATTTTGTTTTATTAAGAAAATAGAGATTATATAAAAGGAAGATGAATAATGACAAATATTTTACTCATACCTTGAATTATATTTATCTGATGCCTCAAGATCCATTGAAATCACTCAATAGAAGAAATAGAGTCATAAAATTTTCACAACCTTAGGCTCTGGTTTGAGATTCTATGATTTATAAGGATAAATGGGGCCAACAATAGTTATTTTGGGTTTTAAAATAAATTTTCAAAATAATAATTTTATATCACATGATTTAGTATTACATGTACCTAACATGTGATAAATTATTTACACTAGTGAAGTGGAATTGTTTGGTCACATGGTTTGACTATCAATGAACAACCCATGTGAAATTCTACTTTCTCAAACCACCAAAAGTCACACAGTTTCGTAAGAATATAGAACGGTATTGCCTGACCATGGTCAAACTCATCTCTAACCTAGAAAACTTAAAACTTCACCAAAATCACTCAGAAGAACTTGATAATTTCTTAAAATAAAAACATCAAAAAATGTATAAATCTGAATATAGCATGGGAATGTGAAAAATCCCCCACTATATTTCTTTCTATATCTATAAAGTCTCCACTACAATGATAGAAAATAGCGATACAAGAAAACTTCTACACTCAACTCATAAGGTGAAAGGTTCGGGAAATAGATAAAGACTCGTCCAAGAAGAATCCACCTAGAATAAACTCCCAATATAATGGTCCAATAACATTTCTAAGAATACATAATTAAAATACCCCAAGATAACTACACATCTACAAACTAAACTCTAACATAGTCTTAAAGGAATAATTTCTATAGGTAACCTGATAAAAAGTAGAGGTCTTCCCAACATTTAATAATAGAGCCTCTAAAATAGTGTATCAAGGATAAATAATTCTCTAATGGAAACATCTTTATAGTCCCAATGAACAACTCACATCCAGCAACCATGGGAGATTAAAAATATACTAATCCTTATCCTAATGGGAAAACACATTCAACACATCTAAATGATTTCAAAAGAGGCATCATCTACAAGATACAATAATATTCTATCCATATATAACCAATACAAAAAAATTAAAAAGATTCCTACCATGGGTAAATACTCAATGTATTCTTAAGAAATTAAACATAGGACCTCTCCCCTATTTGAAATTATCAAAATAAACATTAGAACCTATGAGTGCTTGGTCCATTAAGAACCACCTCAATCTTGGTTACTAAAATATATATCTAAGGATTGTACAAGTATAATCTAGCTGATATCAAAACCACAATGTATGTGTATAAACAAAACACCAAAAACATCAAAATAGATACCACCCAAATCATAACGTTATGTCAGGAATCTCGATAGAGATATAACCATAAAGGTACAACAAGAGGACTCCAAAGGATAAAATCCAACCAAAACATTATCCAACATCATTCATAAGGAGACACACATCATAGGTAACAAATAGGGATTTCAAACAGATAATGACCACTCCTTTTGTTATCTAAAAACATCGTAAAGGAAACCCAAAATAGAAATAACTCAAAATATAAATGGGAAACGGAACCATAAAAAGGGTAGTGGTCCTAAAATGATATAAAAAAATTCCAAAATAAGTATTATTCACACAAATTTCTAACTATATCCCAAAATGGATTCAAAGAAAATGTCCCTAATGAGTAGATTGAAAAAAATAATTCCCCTTTCAATATCTAAGAAAAAAAATTGTAAATGTGACCTAAGTGTCCACATTTATGACAAATCCTTATATATTTCAAACATGATCTCATAGAATGACTATGTTACCCATAATAGAAGAACAAAAAATTATCATTATTTCTCTAAGAATATTACCCCAACTCAAAAATCCCTTTTACCTTGGTATTAAGAAGCTATTTCAATTCAAATGATGGGATATCATTACTTAATACAACCATAAAAGAGAAAATATATACTTTTCTCAATTTTTCTATCGTCGTTTTAATGTATAAGGCCTTTTAAATAACCTCCTAATAAGAAGTCAGACCAAAAATGAAAAGAAAAAATCCCCCAAGTTTGGGTGAAGGCCTAGTTTAAAACAAATACCTTTATAGATTCATCATAGACAAAATCCTGTGTGAAATATTTTAAACTTGAAAAACCATTATCAAATTCTCCAAATAATCCCTCACCCTAATAGTCCCATGATCTCAGAATCCTTATCTTTCTTAACATCATCATCATAAATCCATTAAAAAAATTCTTAAAGAATTCAAAATATAATCATTAATGCTGGTGGGGAGGAATAATGGTCAGCCACCACACTCACTCAAGTCCTTTGAATAATGAAATGGTAGATTTCACCCCAAATGTATTAGGTGAATTGAGATAATAAAAGTTTTATTCAACCCTATGAAGCCATAGAATCACCTTGGAAGAACCTCAATCACATTATAACAAATTGAGATGATGATTCAATAATTATTGAATTTGTTATAAGGTAAAATATATATTTTAGCTCCACCACTCAGTCATGAGTCTAGCTAGAGTGTTTCCCATATAAGTCCAATTTTGTAAAACATGATGGGATCCTCTGTAGACCATTATAATGAATGGACTTCTAACCTTTCTCAGAAAAAATTCTTGAGGTATTTTTAAATATCATAAATCATAGACTCATCAAATTATACATTGGATATAATGTAAAATAATTCAGAATGAAATAAAAACCAATATATAACAAGAATAAAGAATAATAATTTAAATAAAATCTGAAATCACTTTTATTAAAGAACCACTACTTTAAAAAAAATTCCTTTTAAAACATTAGACTTCAATTTGAAAACATTAAGTTTTGATAGAAATCCAACAAAATTTAAAATATTCTACTAGCTCAAGGAACTCCTTCCATAGTTTCCAAATAATAATCCCAAATTCCTATTTTGAAAACATCTCTATTTAAAATCAATCCTAATACCAATTTTTAAAATAATTGATTGAAAAAATCATATGACAATATTTGGAATTTCAGTTTTAAAAACCATAAATTTAATAAAACATTCCTCTAGGTAATAAAAACATTACTCAAATAATTTAGATGAAACTCATTTTAAATATCAAATCTATTTTCCAATGAATAAAAAATCTAGTTCCCAAAATTAAACTAAAACAACCATATCTAATCATGAAACAAAACAACACCCATTATTATCTATTCTAAACCAAGACCATCTAAACTAACCTCATATAAATGAACTCAATTAAAAAAAATAACCAGTAATCAAGTTGGTGGTTAAATTAAATCTATAAATAATTGGGTTTCATGATATATTAAACCATGAACCAACTATATGATGGTTACTGGAATGGTTTCTAGATCAGCCAAACTATTTCCTCACGGTATACCATACCGAGCAGGCTTGATGTAATTCCCTAGTCACCTCTCTAATCCACCCATAAACTCATACTAGTTTTATAAAATCAAATATATTATCAATGGGAATCTAGATATCATCAATAATGTGAAATGAAAATGCAATACTAGAGCCCCCATTTTCCTTCGTAACCCATGTTTCATCACAAAGGGTGGTGATCAAGAACCCATTCAAAAACAGCCTTTCAAGCCCAACATGTTATTAATATCCATTATATAACGAATCATCACAAATAATATATAAGATTTTAAAGTAAGGATATTTTAGGAAATAAGCTCATTTAAAACCAGTTTTTCCAAAACTAAATGTAACACCCTGTATTTTTATAGACCTTATTTATGAATAAATTAAATTTTCATTTATGTCTTGAAATGAAATAAGACAAACATTACTCTCGTTTAGAACTTAATTTTCATACGTTAAATGTAACATCAAATCAGTGTACGTTACATGGAACCAAATCAGATTATATTATAAGCAACACCGACTTGGTGTACGTTGCATGCAACACTGATATTTCCATGAAACATCATTTTATTGTTACAATTATGATATAATTATAACCTATTTATTAAACATAGTAATTTAAATAGTAATAACTAATTTTCAAATATTTTTTATAATTGTTTTATATAAATTAAACATATTTATAATGAAAGATATGATTTTTGTAAAGTCCTTTTATATTTAAAAAAATTGTTTTCTCGAGTGAATCTCATTTAATAATAAAATTAATTTTTAAAACATTTAGAAATTTCTTTTTATAAAATAAAATTACTTTTTTACTTTATAATTTTTAAATTATCATAGGGTTAATTTTTTGGATTTTTCGGAGAAACTTAATTTTTTATGAATAGTGAAAAATACCGCTTTTTAGTTAAATACTACTTTTTCGGTTAAATAATTATTAATATTAAATTATACTTTATATTTTTTTTAAGTTCACATTAGATAAATTATACATATATTAATACAATTTAGGTCATTATAATAAATTCCAATTTTAAATTGAAAATAAAAACGTCATAAAATTTTGAACTTCTTTCCATTTTGAAGACTCGTAATTTCATGTCGTCTGCAGGATTAGAAATAATATTAATTTTACCTATTATATTAATTGAATTTATAAAAATAAAAATAAAAAAATTTAATCATTATAATATTTTTTGTCTAATAATATCAACATTATTTTTGACAAAAATGATTATTAAAAGTGATTAAAATTAATCACAGTGATAAAGGTCAAATTAAGCTTAATTAAGAACTAAACCTTAATCTTAGGGGTCCAAATGACCGATAAACTTGTCAAAAACACATATTCTAGACATTAATAGTCAATAAACCTTAAATTATTGATTTATGTTGGTTTGGTATGACTTCTTTAGGTAATGTAATGTGTACACCTAACTTGTTTTCAAAAATTCCAAGTGTGTCCTTTTCATTTCCTATAAAATACCACCCCCTATCCCACTTCTTCACACCTCTAAAACATCTTAAGTTTGAAAAAATACCAGCCTGATACACTTCCTATAAATCCTAACTTTCTATTAGCATCCTTACCTTGGGAAAAATACAATTCAATAAATCCTTTTGGAACAAACCAAAAGGAGTTACCCGATTAATAGGTAACGTATTCTCTCAAGTCCTTTCTTTTAAATTATTTATCCACACCCTCCACTTTATTTTTTCAATTATTTTGTAACAAAAAAATATCCTAAATATACTATTATATTTTTATGCAATGGTTTCAACCTAAAATTATACACACCTCCTTTTAATGGATAAGGAACATGCTTTTTATGTGTATAGAGAACTACTGCCTCACTAAATGATAATTGTTCAATTTTTCTTATCTCCTATAATGAAAGACATTATGATAGAAAATATATTTATATATGTTATATATTATATGTATTATTTATTTGATCTTATATATTCCTTTTTCAACACATATCTTTTTACTTTCCATTTGGTGTTAGTATGATTATTTTTTTAAGGAAGTGTGACCTATCGCCCCTTAAAGAGATATGATTCATTCATACACAACATGGAAAATATTAAGTATGGTTTTATTGAATATATAATACATATATGATATCATAAATCTACTATAATAATGATATTTATATTAATATATATACATATATGTATTTCAATTTCTTTCAACAAGACAATTAAACGGAAATAGCATTCATACGTATGTACAACCTACTGGCTCCATGAACATTGTATTCCATTTCATACTTATATATTACATAGATTATTATAATACACATATAATGTATATAAATTATATTTATATCATTTATTACACTCTGTAAATAATTATATAATGTATAAATACCAAATATATAACAAATTAAGACACATGTGAAGAATAAAGAGAATATTACCTCAAGTGAAACCTTAACATTGGATTGTTAACAAGTGGGTAATATAAAGTCCTAATCAAACAATATATTGTATTAGATATAATAATATGGAACTGTAAATTATTTATAATAAATTAATATTTATTATATTGGTGGTTTGATTGAGTACTATGAGAGTCAAGACACAAGGTAAGGGTATTTCATCTCACTTGTTATTTTCATGAGATACATGTAATGGTAGCCACTATTTTATTTTGTGTTATCCATGTAATAACCATGAGTGTATTATATATATCATAAAATAAAATTTATAGGTCTTTAAATATCTATTTTAGGACCTTTCATTCATGGGTATTAAGTTTCAAAAGTAACCAAATTGGTGAAATAGTTTTGTCTCGATTTTCCTTCGTTGAGACTCATGTCTTATTAGGCACCTAAATTCTATTTAGAGGTGTATATACTTCAATTTTACATTTTATATCATGAATTTTATTATTTTCATGATATTTCAATTTTCTTTTAATTTCATTTTCTTACATGAATAGTATGATCCCTTGTTACCAAGTTATAAGAGTTCATTAAGATAACCTCATAACTTTTTAAGATTATTTATGTTTATGCATCCTTTGATAAGATTTAATTATCCACCTCACAATAACATTAATTACTTTTCTTGTAATCTAGATATTAATTATTTATTCATATGTTGGAACCATTTATTCTACTCTTTGGTATATAATATAGTTAATTAATTATTTTTAAAAAATCCTAACTTTACCCTCTCTTCGATTAGAAATCTATGTTTCCTAAAAATATTTCCAAGAATATTATACCATTCTCATGTAGTCTTTAAAAAAATACCATTTTTTATTTTTCCAATGTTTTCAAAGGAATCTTATTATTTCTTTCTAAAGGAGTCATTTTTATAACATTTCTACCATGAAAAAGGAATGCTCTTTTTACCTCGTACAACATGTATGGATTTACCCCTATCATTTATTTGAAGCTTCCAATGAATTTTTTTTTAAATATTAAATTTTAATAAAGTGTTTTAAAAGTGATTTTCTAGGAAAATTTACTTCAAAATGTTTTTAATCTTGTTTTATAATTTTTTATGGATAATGTTTTTCAAAAATTTTACATTCCTCATTTATAAGATTTCATAGTATTTTCAAAGAAATGGGTTTAAAAAATATTTCAATCTACTTTCACATGTTTTCAAGTAAAAAGGATTTAAAAAAATTCAATCTCTCTTTATATGTTCTCAAAGTGTTTTAAAATTAATGTTTTTAAAAATAAATTCAAGATACTTTCATATGTTTTCAAGTAAAAGTGTTTTCAAATAATTTACAATCTTATTTATATGTTTTCAAGGTATTTTCAAAGAATATTTTTTCTAAAAAAATTCAAGCTACATTCACATTTTTTAATTAAAATGGTTTTCAAAACATTTTCAAGATTTATTTATATGTTTCCAGATTATTTTCAAAGAAATTTTTTTCAAAACATTTTCAAGATACTATCATATTATTTTCATGTAAAAATATTTTCAAAGTATTTTAAAGATTTATTTATATGTTTTCAATATATTTTCAAAGAAATGGTTTCCAGAAAAATTAAAGCTACCTTCACATGTTTTCAAGTAAAAAGGTTTTCGAAACATATTCAAAATTTTTTATGGGTTTTCAAATTGTTTTCCAAGAAAATGATTTTTAAAATGTTTTGAAGCATAGATTATAAGATTTCAAGGAAATGGTATTTCAAAATGATTTCATGTACTATATATAAAATTTCAACTTATTTTCTAAGAAAATTATTTTAAAATTATTTTATTTATTAAAACGATTTTTTCTAAGGAAAAAGTATATTTTCCTCAAGAAACATTTTTTAAAGATATTTCAAAATTATTTTCCATACAAGATGACATTCATTGATGTTACTCATGCCTTTATATAAAATTATCTAATTGTTACATTCCTATTATTTCTTTTAATGTGTTATGGTAAATTTCATGGTTTTTAAAAAACTCGTTTCACTTTAATGGGTCATTTGTTTATAAAATCTTTTTATCATTCATGGGTTATGATTTTGATGAAATGATTATGAAACTTGTATCTTTTTCCATAGGTTATGATATGTTTATTTGTTTATGATACCCATTTTATTTCATGGGTTATGATATGATTTTTTAGAATTTTTTGGAACATGTATGTATGATTTCACTATGATATGGTTGGGACTTATATTATAAGGACACAGCCTTAAAACATTACATAATATTTAATTAAATAAATAGTTCACATTGAGGTTATTTTTAGGATTATAGTTTTAGATAATTAGGCCATAACTATTACATATCAACTTGAAAATTACAAGTAGACACTACTACTCAGTGTCCATTTTTTCATAAAATAAAAACTCTTACAAAGAAACATGTCTAGTTCCAAGTTTTAGACAGCATGAATTTTCCTTGATCTCATTCTTTATCCTATTCATCTTTAAGTCCTGTGGAAAACATTTCAAAAACTTGGGATGAGAAAAAAATCTCAATAAGGGTTATAAAATAAGAAATGAAAACATTATCCCATAAATAAATACAAAACAATGAAACCATACTTTTCAATCATAACATACCTTATGAAATCATATGATTTGTGAATAACACACAGAAATCATAAATCATAAAGGTAACTTATGGAAAACATAACATACTTACATAGTAGATTTCATAGCTACATAGGGAGTTATGATTGGAAATCCAATCATAGTATATTCCCAAAATCTATTAGGAGAAACATTAATTTTTACCTCCATCACATTGCCCAATGCATTGGAGAGCTATATCGGGCTCACCCGCCCTAGTTCTATCATGGAACCACCTGTATGCGTAAACAATACCCAATAATCATTACAAATGAATAACACATAAAACAAGCATAAAGGAAAGATAAAATTTCCAAATTTCAGTAACAATATATTATTTCAATATATTGACATAATCAATGCCTTATCAAACCATTTTCAAAACCATTTAAAACATTTAATAAAGAGATTTTTGAATCAAAGTGTCCCATACCACTTTGAATCATTTGATAGAAATTTTAATTTCAAAAACATTATTTTCCATATAAATAAATCCTTAAAACCATTTTTAAAACTTGGACATTAATGAGAATGATTTAGAAGAATAAATTTTTAAATCATTTAAAATGATATTTTAGTTAAAGAGTTCCAAATGAAATGGGAGATGCTTGAATACAAATAATTAGAGAATAACATTAATAAAAGACTATAATATAATGAGAATAAATATATTAATTATATAATATATCAAAGGGATTTATATACACCATATAAAATTGAATTGGTGTATAACAAAAAATATGTCTCAGTGGAATGTAAATTAAGACAAAGTCCCTTGCAAAGATCATATCTTTAGATTAAGAACAAATCAATTACATAATTATGTGTGAAAAATAATAATACACCCAAAATAAGTGGAAATTAACTGTAAAACAATCATAGGTCATTCACACATATTCATAGCATGACATAATCAAGAATATAAGTTTAACCCAAAGAATTGAAATTGGGTTAAGAAGTTCCCTTACAAAAATTCGATAGCCTAATGGTGTAACTTAAAATTTCAGAAAAAATAGTTGATGAGAGAGAAAAGAGTATCTCATCACTTGAAAATAAAATTTACATAAATAAGGATATATAATAACATATCCCAACATAAGAAAGTAGAAATTAAAAGACATAACATAATTGAAATCTTTTAAAAATAGGAGGGTGAAATATTCCCTCACCGGTTTGGTAACTTACAAAACATACACCCATTGAAAGAAGGATCATAAAATTAAGATTTAAATACACATAAATTAAAGTACATTACACAATTAATACAATAATGGGTAGTAAATACACCACACAAAATTAAATAGTGTCAAGTATTACATGAATCTCAGGGGAATAGAAAGTGAGATGAAAACCCCTTACCACGTTGTAATCAATCGAGTCGTATGACAAAAAGTTAATAACCCCCAAATGAATCATATAATATCATGATTATAAATAGAATCACGATAATATATATCAAATGGCAGTACACAATACACCACATGCAATAAATAAGTGTCAACAATGGAAATCTCACGGAATTAAAAGTGAGATAAGAAACCACTTACCACATTGTCCGACTTGACCCATTCGTTATTTAATTTCCTAAAGAATAAGCAACAGTTAATTTTTACTTGATTAAGAACATTTTAAAAGTTTATTATTCCGTTTATATCACTTATTACTATGTTATAAATAATATTCAATCATTTATGTTAATAATGGTCATTTTGTTGATATTTAGTACTTGAGTCAAAAATGAACTTCTTATAATTACAAGTTGTTCATGTGGTCCATGGTCTATAATCTCCAGAATGATATTAATTATTTAGATATGATATATATCATATATATACAGTATATTTATGAATTTATAATATTACATAACATTTGGAGAAGTGTGATGAATGGGTTATAAGTGAGGGCTTTTAAAAAGGGGCTCTTTGGGAAAATTTAAAAATATTATTTTATTTTATAATGATATTCAGTTTCTAAAGGTTCAAAACTTATTTGTGTCTAATATAATATGAATCATGTTAGAAATAAAATCATCCAATAATAATTATACAGGTTTTGGATATTTTTTTAATCATTATAATATTATTTATTTAAATCATTCTTTAATGAGGTAAATACTGCATCATTATTGTGTCATAAATAATTTTAATTATTTGACGTCTAAAAATTATAAAAAAATAATGTGATGTAGGAAATAATTTTAGATTTACAATTAATATTTATAGTCTATGATATAACTTATATAACCATATGTAAAAATTTATTTACCAAAAGATATATGTTTATGTTATTTTTGTATTTACTTTACATTAATTAATATAAAGTGTCATTATCACTCCCAAGTTGCTCCATGAGGTCCCATAATCGACCTAATGATGACCATGGTCAGAAATGTATCAACCAATAGTATTAGGACACATTTTATAGTAATTTAATATTATTATAACAATATTTGTTTACCCTTATTTACCATATTTACCCTTTAACCATGGTAAATAAAAATTTACTGAAGTAAATATTCATAATGTCTAAAAGAAGTTACCTATTTACACAATTTGGACCTTCTGATTAAAAATATGGAATCCATTTTTCCCAAATTAAAAACAGAAAATTTGTAGAAATTAATTTAAAATTAATTCCCGCTGTTAAAACAAAAGGCATGTTTTTAAGAAATAATAACTATCAAAAGATTAACACTTATTTATGTCCAATTTCAAAGTGAAAATACATATAATAACAAAAATTGGATTAAATGGTAAAAATATAATCTAATTAAACATTAAAATCATTTAAAAAGATAAACTAACCATATAAATAAATTAGATTAAAAGAATTTTATGAATTAAAATGCAGTATTTTTCATTATTCATAAAAAATGAACTTTAACAGAAAAATACCAAAAAATTTTCCAAAGTAAATTTTGATGTCCTGATTCCAAATAAGAATATTATTTTGTCCAATAGAACATATAAAAGTGATCAAAAGTAAATTTAGAGAGGGTTCACCATCCAAAGGTAGTAAATCGACCTTTTAATGAATATTAGAGTATTTATGATTAAAATTTGATTCTTTCTTATTTTAAGTCTCTAAATTTTATTAGATAAATGTAAGAATATTTAACAAACATGTATATTAATATTTTAGTTAGTTATGTCCATTCCCACCAATTCAATGGCTAGGCGTTAACTACCATTTAAAATAATATTATATTATTATTTTTAAGTATGACTCATCATTGTGTGCAACATAAGATTTGAAAGAAACTTGTTGTTGCATATCGGGTATGCCATAGAAAATAGAATCTCCTTTAAAGTGAAATTAATATTAAATTCAAAAATTTAATAAATATGAAAATGTTATATTCTTTATTTACTTGGGATGTCACATCTTTTCCCCCTTTTGGGATTTGTGTCCTCACTATTTTAAAATTATGCTTGGAAAATTCATTGAAAGTCCCATATAGAAAAAAGAGTCAATAAAAATATCACTTTAAAATAAAGGAATATAAGTATAAAGGTCACCCAAGACAATAGATACTAGGATTCCATTTAATCAAGGATATGGAAGAGAAACTAACTCTCATAGATTAATAGAGAGTGATAGATAACTTCACCATGGAAATTTAACCACCACAATACCATAAATTTGTGGTTGGGTAAAATTATGAGGATAAAAGGGAGATTATAACATTTTATCTTCATGTTCCTTTTCATAGAGTTTAATATTTTTATTAATAACTAGATTAATATCATAAGTAAATATACATACTTGTCATATAGAGTGTCATTATTTAATAAAATTCTACCACAAACTCTTCTTTTCTCCAAACTGTAAGTATTAAAGATGACTTGGTCACACCTGAAGTGATTGAATAAACTTCTAGAGTATCACATAATCTAAAAAATATGAACTATATATTTCCCTATATTTATAATTATACCAAAACCAAAATTGGTTAGTACAAGATTATATAATCTCCAAAATGATAATCCTTTATAAAAAGAAATACTATTATTAATCTCCAAAATTCAAAAAAACCCAAAGTTCAAGAAATACCATTCAATATACAATTGTCCTTAAAATTATTAAAAATAATCCAAACTATAATTAAAACCCAAAACTCAGAAGGATTTAATTACATATTCTTCCATAATAAATCTTAAAATTTATCTCAAAAAACACCGACTACTCTTAAAGTATCATACTGAAGTATAATTAACCTAAACACATATTCTCTATGATATATTAATCATTTCAATAAATTAACTAAATCACTTTATGTCCACAATAAAAACATAGATTCTTCCAAAATAATATTTCAACCATTACTCCACAAATTAAATCCCAGAGTATTTTATTTTCCTTATGCATATAGTGTTCCCAAAAGAGACAATGTCTTCCAAAATAACCTTTATTAATTAATCCCCATATCATTTTTTTATACTAAGGATGTCTATTTTATAAAACATATGATCCCAAATAAACTTATTCTTGATCCAAAAAATCATTTAACTTAAAATAATAAGTCAAACTACCCATGGACTTGACATAGGACATTGGTAGGTGATGCACCCTTGTGGCCCTTCAGTTGTGGGTTTTATTCCTATGTCCTTGCCAGGAACGAGGGGTCGTCACCCATCTTACGAGTTGTCCTTTTTATAAAACTCAAAAATATCCCTAAGATGTTTTAAACTAAAATGTTTTATTATACCTTTTATTTTCATTCAAATACATTAAGACCTCAACATCTTATATATTGTCATTTTTTCACCTCCATATGATAAAATAAAACTATTCCCAATAGAAATAACATCATACCTTGATCATGGTGTCCATATGGTTTCATCATCATGTTGTTCAAGTAGGTAGAAGGTCCATGCATTGCAACAATGATTTATAGATCCTTCAAAATCATTTTCTTCCTTCATAGAAATAAAGCTTGTACAACTTGGGTCATATGGTTGTTCGCATAAAAACAGTTTCGTAAAATAATAATGTATGACATATAATTTCAAAACATCTGATAAAACATGATTTTTATAAAACAGTCAGACTGAGTTTGAGTTAAAACATTCAATCAATGGTCCTTATAAAATACCATAAGTATGTGCTGAGAGACTATATTGTAAAAGAAAATATAAATAGTTTGTTTAAGGGTCTCATTCTTCTGAACCATTTTCAAAATCATAATATGCTTCAAAATCTAGTGATAAGGTAAAATATTTAAAAATTACTTGATAATATTTAACTTTCTATAAAATATGATAATATTGATAAAATATGATTTGATTAAATACATCCCATTATCCATGATGATATCGAGGTATATTGGAGGTGTTTTATATCTCAAAAAACTACTTTCAAGTAATTTGTATACTAGAATTGGTTTCACAATCATATGAACATGACTTTGCAATAATTATTACAAGCATGTCATCAGGAAGATATAGGAATGTTGTTTTAGATCCTCCTCATTCCATTTGTAACCAAATTTGATTGATCTAAAAAATTTATAAAACAATGATTTAACTGAAATAGTAGACATATGGACTAACCATGTGTTTAAATAAAACTCTTAATCCCTAAAGTTGCCTAAACCTACCTCTGATACCAACTATAAGAACCCGGGCTTAAAACATTACATAATCATAAATTAAATGAATAATTAACATTAATGATCTTTTCAGGATTAGAGTTTTATAGAATTAGGCCATAATTATTATATATCAACTAGAAAATTAAATGTCGACACCACTACTCAGTATCTATTTTTTTACAAAATAAAAACTCTTAAAAAGAAACATGTCTAGTTCTATGTTTTAGATAGCATGACTTTTCCTTGATCCCATGATTGACCATATTCATCTTTAAGTAATGTGGAAAACATTTGAAAAACTTTGGATGAGCATAAAAATCTCAATAAGGGTTATAAAATAATAAATGAAAACATTATCCCAAAAATAAATACAAAATAATGAAACCATACTTTTCGAACATAACATACCTTGTGAAATCATAAGATTTATGAATAACACATAGAAATAATAAATTATAAAGGTAACTTATAGAATACATAACATAATTACATTGTATCTTTCACAGCTACATGGGGAGTTATGTTTGGAATACCCATTATAGTATATTCCCTAAATCTATTAGGAGAAACATTAACTTTTACCTTTGTCATGTTACCCAATGCATTGGAGAGCTATTTGGGGCTCACCCACCATAGGTTTATCAAGGAACCACTCGTATGCGTAAACAATTCCCAATAATCAGAACATATTCATGACATAGAAAATAAGCATAAAGGAAAGATAACATTTACACATTGAAATCACTACATACCATTTCAAGATATTAACAAAATCAATGATTTATCAAACCATTTTCAAAACCATCTAAAACATTTAAGAAAGAGATTTTTAAATCAAAGTGTCACATACCAGTTTTAAGAATTTGAAAGAAATTTTAATTTCAAAACATTCATGTCCATATAAATAAATTCTTAAAACCATTTTTAAAACATATAAATTAATGGGAAATATTTATAAGAATAAATATTTTAAACATTTAAAACAATATTTTAGTTAAAGAGATCCTAATTAAATGGGAGAGTCTTGAATACAAATAATTGAGGAAAAACATTAATCGAATAATATAATATCATGAGAATAAAGAGATTCCTAATATAATATGTCAAAGGGTGTTATAGACACCATATAAAAGTTAATTGGTGTATAACAACAAATATGTCTCAATGGATTTTAAATTGAGACAAAGTCCCTTGCAAAGATCATATCCTTATATTAAATAAAAATAAATGACATAATTATGTGTGAAAAATACGAATACACCTAATATAAGTAGAAATAAATTGTAAAACAATCAGATTTCATTCACACATATTCATAGCATGACCTAATCAAGAAGTATAAGTTTAACCCAAATAATTGAAATTGGGTTAAGAAGTTCCCTTACAAAAATTTGACAGCCTAACGGTGTCACTTAAAATTTTAAAAAAAAAGCGTTGATGAGAGAGAAAAGAGTATATCATCACTTGGAAATAAAATTTACATCAATAAAGATATAGAAGAACATATCTAAACATAATAATGTGGAAATTAAAAAACATAACATAAATGAAGTCTTTTAAAAAGGGGAGGGTGAAAGATTGCCTCACTGATTTGGTAACTTACGAAACAAACTCCCCATAAAAGTAGGATCGTACAATGAAGATATAAATACCAATAAATTAAACTATATTACATAGTGAATAAAATTAAGTTCATTACATACACCACACAAAAGTCAATAGTGGAAAATATAAGATGAATCTCATGGGAATAAAAAGTGAGATGAAAACCCCTTACCACCTGGTAATCAATCGAGTCGTATGACCACAAGTTAAAAACCACCAAATGAATCACAGAATATCATGAATATAAATATAATCTTGATAATATATATCAAATGTCAGTAAAAATAAACCACATTCAATAAATAATTGGTTAACAATGGAAATATCATGGAATTAAAAGTGAGATAAGAAACCTTATACCACGTTGTCCGACTTGACCCATTCTTTCTTTAATCTCTTGAATAATAAGATAAAGTTAATTTCAACTTTATTAAGAAAATTTTTCAGGTTTATTATTCCATTTATATCACTTATTACCATGTTATAAACATTATTCAATCATTTAAGTTAATAATGGTCATTTTGTTGATATTTGGTACTTGAGTCAAAAATTAACTTCTTATAATTACAAGTTGTTCATGTTGTCAAAATTCCATTATATTCATAATGATATTCATGGTTTAGATATCATATATATCATATATATCCAGTATATTTATGTATTTATAATATTACATAACATTTGGAGATAAGAAATGAAATACACCGTTCATGGAGATGGTAAGCTATATGTATGCTTGAACGCTGATTTCATTTCTATTTCATATTTAATGGAATGAAAACATAATGATACATAGATATATTATAATTAAAGTATAATATCATATGATATATATGTTACATAATTTCATTAACTCCATCTTTTATATGTTCCATGTATGTCATCAATGAATCATATCACCTTGAGGGGGTGGTAGTCTGCACTTACTCAAATGATAACTATCAAAAGATTGACACTTATTTATGTCCAATTTCAAAGTGAAATTACTTACAATGACCAACATTGAAATAAATGGTAACAATATAATCTAATTAAACTTTAAAACAATATAAAAAGAAAATATAACCATATAAATAAATTATATTAAAAGGTAGTTATGAATTAAAATATAGTATTTTTCATTATTCATAAAAAATGAACTTTATCAAAAAAATACCAAAATTTTATCAAAAGTAAATTTTGATGTCCCGATTCTAAAGAAGAATATTATTTTGTCAAATATAACATATAAAAGTGACTGAAACTAGATTTAAAGAGGGTTCACCATCAAAAGGCAGTAAATCATCCTTTTAATAAATATTAGAGTATTTATGATCCAATGGCCCGAAGGCCTTCATTTTTTATTGATTTTTGAAAATACACCTTTCAAGGGGTGAGGTGTAACCCTTAAAAGTCCCTTATGTGTAAGTATTACATGGTCTATATGACTTAGAGTAATTCATTTCCCGTAGTCTTGAAACATTATATACAACCTAGACTAACTACTTGGAACTGGTCCTCCCTAGCATCTTCATCGTAAAATCAGATCTCGACCTTCGCATGGCTGTTTGGCTACTATTTCTTGTGCATGAAAAGTATTTACTCGATGCCAGGTGGAATACCATCTCATTCTTACAATCTATTTAGATTCTACTATTGTGAAGGCTCCTTGATCATCCTCCTTCTAAAACTTGTTCCTTTTAGGTTGTCTAGTTTGCATCTGCACTTATGGTGGCCCGAAAGCCTTAAGGTGGACCAAAGGCCTTGAGGTGGCCTGAAGGCCTTACTAGCTTGATGTTCTGGGTGGCCCAAATTCCTTAAAGGACTTGGGGTCCAAATTGGTGGCTTGAAGGCCCAAATGAGGGAATATTCTCAGCTGCTATAGTGACAAATAGTACCTGCTACATCCCCACTATAGTACCTACTACAGTACATCTAAATTTACCACTACATTACCTACTACAGTAACATGGAAATTATTCCTCTGCCTGGATTTGATCCTGGTTCTCATGAATTCACTTAAGTAGTCCTCACCAATCGGGCTGAGGCTCGTGTGTGTTAGAGTATTTATTCTTAAAATCAGATTTTTTTCTTATTTTATACCTCAAAAAATTTATGGGATAAATGTAAAAAAATTTAACAAAAATGTATATTCATATTGTTGTTAGTTCTATCCATTCCCACCAATACAAATGAAAGTCCTTAACTACCATTTAAAATAATATTATATTATTATTTTTCAGTATGACTTAGCATTGTGCGCAACATAAGATTTCAAAGAAACCCATTGTTGCATATCGGTTACGACATCGAATATAGTATCCCCTTTACTTAGGATGTTTCATATATATCCCTTCAATGCATTGGGTAAATATTTATATCTCATGATATAGACATGTATGGAATGAGAAATGAACTTGTTTTAGTATTAGAGGGCTAAAATGAGAAATAAAATCGGTTCAATAATATAGGGCTGAAATGAGGAGTGAACTTGGCTTTGTAATATAGGGATAGAATGATAAGTGAACTCAGTTCATTGATGCAGGGCTAGAATGATAAATGAACATTATTTATTAATATAGGGTAATAACAAGGAGTGAAATTAGTTCATTAATATAGGGATCAACTAGGTTGTGAACCTGGTTTAGTAAAGGAATTTTTCCAGGAATATGGTATTGGAAGCAATGCCTTGACTACTATAGAAAACATTATATATTCTTATGTGTTTTCCACAATTCCATGTCTTATTCATATGTTATGATTTCATGACTTATGCTCTTAATTATTTTTTGATCCATGTATTATGAACTTCCAATCTTTATTATGATCTATAATATGTAGGGTATGATCTCAAAATGTTATGATCATGTTCTAGACCCTTTTGTTCATGTTATACTAAGGTTTTTCCTTTATTTACCCTAACTGAGAATATTAGCTAACCTCTTTCTTATGTTTTATTTACCCATGTTATAAAGAAATCTTTTATGTATGTGTATTAAAGGTAGAGATCTTCATGGGATATGTTGATGATATTTCATCTAGAGAGAAGATTTTGTTTCCATGTTTCCGAAGACACTGAACTATTATGGTCCTCAGGAATGTATTTCTGTAATTTACCAAATATTAATCTAAAATGATTTAATATACATGTATGTTACGCCTGGGTTACTATAGTTTGTATCAATGGAAAGGTTTTATCAAAAATTCAAAACTATGAAGAGAAAAATTTAATGATAACCCAAGGAATATTTCTAAGGATGTGTATAGATATGTCACTAAGGATAATTATAAGGATGAGTTAACATTTTGGAAAATGTAATGGAATTTTGGTAAAGGATAAGGTGAGTGGTTTCCTAGAAATACAACCATTTCCAGATACTAAAAGTGGATGTGGCTCTGGCACAAATGTACCTAGGGGTAACACCTCCATCAAGATGTTCCGAGCCTGACTCAGGGCTATATGGTACACAACAATTGGGCTGGTTGCAAACCTAGTTTGACACTCTTGGGGGATATTCTTAAGGAATTTAAAAACTCTTCATTAACCATCGTGAAGGATTTAAATAGAATATGACTATGAATAAACTAGTATAAACCTAAGTTATCATAGATTAATGAAGTAGGAGTCAAGATGTAGTCAACCTATAAGTAATATTTCATGATCATATGGTATCCTCATAAGATAAATGTTTCTCACACTATACTTTTTAGTTTTATTCAATGGATATAACTAGAAGGAACATGGTTAAAATTTAATATTTCAAATGTGTAAATCATGGGAATTATGTGAATTAGTTTCCCAAGTAAGAATCTCATAAAGTGAATTAGGAATTTGGTACGAGTATTGGTTATACTTATGAAGATAATGAGACCGTAAATGATATGTGAAAGTTATGTAATGTTCTTATAGTATTTTTTACATTAATAATAAGAAGAATTATTATATTGAGGTTAAGGAAATTTAATAACGATTCATATTTCATAATATTAAAATAGGTATTATGTAATAAGTTGATAAAGCCTGAGTAATGGTTTAAAAAAAATTTGGATTAAGGAAGTATTTATGTTACAGAATTGGAAGATTATGTTATATGAATCATTAAATATATAAGTATTTTCAGTATAAGTTTTTATTGGGGAATGAAAGGGATATTTTGAAGGGTGGTTTCATATAAATGTGGTATTTTGATTAAGGGAATCTAAAACTTAATTATTTCTTGATATTGATAAAATGATCTTGGGATAATGATATGTTGGACATGAATAAGTAAATTGGAGGATACAGATTACCCTAGAACTGATTATTAACGTAGTGGTATATGTCATCAAGGATTATGTTTACAAATTCTTAGATTTAAAGAATTTATCCACTAATCATTGTAATAAGGAAGATTTCATGGTTTCCAAAAGGTTTTATGGTAACTTAGGTTATTACTATTGTTTAAGGGAATAAACAATTAGCGTATTTTGATGATTGGAATGTGAAAATAAAGATCATGTTTTTGATATAAAGTTGGAACAATGTTAATATGATTTCCCATAATTCTTTCTAAATATTTGGATATTAATATTTTATAATGGTTATACGGTTAACGATTTATGGAAATTTTAAGCAAAACTTCATATAAGTTAGTAAGATTAAAGTGTTATCTCTTCATATGAGGAATTATTCATACTAGAATTCATGTTAAAACTGATTTTTGTTGTTGATAACTAATGGGATGGAATATCATGGGTCTCATGATCTATTTTTACTAAATGAATGAAAAATCTACCTACCATTTTAGTGAAAGTGGTGAATTGGATGGATGAACAACCAAGCGTGAAGTTGTCCTAAAATCATGCAAGTATATCTTTTCATAAAAATTCTTCAACTTTAGGAAGACTATCTATAAATAAAATTTTATCACAATACCTTTGTTTTAGATGGATCATATGGTGTTTTAGGTCATCACATATTTACAGCTTTTTGATTTTTAACCTTCTCCTAGCCTTTTTCTATATATATCTCTATCAGAACATGATGAAAATATTTCTCTTCCATGTCTGAATTTGCACTTCCCTCCTATGTTCTCCTATGTGGAAATATCATTATGAGTTACTTTGAGTAACCGTTATAGTCCCAAGTTTCCATTTTAAAGGAATTTTTTGTATTCATTTTTATAATGCAGGTTTCTATGAATGAAACTTTTGAGTGTTAAACCCTTGATAACCTAGATGAATTTTGAGGATAAAATTCATTTTAGGGGGTAGAATGTAACACCCCAAGTTTTTATGTACATTTTTTCAAATAAATTAAATTTTCATTTATGTATTATAATTCAATAAGTCAAAAATTTCCTTTCACATTCCACTGATTTGAAATATGTTTCATGGAACATCAACTCAATGTATGTTACATGGAACCAACTCAGCATATGATACACACAACACCTACATGGTGTACGTTTCACGCAGCACCAATGTTTCTATGAAACATTATTTTTATATTATAATTATAAGATAATTATAACCTAGTCATTAAAATTTATAATATAAATGTTATTAACAAATTTTATAATATTTTTTAAAATTTTTTTATATAAATTAAATATATGGATAATGAAACATATGATTTTTGGTAACGTCCTTTTTTGTTTAAAAAATATCGTTTTCTTGAATGACCAATTTTTAATACTAAAATTAATTTTTGAAAAATTTTGAAATTAAATTTGATAAAGTAAAATTATTTTTTTAATTTTTAATTTCAAAATTATCTTAGGGTTAATTTTTGGGATTTTTCTAAGAAACTTCATTTTTTAATGAATAGTGAAAAAATTGCTTTTTAGTTAAAAAAAATTCAATAAATATTAATGTTAAATTATATATTAAATTTATTTTATTGTCACATTATATCAATTATGCATATATTAATAAAATTCAGGTGTTATAATCAATTCCAAATCTCAATTGAATGTAAAAAATGTAACAAACTTTTGAACTTCTTTTTACATTAAAGACCTGTAATTCCATCCCGTATACAGGATTATCATTAATCTTAATTTTTTTTATTATGTGAATTTAATTTTAAAAAGACAAAAATAAACCATTTTAATAAATATAATATTTATATTCTAAGAATATCCACTTGATTTTGAAAAAAATTATTAGTAAAAGTGATTAAAATTAATCATAAAGATAATGGTCAAATTAAGCTTAATGAGGAACTAAACCTTAATCTTAAGTGACCAAATGACATAGATTGTAACACTCCAAGATTCCATGGTACGTTTCCTTTTGAATAATGTAATAGCTTGTATTGTACGCAACTCCGAGATTTTAACACACTGTGACCAATCAAACTAGATGTTATGAATAGTAATACCCACTTATTGAAATTTTATAAATTTTATTTTTTAAAATGGAATTCATTTTTGAATTCAAAATATCGAAATTAGATTAGGGTGAATTTTTTGTATTTTTCTTAAAACATTCAATTTTTGATGAATAGTGAAAAACATTGTGTTATTGGTTAAAACTGAATTTTTATTTAAATAATTATTTATTTTATTTAAATTTATTTTAGGTAAAAATAGATACATAATACCTATATAAGTTCAATATAATTCATTAGAGTCATTTTATAATAAGTTTAGATATATAAAAATTTTATTGAACTTCTTATTGTCTTTTACCCACCTCCTAGGAGCATTCGCAAAGTTGCATAAAACTTAATTTTACAGCTTTTTTGAGTTGAATTTCAAAAATCCGAGAGACATGGTTAATATCACAAAGTAAAATGTGGTTCAATAAGATGAAAACAATTTTTGGTGAATAGTAACTTTTGACTTTTATTTACCACGATTAAAAGTAAATTGGGTTATTAAGGGTAAAAATGATATCATAATTACCCTAATACATGTCCTAATTCTATTGGATAACTATAATTAGACCATAAACAACCTTAGTAATAAAATATGACCCCCTTTGGTCCACTTGTATTATATTAGGTCATTTAGTATTATTATTATATATAAAGAAGAGTCAAAAAAGTTAAATTCAAAGTTTAATAACTAAACCATTTTTAATATAGGGTTACACACAATATAAATTATACTATAAATATTAATTATAAAGATAAAAATATTTCCTACAAAATTGTATTTTATTTATGATTTTTAGACATTAAATAATTTAATTTATTTATGACACAATGATGATGCAGTAATTACCTTATTAATGAAATATTAAAATAATTGATATTATAAATATCCAAATAAATGTAAATTGAGACTTTTGATTAATTCCACTAATTTTATAGGTTAATATGACATTTTATGGTTTGTTAAATAAATTTTATTTAAATTGATAAAGTTTTAATGGCTTTCAGAAAAATTAAATACTAAATAGTGTCAAATTTGACATAATTGAGTTTTTAAAACAAATACTATATTATTAACTGATATAATATTCATAAAAATATAATTTTCATCCAGAAGACTTAGATAAGGTTTTATATATTAGTAATGAACCACTTGGGGTTCTCTTGTTAGTTTTTAGTATGTTTATTACCATATAATATAAAAATACAAAGAGACATGGTAAATGTCAAACTATTTAACTAAGAGTTAAATCTAAATAATAATGTTAATATGGTGACCTAAACCTATCTAAAACCTATTAGTTCAGAGGTTTTTGTCCCATCCCCTCCTTATCCTATAAATAAATCATTTTAGATCAATTAGAAACTGGAAATAATTTTATTATTAACAAAGAAATATTAGAGGATTATATATGATATCATATTTATGTATATAGTTCTTGTATAATTTAATAACAATGATTTAACTATTATATAGAAGTTTAGCCTACCCTCGACCAAGGAAAAGTACAAGGTAAGGGTTAATTTCACAATCTCTTTATTATGTGAGGTTGTTTTTACATAAGTATCTACTGGGACATCTTTATCATCCACATCCATGTTTTATTAAAAATGTATTTCAAAACATTTTTAATACTTAATAAAATATGGTTTTAAGTCATTTATACCCTTATTTGACATTATATGTTTTCAAAGTAATTTTCCGGCATTTTCCAAACAAGTTGCTTTATGACCTTTTCGACAAAATTAAGGTAAGAATGTTTTTTTAACTTATACGGCTGGTGAGGCTATTTTCTGCCATTATAACATCATCGAATTTTCCCTTACAAGATTATAAGAATATTTTAAAAATAAATGTTTTCTTTTATAATTATGTTACTCTTAAATGGTTTCAAAATAAAAAGAGGTATTTCTTTCAAATAGTTTTCATTTAATCTATGTCAACATCCTTTGATGGATTTTAAACTTGTTTGAAGATGATTTATTATGATACAAATCTTCCATATTGTATTGAAGGTTTTGTGATATGTTTGACTTGGATGTTTTATTTTTATACCATTCATGGTTTATAGTTAAAGTATTTACATTTCGTATGCTAGTTTTAATACGAATTTTTATGTTATGTTTCAACCTTTTCATTCTAGGAATGTATTGGACTTAGTATGTGACGGGTGGAGCCTGCTATTGCTTCTTGAGGAATCAGTAGGTCTCAGTAGACAATTAGACGTGGAATTGGCCGAGGCATTTCCCAATTTGATATATGGTTTTGTCCAAGGCATGAATCATTTTTATTCGTCTTGGTCGAGGCCTTGACAAGATGTTTCAGAATTTCCGACATTATACATTCCCTCATTATGAAAATAATAATGATAGTTCATGTGGTTATTAGACTAGTAGAATACCCATGACTATGTTTTATTATTGAATTATTTACTCAACTCATATTCCTTCCATAAATTGTTCATGTTTATTATTTTTAAAGGCACGTGTTTTTAATTATTCACTATCCTTAATGTTTATGTTATCTTCCATTGTATTTCTTACCCTTACTGAGTGTTTGAGCTCACCCCTTTCTTATGTTTCATTTTCTCAGGATATAAAGAAGTTAGTTATGAGTGACTTTCAAAAATAATCTAGGTGGATTGGATGTTTCTAATGGAATAAATTATTGTTGTATTTCTTTTCAATTTGTGATGTTAAACTTATGTATGTATCTTGTTTCCAATAATACTAAATTGATCTGTCTTTCAGGACATGATTCCTTGTATCATGTCATTGTTCTGTAATAAATCATTGACTCTGGGTAACTGGGGTCGGGGCGTTACAGTTGTGATTTTTTCAAAAACACATTCCTGTCTGGATATGAGTAGGTAGAGGTGGCTCTAGCACAGATGTACCTAAGGGTAAAACCTGAAAACTCTGCTTTGATCTTGACTTGAATAGGAACTGGTGCACAATAATAGGTCTTGTTGCACTCTTGGATACAACACTCCTTGGGATATTCTTATGATAATTCTCATTTTCTTTACAAACCATTATGAAGGATTTCTGAGTATATACCTCTTCAAAGAAAACATTTTTATGATTATAGATTATATCCATAATTTGTTCAATTTATGTTAAGTGTTTTTCATGTTTGGAATTATGAATTACGATTGATAAACTAATATACTGTATGGAAATATTTTGAATGGCTCCGAGTGGAATGAAAGGAAACTATATCAATGCACATAATATATGTAGGTATTTCCCTCCTACAAAAGATAATTATTGTGGATCTGGTGATTCAACTGGTGCTGATCAGCTTATCACCATACTAGGATAACTCACTAAGGTTATGAATAATAACCATACCCATATGGAGCACCCTGATCCACAACACAGAGGATCAATGTTTGACCACTTCATGAGGCAACAAACACCAACATTCAATGGGAATACAAACCTGTTAGTATATTATCAATGGATAAGTTCCTTAGAGAAAATATTTCATGCTTTGGGAGTATCGAAAGGGAAAAAGTTTTCATTATGGTTTTTCGCCTCACGGGAGATGCACATCAATGGTGGTCATTGATTCAAAACAGAAAGGAAGATGAATAAGTATAAAACACGTAATGGAGTGAGTTTAAAGATATTTTCTTTAAAAAATACTTTCCTCGTGACCATCGAGTGGATATAGAAAGACAATTTTTGAGTCTGAGGTAATAGGAGGATGAGAATTTCACAAAGTATGAGGCTAACTTTATAACTTTAGCAAGGCATGCTCCAGATTATATATGTAACCTAATAAGTAAGATTGATCGTTTCTTTGGTGGATTAAAACCATTTATACATCGAGCATTAGTCTCGAAATCCTTCTCATCATATGAAGATATTGTCTCATGTGCTATCAAGACAGAAAATGAATTCTCTAAGTCTAGCAACTTTAAAGAAAAGAAAGATAAGATAAGATCTCCTAAAAACATTGGGAAAGGAAATAAGGAAACATGGAAGAAGGGAAGAGTTTAATTTCCACCCTGTGATAATTGTGGAAGGAAGTACCTGGGTGCTTGTCTAAAAGGAAAGTAGTATGTTACAAATATGGATAGAAAGGCCATATTGCTAGTGATTGTAAGGGGAAGAAAGAATATACCAATTTTAAATGAAACATTTACAAGGAGACAGGACGTTATGAAAATGAATTTCCTAAGTTTCAGCGAAACTTACCTTAAAAAAGGCCAAGGGATCAAGTCTAAGCTTATGTGATCACTAATGCTATGGTTGAAGTTCTGAAAGATGTAGTGGCAGGTAATTTAATGGTTTCCTCAAGTTCTTACAATGCTTTATTTGATTCTGGATCATCACATTGTTTCATATCTTCCTAGTTTGCTATGAAAATTAGATATTTCCAAAAAAAATTAACAAGGGAGTTTTCAGTCAAAACTTATAGGGGAAGTATCTTTGTAACAATGTTTTTTCAATTAGTACCCATTAAGGCACATAAATGATATTTATCTACTAATCTAATCATCATACCCATGATTGAATTTGATATAATCCTCGGTATAGATTGTATTTCAGACCATGATGTGAAAATTTATTATAAGAAGAAAGAGGATACAATTCTCGATGATGATAAAGAGTACCTTATCTTTAGAGCAGAAACATCACCATCTGATTCTTATCAAGATCCACCCCTAGTATCTCTACTAAATTCTATTATTAGGGAGGATGAGAATGAAATAATTATGGGTGAGGAAAATAATTTTTGAATAGAGGACGTACCTATTGTTTAATAATATATTGATGTGTTTCTAGAGGATTTACATGGACATCCTCCAGAATGAGAAATTATGTTTTCCATTGATTTAATTCCTGGTTCAAGGCCCATATCGAAGAACCCTTATAGAATGGCCATTGTAGAATTATTGTAACTAATGAAAAAACTAGAATAATTGAGTAATAAGGTATTGATTCACCCTAGTGTTTCTCTATGGATAGACCCTATCCTTTTTGTTAAGAAAAAAGATGAATCTATGAAGTTGTGCATTGACTACAGGGAGATCAATGATATAACAATAAATAACAAGTATCCCCTACCTCACATTGATGATTTATTCGACTAACTTCTTGGAGACCAATATTTTTCAAATATTGACTGTCGATCTAGATATCATCAGTTGTGTTTGAAGAAGGAAGACAATCTGGAAACAGCATTTTGAACCAGGTAAGGGCATTACAAGTTTACAGTAATGCCTTTTGGATTGACTAACACACCCTATATCTTCATGGATCAAATTTATATAGTTTTTAAGGAATATATTGATGGATTTTTAGTCGTATTTATTGATTATATCTTGGTATACTCCAAAATCTATGGAGATCAGGAAAATCACTTGTGAATTATTCTAAAGACTCTTAGAAGAAATGAATTATATGGGAAGTTTAGCAAGTGTGAATTCTGGCTTTAAGAGATTTCTTGTCTTGGCCATATTTTCTCTAAGGATAGAATCTCTATTGATCCTTCAAAGACCAAGTCAATCCAAGAATTCCCAGCACAGAAAATTATAAATGAGGTACGCAGTTTTATTGGTTAACAAATTATTGTCGATGTTTCATCCAGAATTTTTCCCAGTTGGCTAACCCATTAACCAAGCTCAAACGTAAAGGGGTTGGTTTTTTTGGACAAAAGAGTGTGAAGAATATTTTTAAGAACTGAATAGAATATTAGTTAATTCTCCTAACTTGACTCTAACATCGGGGATAATGGGTTTCTTATTTATAGTGATGCTTCAAGGAAATGACTTGGTTGTGTCCTTATGCAGAATGATAGAGTTATTTCATATGCCTCATGACAACTAAAAATTCATGAGCAAAACTATCTTACTCATGATCTTGATTTAGCAGTTGTAATCTTTACTCTGAAAATATGGAGACACTCTATCTATGGTTAAAAATGTGAGATTTATACTAATCATAAGAGTTTGAAGTATATTTTCTCATAAAAAGAACTCAACATGAGGCAAAGATAATGGCTTGAACTACTCAAGGATTATGATTTCACTATACACTACCACCCGGGGAAGGAAAATAAGGTCGCGGATGCTTTTAGTAAAAAGTACTATGGAGTTTTGAACAAGATGAGAGTTGAAAGAGATACTATTTTCATAGATCTATTAAAGATAGATATGGGAATAACCATAGAAGGTGAAACATCAATACTTTTTAAAATGGTTTCCAAACCATCTTACTAGAAAGGATAAGGAGTTCTCATACTAATGATGAGGAGTTTCAAAAGAAGATTAAAGCTGTAAATGATGGTAAATTGAGTGACTTCATATATGAAGATCGAATTTTGAATTTTTGGAAGAAAAATTGTGTTCCCGATATACCTGATCTAAAAAGCAAATTGTTGGATGATTCACATAGCTCCAATTTTTATATACACCCGGGGAGCACCAATATGTATATAGATTTGAAGGAACATTTTTTGTGGGACAACATGAAGTGGGAGATTTCTGATTTTGTATAAATATGTATGGTTTTTCAACAAGTGAAAGTTGGAAGACAATAGCCTGGAGGAGTCATGAAACCTCTTCCCATACATGAGTGGAAATAGGATGATATTACGATGGAATTTTTCATGGGGCTACCAAAGACTCCTAGAAGGAATGATTCAATATGTGTCATTGTTCTTTGTCTTACCAAGTCATCACATTTTCTTGTTATAAGAGAAGATTTACCACTTGAACATTTACCAAGACTGTATATTAATGAAGTTTTAAGACATCATGGAGTAACCCTATAAATTGTTTCTGATCGTGATCCCCATTTTACATCAAGATTTTAGAAAAGTCTTTAGAAATCCCTGTATACTAAACCTCATTTGAGCACTGCCTACCACCCTCAAACTGATGGACAATCAGAACGGACTATTCAAACCTTAGAATACATGTTGAGATCTTTCTCACTTGACTTTAAGGGTATGTGGGAACAATATTTACCTATGGTAGAATTTTCCAATAACAATATCTTCCATTCAAGTATTCAGATGGCACCATATGAAGCGTTATATAGAAAGAGATGTCGCACACCAACTTGTAGGGATGATGTCGGTGAAAGAAAACTCTTAGGCCCAGAATTTATTGAGGAAACAATGGAAAAAGTGAATATTATCCAAACCCACATCAAAGCAGCCTAGAGTAGGCAAAAGATCTATGCCAATAACTAAATGAAGGATTTAAAATTTCAAGTAGGAGACCATGTTTTCTTGAAGGTATCTTCATAGAAGGGTGTTATACGTTTCAGTAAGAAGTTTAAATTGAGTCTCAGGTACATAGGACCTTTTAAAATTATATAATGAATTGGATTTTTATCTTATCATTTGAAAATGCCTCCAATTCTCTCCAAAGTTCATGATGTGTTCCACGTATCACTGTTGAGAAAATACGTGCATAACCCAATGCTTGTACTCACCTATAAAGAAATTGAACTGAAGCCTGATCTATCTTATTGTGAAGAGCATGTCAAAATTCTTGATACATGGGAACAAGTGCTGAGAAACTGGACGACTCGTCTGGTAAAAGTTCTATGGAGAATCAATGAGATGGAAGAGGCAACGTGGGAACCAGAGGAACTTATGATGAAGAACCACCCAAATATTTTTGTGCGGTAGTATTATAGAAATTTTTGAGGAAGAAATTATTTTAAGTATGGAAGAATGTAACACCCCAAGCTTCCATAATATGTTTCCCTTTGAATAATGCAATAGCTAGCATTGTACACAACTTTGAGATTCTAACACACCGTGACCAATCAAATTAGTTGTTATGAATAGTAATACCCACTTTTTGAAATTTTATAAATTTTATTTTTAAAAATTTACTTCATTTTTAAATTCGGAATATCGAAAATTAGCTTAGGGTGATTTTTTTTGTATTTTTCTGAAAACATTCAATTTTTGATGAATAGTGAAAAACATTGCGTTATTGGTTAAAACAAACATTTTATTTAAATAATTATTTATTTTATTTAAATTTATTTTAGGTCAATATAGATACATAATACCTATATAATTTCAATTCAAATCATTACAGTCATTTTATAACAAGTTTATATATATAAAAATTTTATTGAACTTTTTACCGTCATTTACCCACCTCCTAGAAGCATTTGAAAATTTGCATGAAACATAATTTTACCACTTCTGTGAGTTGAATTTCAAAAATCTAAGAGACATAGTTAATATCATTATTTAATATGTGCTTCAATAAGATAAAAATATTTTTTTATGAATAGTATCTTTTGACTTTTTTACCATGGTTAAAATTAAATAGGGTAATTAAAGGTAAAAATGATATCATAATTACCCTAACGCATGTCCTAATTCTATTGGATAAGTATAATTCAACCAAAAATAACCTTCAGAAGAAAATATGACCCCATTTGGTCCACTTGGATTAGATTAGGACATTTATTATTATTTTATTTAAAGAAGAGTTAAAAGATTTAAATTCAATTTTTAATAAATAACCAATTTTTAATATAGGCTTACACACAATATAAATTAAACTATAATTATTCATTAGAAATTTAAAAGTATTTTCTACATAATAGTATTTTATTTATAATTTTTAGACATTAAATAATTTAATTTATGTATGACACAATGATGACACAGTAATTACCTTATTAATGAAATATTAAAATAATTGATATTATAAATATCCAAATAAATGTAAATTGAGACTTATGATAAATTCCACTAATTTTATAGTTTAATATGACATATTAGGGTTGGTTAAATAAATTTTATTCTAAGTGATAAAGTTTTCATGGATTTCAAAAAAAATCAAATACTAAATAGTGTCCAAATTGACATAATTGAGTTTTTAAAACAAATATTATATTATTAATTGATATAATATTCATAAAAATATAAGGTTCAGAAAAAAATCAAAGATAAGGTTATATATATTAATAATGAACAACTTGGGGTTCTCTTGTCATTTTATAGTAACTTTATTAACAATATATTATAAAAATACAAAGAGACGTGGTAAATGTCAAAATATTTAACTAAGAGTTAAATCTAAAAGATAATGATAATATGGTGACCTAAACCTATCTAAAACCTATGTTTTGATAGGTTTTCGACCCGTACCCACCTTATCCTATAACTAAATCATTTTTGATCCATTAGAAACCGAAAATTATTTTATTATAAAATAATATTTCAAGCTTTTCCTAAAGTGACCCTCACCTCTCTTATAAAAGGGAACTTCCCCTTCTCTCAAAATAACATATCCAAAGCCATTTTTCTTGGACAAACTCTACCTAAATATCCTCCCGACTCTCCTCCCTTCATTCTTGAGTCCTTTATTTGGTCATAAATCCAACTTAAAGAGCCCATTTGATCAAATCAAAAGGAAGAACCCGAAGAAGAGGTAAATATTTAATCACCACTTTCAAGTTCTTTTCTTCTACCACTTCCTCTTTATTTGTTGTTTCCATAACAAAATAATAAATAAATTACCTTATACATAATTTGACATTATTTTAAATATATTAGAACCATATTCTTTATTCATTACATCCTATAAATGACAAGGTCACCATATGTGCGTACATATGGATTACCATCTCCACGTCGTGGTGTAGTTTGTTATTCAAACACTTCATTATTTGTATGGGTATAATAATGAGTATAACTAATTTAAATAATAAATATAACATGTTAATGATTATGTATAAATTATATTCTATCCAATTATATATGATTTATCCATTAATACAATGATATTGTCGCTCGTGCATACGTACGGATTACAGTCTCCACGAACGCGATGAGATTCATTTCCCCATCATAATCGTTCGAAAATAATTTTAATTTGATGACTAAAAACAGTTTTTATGAAAATAATATCATTCTGTATATGTATTAAATAAATCATATTCATAACAAACATGGATTATGTAACCAATCATATAAAGGAAAACGAATCAGTTAACACCCGAAACGATGATACTACTAAAATATTATTAACAAAGCAATATTAGAGGATCATATATGATATCATATTTATGTATATAGTTCTTGTATAATTTAATAACAATAATTTAACTATTATACAGGAGGTTAACTTACCCTCGACCAAGAAAAATTACATGTAAAGGGTTAATTTCACAATCTCTTTATTATCTGAGGTTGTTTTTACGTAAGTATCTACTGGAACATCTTTATCATCCAAATCCATGTTTTCTTAAAAATGTATTTCAAAACATTTTTACTACTTAGTAAACTATGGGTTAAAGTATTTTATACCATTATTTTACCTTATATTTTTTGAAAGGAATCTTTTTGGTGTTTTCCAAACAAGGTACTTTATGACCTTTTCGACAAAATTAAGGTAAAAATGTTTTTTAACATATACGGCGGGTGAAGATATTTTCTACCGTTATAACATCATCAAAGATTCCATTAAAATATTATAGTAATATTCTCAAAATAAATTTTTTCTTTTATAACTTTGTGAGTCTTAAATGGTTTCAAAATAGAAATTGGTATTTCTTTCAAATAGTTTTCATTTAATATATGTCAACATCCTTTGATGGATTTTAAACTTGTTTGAAGTTTATTTATTATTATACAAATATTCCATATTTTATTGAATGTTTTGTGATATGTTTGACTGTGTATGTCTTATTTTTATACAATTCATGGGTTATGGTTAATGTATAGATATTTTGTATGCTATTTTTAATATGAATGTTCATGTTATGTTTCATCCTTTTATATGAAGAATGTATTTGACTAGTATGTGACGGGTGGAGCCCGCTATAGCTCCTCGATGAATCGGTATGTCTCATGAGACAATTAGATGTGGAATTGGCCGAGGCCTTTCCCAATTTTATATATGGTTTTAGTCGAGGCCTAAATAATTTTTAGAAATCTTGGTCGAGGCCTTGACAAGATGTTTCAGAATATCCGGCATTATACATTCCTTCATTATGAAAATAATAATAATGGTTCATGTGGTTATTATACTAGTAGAAAACCCATGACTATGTTTTATTATGGAATTATTTACTCAACTCATATGATTTACATAAAGTGTTCATGTTTATTATTTGTAAGGAAATGTGATTTTAATTATTCCCCATGCCTAATTTTTACGTTATCTTCCACTGTATTGCTTACCCTTACTCAGTGTTTGAGCTCACACCTTTCTTATGCTTCATTTTCCCTGGATATAAATAAGTTAGTTATGAGTGACATGCAGGCATAATTTAGGAGACTTGGATATTTATAATGGAATGAATTAGTGTTGTATTTATTTTCAAGTTCTAATGTTGAACTTATGTATGTATCTTGTTTCTAATAATACTAAATCGATTGGTCTTTAGGGACATGATTCATTATATCATACCAATGTTATGTTATAAAGAACCAACTCTGGGTAATTAGGGTCAGGGCATTACATAGACACTTTTACAAAACCCATTAGATGATAATTAATATTCTATAACTCTTACATTATATATTTAGGTTGGTTTTGTATGGCTTTTTTAATGTAATATCATGTGCACACCTAAATTTTTTTTAAAAATTCCAAGTGAGTCTTTTTCCTTTCATATAAATGGTCACCACCTATCCAAATTCTTCAAACCTCTCAAACCACATACTTTAGTGAAATAAATACCTAATAAACTTCCCATAAATCTTATTTTCCTCTTATAATCCTTCCCTTTTTAATAAGTAAATCTAATTAAGCCTTTTGGCACAAACCAAACGGAGTTACCCGATTAAGAGGTAACATCTTCTCTCAAGTACTTTATTTTCTTTATCCACCCCCTAAACTTCCTTTTTCCTTGATTATATAACAAAAACATTATCATCAATATAATAGGATTTTTTTTCTGCTATGGTTTTAATCTACGCTTACATAGACCTCCTTCTAATGGACAATGAACATACATTTTGTGTGTACAAAGAACTACCGCCACAGTAAACGATGATTGTTCAATTTTCCTTACAACCTATCATGGTGAAAATTATGATGGGAACTCTATTTATATATGTTATATATTATATGTATTAATTATTTAATCTTTTTTATTTCTCTTACAACACATATATTTTTAATTTCCATTTCTTTTTCATACGATAATTCTGTTTGAGAAGCGTGGACTACCGACCCCTCAAAGTCATATAATCCATTCATACAATATATGGATTGTGTTAAGGATAGTTTTAGTGAATATATAAGAGATATATGATATAAAATCTTCTATAATAATTATATATATATATATATATTCATATATATACATATATGTATTTTACTTTCTTTCTTTCAACATGACAATTAAACTGAAATAGTATTCATACGTACGTACGACCTACCGTCTCTATGAACGGTGTATTCCATTCCATACTTATATAATATATATATTATTATAATATATATATATATTATGAATGATATTTATATACTGGTCTAAATTCTATAAATCAATATATATAAATTATAAATACCTAATATATAACAAATTAAGACACATTCGATGAATAATGTGGACATTACCCGAAGTGAAACCTTAACATGGGATTGTTAAAAAGCGGGTGATATAAGGTAGTAATAAAACCATATATTTTATTAGATATAAGAATATAGTTATATCAAATATGTATAATAAATTTATTTTTATTATATAGGTGATTTGAATGAGTGCGATGAGAGTCAAGACAGATGGCAAGGGGATTTTATGTCACTTTTTATCTCCATCAGATAAATGTTAGGTTCTCCACTCTTTAATTTTGTGTGGTGCATGTACCACCCATGATTGTATTCTATGTATATTATACTTAAATTTATTGGTATTCACATATCAATTTTATGACGTTTATTTCATGGGGATTAAGTTTCAAATGTTACCAAATTAGTGAAATAGTTTTGTCTTAATTTTCCTTCTTTGAGACTCATGTTTGTTATGCACCTAAATTCTATTTTGTGGTTTATATAATTCCATTTTACATGTTATATCATAAATTTAATTATTTTAATTATATTTTAAGTTTCATGGAATTTTCTTTTCTTACAAGGAGAGTATGATCCCATGTTACCAAGTTATAAGAGTTCATTGAGACAATTTCATCGTTTTTCAAGAATGTTTATGTTTATGCTTCATTTAATGAAATATTATGATCTGTCTCTCAATAAAATTCATGAAATTTCTTATCCTCTATTTATTAATGATTTATTTAAATTTTGGTAGCATTTACTGCACTCTTTGATACATAAAATAGTTAATAAATTATTTTAAAGAAAGTTTGACTTTACCTTCTCTTTGTCCAGAAATATATGTTTTTTAAAAAGTATTCCAAGAATATTTTACCATTCTACTATAATATTTAAAAGACATTTTTACATTTTTTTTGTTTTTTTCCAATGATTTCATATAAATCTTCTTGTCTCTTTCCAAATGAGGCATTTTTATAACCTCTTTCCTATGAAAAATGTATATTTTTTACCATTTAGGGCATGAATGGATTTACCCACCATTATTTATTTAAATATTCCATTTTATTTTTAATAGGTTAATTTTTAATAAAATTTTTTAAAATTTTATTTTCAAGAAAAATTTTTTTAAAAAAAAATCAACCATTTTTAATAAGTTTTTAAGAGACAAAATTTACAAAATTTTTCCATTCCTTATTTATAAGTTTTCAAAATATTTTCAAAGAAATGGGTTTCAAAACATTTCCAAGATTCTTTCACCTATTTTCAAGTAAAAAAACAAAAAAACAATATTTTTTTTTCAAAGTATTTTCAAAGAAATGGTTTCCGAAAAATTTTCAAGCCGCATTCACATGTTTTCATGTAAAGTTTTCTTCAACACATTTTCAATATTATTTATATGTTTTCAATTTTTTTGTAGAAATGTTTTTTGGAACATTTTCAATAAACTTTTTAAATTATTTTCATGTAAAATTTGTTTCAAAACATTTTAAATATTTCTTTATATGTTTTCAATATATTTTTAAAGATATTGTTTTCAAAAAAAATCAAGCTAATTTCAAAGTGTTTTCAAGAAAAAATGTTTTCAAAACATTTTCATGATTTATTTATATGTTTTCAACATATTTTCAATTAAATGGTTTTCAAAATATTTTTAATATATTATCTTATGTTTTAAAGTTCAATTTTTTTCAAAACAACTTTAATTTTTTTTATATTTTCAAAGTGTTTTCAAGGAAAATTCTTTTTAAAATGTTTTGATGCATAATTTGTAAATATTCAAGGAAAAAGGTTTTCAAAATTATTTCAAGTATTATTTTTAAGTTTTTAATGTATTTTCTAAGAAAATTATTTTCAAATGGTTTTATGTATTAAAAAAACTTTTTCAATGAAGAAAGGATATTTTCCTCAAGAAACATTTTTTGAAAGATATTTCAAAATTATTTTCAATCAAAGATGAAATCCATTTATGTTACTCATTCCTTTCTAGGAAATGATCTAATGGTTTCATTAATATTTTTTATCAGAATGGGTTATCTGTAATGTCATGGTATTTATAAAACTCATTTCTCTTTTATGGTTTATATTCTTATAAAATATGTTTCTCTTTCATAGGTTTTATTTATATTCTTTCTTGGAATGGGTTTTGCATAATGACATGGTATTTACAAAACTTGTTTCTCTTTCATGGGTTATATGCTTATGAAATCTATTTCTCTTTCATATTTTATGCTTTTAATGAAATGATTATGAAAGTTGTATATTTTTTCCTGGGTTAAGATATGTTTATATGTTAATGATACCCATTTCATTTAATGGGTTAAGATATGATTGTTTACGATTTTGTGGAACTTGTATGTATGATTTCACTATGATATGGGTGGGACCTATATCTCCCTCCAATGCATTGGGTAAAGATTTATATCTCTTGGTATAGACCTAGATAGAATGAGAAATGAACTCGGTTCATTATTATAGGGATGGAACAAGAAATGAAATTAGTTCAGCAACATTGGGGTGGAACAAGGAGTGAACTCGGTTCAGTAATACAGGGTTGGAACGAGGAGTGAACTCAGTTTAGTAATATAGGGATATAAAGAAAAATGAATTAGGTTTAAAAATATAGGGTTTTAATGAGGAGTGTAATCAGTTTAGCAATAAAGGTATAGAATTTTTTGTGAACCCGGTTCAGTAAAAGACATTTTCTACCAGTATGGTCTTAGAAACAATTCCTTAACTACTATAGAAATCACTATATATGATTATGTATTTGACAAAAATTCATGTCTTAATCCTATGTTATGCTTTCACGACTTATGCTCTTAATTATCTTATGATACATGACTTATGAACTTCAAATATTTATTATGATCTCTAATATTTGGGGTATGATCTTCTAATGTTATGCTCACATTTCAAACCATTTTGGTACATGTTATGCTTACGTTTTTCCTTTATTTACCATTAATGATCATTTGAACTAACCCCTTTCTTATTTTTCCTTTCCCCATGTTATAAAAAAAGGATTTGTGTAGAAGTACTAAAGGTTGGGATATTTAAAGGATATGTTGATGATTTTTACCCCTGATAGAAAATTTTGTTTCCAAGTTTCCAAAAACACTAAACTATTAAATTCCTTGGGAATATATTTAATAATGTACTAAATATTCTTCTAAACTAATGTAATATACATGTATGTTAATCCTGGTTATCTATAGTTTCTGTCAAAGGAAAGAATTATTCAACCTTTGGAAACTAAAATGATATTACCTTAGTGAGATCCCAAGGTATATTTCTAAGGATAAGTCTAGGGATATCTCTAAGGATAAGTATAAGTTGGAGTTAAAATTTAGGAAAATGTATTGGAATTTTGGTAAAGGATATAGTGTGTGGTTTCCAATAAATACATCCCTATCTGGGTAATACAAGTTGATGTGTGTCTAGAATAGTTTTACATAGGATAACAACTCTGAAAAGATGTTATGGGCCTGAATTGGGGTAATCTGGTACACAACAATGGGGATTGTTGCACACCTAGTTTGACAAAGCTGAGGTACATTCTTTGGGAATTCACAATACTCTTCATTAACCATAATAAAGGATTTAAATACTGTATGACTGTGAATAAAAAAGGATAAATCTAAAGTTTCATAGATTAAAGAAGTATTATCCATGATGTAGTCACCCTATAAGTAATTTTTCATGATAATATTGTATCCCAATATGATAAATTTTTCTCACACTATGATTTCTATTTTTATTCAATGGTAAAACAAGAAGGAACATAGTTAACATTTAATTTTTAAGATTTAGAAATTATGGGAATTATTTGAAATGATTTCACAAGTGAGAATATCATAAATAGAATCAGGAAGTTGGTATGATTAATTGTTATACTACTAAAAATAATGAGATAGTAAAAAACAAGTGAAATGTATATGATGTTATTCCATTATTGTTTACATTAAAAATATAAATAATGATTATATTAAGGTTGAGGGAACATAAAAATGATTCATATTCCATATTCTAGGAAAGATATATTAAGGAATAACTTTATAAAGCCTGATTAATGGTTTAATAATAAGGTCGGATTAATGATGTATTTAAGACTTGTAATTAAAAGATTATGTTACATTAATCATGAAATATATAAGTATTTTAAATGTAAGTTTTTATTATAGAATGAAAATGATATGTTGAAGGGTGATTTCAGGGAAAGATGATATTTTGTTTAACGAAATTTAACCCTTAATTAATGCATGATGTTTAGAAAATGATCTTTGGATAATGATATTTTTTCCATGAATAAGTAAATTGGACAATATGAATTACCCTGGAATAGATTATTAAAAAAGTGGTCTATTTAATCAAGGATGAAGTTTAAAAATTCTTGGATTTAAAGAATCTATCAACAAATCATTGGAATAAAGAAGCATGCATGGTTTCCAAAATGATTTATGGTAATTTAGGTTATTACCATGTTTCAAGGGAATATATAATGAGGGTATTCACATGTTTGGAATGTGACAACCAATATAAACTTTGTGATATATGGGGAATCAATGTTAATATAATTTCTTTTCATTATTTACTAATATTTGGATTTTAATATTTTATAAGGGTTATAAGGTAAACCATTTATGGAAATTTTATGTTAAACTTTAGATGAAGTCAGTAAAATTAAAGTGTTATCTCTCTATATTTGGATTTAGGAATATTGGATGGCCTATTAAAACTACTTTTTTATGATAACTAATTGGAAGGAATATCATGGGTATCATGATCTATTTTACTTCATCAATGAAAAATGAACCTACCTTTTTAGAGAAAGTAGTGTAGTGGATCAATGAACAACAAAGGGTGATGTTGTCCTAAAATCTTGCAAGTATATTTTCTCATAAAATTTCTTCATCTTTATGAAAATGATCTAAAAATAAAATTTTATCCTAATACCTTTGTTTATGATGGATCATATGGTCCTTTAGGTCATCACAGATTTATGGATTTCTAATTTTTAACTTTCTCCTAACCTTTTTCTCTATCTTCCACCATCAGAACTTGATGGAGTGATGTCTCTTCTGTGTTTAAGTTCTCACTTTCCACCTATGTTCTCCTATGTGGGAATCTCATTATGAGTTAATTTGGTTAATTTTTATGGTCCCAAATTTACCTTGTAAAGTAAGTTTTATTATTCATTTTTATTATGTGGGTTTTTATAAAGGAAACATAAATTGTTAAACCTTTGATAACCCAGATTAATTTCGAGGGAGAAATTCATTTTATGGGGGTATAATATAACACTTTAAGTTTTAATGGACCTTATTTTTGAATAAATTAAATTTTTATTTATGTATTACAATGAAATATGACAAAAATTATGCTCACATGACACTTACATGACATACATTATATGTGACCTCAACTCTTCTTACATTACACCGTATAAACTCAGTGTATGTTACATGTAACAATGACCTCACGTACATTGTACGCAACACCGATGTTTCTACAAAACATCATTTTTTTGTTATAATTATGAGATAGTTATAAAATATTCATTAAACATAGTTATATGAATATTAATAACTAATTTTAAAATATTTTTTATAATTATTTTATATAAATAAAATATATTGATAATGAAATATATGATTTTTGGTAAAGTCCTTTTATTTTTTAAAAATATTGTTTTCTCGAGTAATCTGCTTTTAACAATAAAAATAATTTTAGTGAAATTCTTAAATTTAATTTGATAAAATAAACAGAATTTTTTAAATTATAATTTCTTTATTATATTAGGGATAATTTTTGGTATTTTTTTGAGAAATTTCATTTTTTATGAATAGTGGAAAAAAACTACTTTTTAGTTGAAAACTGTTTTTCATTTAAGTATTTATTAATGTAAAATTATATTTTAAATTTGTTTTAAGGACACATTAGATAAATAATAAATATTTTTAACAAAATTTAGGTCAATATAATTAATTTCAATTTAAAATTGAATATAAAAACGTAATAAACTTTTGAACTTCATTCTACTTTAAATACCCACAATTTCATCCCATCTATGAGATTAGCATTAATATTAATTTTTCTGCTTATATGAATTGAATTTTTTAAAACCAACATAATCCATTGTAATCAGTATAATATTTAGAGTATAATAATATCAACTAAATTTTTTACAAAATTTAATAGTAAAACCGATTAAAATTAATCACAACTATTAAGGTCAAATTAAGCTTAATTAAGGACTAAACCTTAATCTTAGGGGGCTAAATGACCTAGAAACTTGTCCAACCCCCATTTTATAGACATTTATTGGCCATAAACCTTATATTATTGATTTATTTTGGTTTTTTGTGACTTTTTATTGGAAACATCATGTGTACACGAAACATGTTTTCATAAACTCTAAGTGAGACATTTTTCTTTCATGTAAATGGCCACCACCTCTCTCACTTCATAACACATCTCAAACCTCTAAATATAATCCAAGACTTGGACAATATATTTCCTAGAAATACTCCCTTGTTACTATAAGCCTTACCTTGGGCATAAATAAAACCAAGTAATCCTTTTGGCACAAACCAAAAGGAGTTACCCGATTAAGAGGTAACTTCTTCTCTCAAGTACTTTCTTTTAGTATCGTTTCCACCCCCTCCACTTTTTTACATGATTTTACAATAAAAGAAATATCATAAATATACTAGGATATTTTTATGGTAAGGTTTCAACTTACACTTACACACACACCTCCAAATAATGAATAACTAACATACTGTTTATGTGTATGGCAAACTATCGCCTCACTAAATGATGATTTTGAAATTTTCTTTACCACCTCTCATGGTAGAAATTATGAGGGAAAAATTATTTATATATGTTATGCATTATATTTATTTTTATTTAATGTTATTTATTCCTTTTACTACACATATATCTTTTACTTACCATTCGGTGTTAATACGATAATTTCATTTGAGAAAGTGTCAACTACCGCCCCTTCAAAGTGATATGATTCATTCATACACAACTTGGATTGTATTAAGGATGATTTTAGAGAATATATATGACATATATGATATAATAAATATAATATAATAATTATTTATATATATATATTAATATATATATATATATATATATGTATATATATCTTTTTCTCTTTTACTTTCTTTCTTTAAACATGATAATTAAACGGAAATAACATTCATACATACGTATAGCATACCCTCTCTATTAACAATGTATTCTGTTTCATACATATATTTTCCATATATAATTATAATACACATTTTCAATATATATATGATATTTATATCATGTTTTAAATTATTTAAATCATGATATAAAGTATAAATACCAAATATATAACATATTAAGACACATGAAAAGAATAAAGCGAATATTACCTGAAGTGAAATTGTAACATATGATTGTTAAATAGAGGGTAATGTAAGGTCATAATAAAACAATATATGGTATTAGATATATTAATATAGTTATATGAAATATTTATAATAAATTTATATTTATTATCAAGGTGGTTTTTACAAGTATGAGGAGAGCTAAGACACAAGGTAAGGGGAATTCATCTCAACTTTTATTTCTATGAGATACTTTCTATGTTCATCACTATTTTATTTTCTATAGTGAATTTACTAAACAAGATTATATTCTATGTATCTTATAATTAAATAAATTTGTATTAATATATCCATTTTATGACCTTTCTTGCATGCATATTAAGTTTCAAAACTTATTAAATCGGTGAAATATTTTTGTCTCTATTTTCCTTATCTAAGACTCATGTTTTGTTGTGCACCTAAATTATATTTAAAGGTGTATATAATTTCATTTTAAATGTTATATCATTATTTTAAATATTTTCTTGATATTTTAAGTTTCATTTAATTTTTTTTTCTTACATCGTGAGTATGATCCCAAGTTACTAAGTTATAAGAGTTCATTGAGACAATTTCATGTCTTTTCTAGATTTTTTATCTTTATGCTTCCTTTGATGAAATATTATGATCCATATCTCAAGAAAATTCGTGAATTTTATTCTCCTATGATTATTAATTATTTATTCATATATTGGTATCATTTCATCCACTCTTTGGTACATAAGATATTTAAGAAAGTGTTTTTAAGAAAGCCTGACTTTACCCTCTCTTGGGTCGGAAATCTATGTATTCTAAAAAGGGTTCCAATAATATTTTAACATTATCTTTTAATATTTAAAATAAATCATTACAATTTTTATTTTTGTCTAATGTTTTTAAATGAATCTTCTTGTTTTTTTTTTGAATTTTTCATTTTTATAACCTTCTACTGTGCAAAAGGAATGTTGTTTTTACCTCATATAGAATGTAGAGATTTACCCATAATTATTTATTTGAAGCTTTCTTTTCATTTTTAAAAGGTTAACTTTTAAGAAAAAAATTTTAAAATTTATTTTCAAGGAAAAAATATTTTCATAATGTTTTCATTCTTCTTTTATAAACTTTCACAAGAAATTTTTTTTCAAATTCTTTCAAGCCTAATTTATAATATTTCAATGTATTTTCAAATAAATTATTTAAAAAAATAATCTAATTCCACATGTTTTAAAGTAAAAATGTTTTTAAAAAATAAATAGTAATTTATATGTTTTCAAATTATTTTAAAATAAATGTTCTCCAGAACATTTTCAAGCTAATTTTACACGTTTTCATGTAAAAGGGTTTTCAAAACATTTTCAAGCTTATTTATATGTTTTCAAATGGATTTCAAATAAATAGTTTTCAAAACATTTTCAAGCTACTTTCACATGTTTTTAAGTAAAAGTTTTTTCAAAACATTTTTAATCTTTCCCTGTATGTTTTCAAATTATTTTCAAATAAATGGTTTTCAAAACATTTTCAATCTACTTTCACATGTTTTTAAGAAAAAAAAATTAAAACATTTTCCATATTTTTTTATATTTTTTTAAAATATTTCAAAGAAATTTCTTTCAAAACATTTTTAAGATACTTTCACATGTTTTTAAGTAAAACATTTTTCAAAACATCTTAAATCATTTTTATATGTTTTAAAAGTGTTTTCAAAGAAAATGGTCTAAATTTTTTTTAAAGCATGTTTTATAAGTTTTCAAGGAAATATTTTTTCAAAATGATTTCAAATAATATTTTTAAGTTTTCAAGGTATTTTTTAAGAAAATAATTTTCAAATGGTTTTATGTATTAAAAATACTTTTTCAAATAAAAAATGATATTTTCATCAACAAATGTTTCTTAAAGATATTTCGAAATTATTTTCCATCTAATATAACATCTTTTTATGTCACTCATGCCCTTATATGAAATGATCTAAATATTCCATTCATATTATTTCTTAAAATGGGTCATGCTTAATATCAAGGTCTTTTTGAAACATGTTTATCTTTCACAAGTTATGTATTTATGAAATCTATTTATATTTAATGGGTTATTCTTTTGGTTAATTGATTATGAAACGTGTATCATTTTATGTAAGGTATGATATATTTATATTTTTATGATACCCATTTCGTTTAATGGGTTAATATATGATTGTTTATGATTTTTTGGCACATGTATGTTTGATTTCACTATGAGATGGGTGGAACCTATATCTCCCTCCAATTAATTGGGTAAAGATTTATATCTCATGAGATATAAATGGATGGAATGAGAAATGAAATTATTTTAGTATTATTTTGATGGAATGAGAAATGAACTTCGTTCAGTAATACAAGGCTGGAATGAGGAGTGAAATCAGATCATTAATATAAGGCTGGAATGAGTAGTGAACTTGGTTCACTAATAGAGGGTTGGAATGAGAAATGAACTCAGTTCAGTAATATAGGGATGGAATGAGGAGTGAACTTGATTTAGTAATACAGGGTTCGAATGGGGTGTGAACCCGATTCAGTAAAGGACATTGTCCACTAAGATAGTCTCAGTAGCAATGCCTTGACTACTATAGAAATCATTATATATGATTACATGTTTTCCAAAATTTCATTTATTATTCCTATATTATGCTTTCATGAAATATTCTATTAATTATCTTATGATCCATGTCTTATGAACTTCCAATATTTATTATGATCTCTAATATGCAGGGTATGATCTTCAAATGTTATTCTCAAGTTATGGACCCTTATTTGTTCTTGTTATTCTTATGGTTTTCCTTTAACTACTCTTACTGAGCATCTGATCTCACCCCTTTATTGTGTTTCATTTCCCCATGTCATGAATAAAGGTTTTAGGTAGAAGTACTAAAGGTATAGATCTTTATGGGAGATGTTGAGGATCATTCACTATGATAGAATATTTCGTTTCCATGTTTCCAAAGACACTAAACTATTATGGTCCCCATACATTTATTTTTTTAATGTACAAAATATTCATCTAAAATGATTTAATATCCATGAATTTTAATCCTGGGACACAATACTAACCCTAGATACCGCTAATCTGATATCTTAGATAGCCTATACCCAGTCTTAAAAGGTGTTTCTAATCCCCATGGACTATAGTCAAGATTTTTGTCAAAATAGAATGACATTTGATTATTAATTCCTCCAAAAAAAGATAGAACATAAATTATATTGACATCGTGAGAAAATAATAAAATTATAAATCCATTAAAAATGTATATGGGAATCAAGATAAATAGATAGAATCACAAAAGAACTAGTAAATATAGATAAAAATTTATGATACACCAACAGATAAAATACATACTAACCCAAAGAAATGAAAGAAATAATAACTATTAAAAAACACCTCCTTGTATTCTTATATCACTTTCCACAAACCACATCACCTACCCTTGTCCAACCATGCATGAAACCCCAAAGTAATTAAAAAGATAACCTAATAAACTACTAATAATATTAAAGACGACATATATCAAATGTTGTATACAAGGTGTGAGAAAATATATCCCATAAATATCCCACCTAATATTCTATGAAATTTCATCCACAAAAAATCAGATATAGTAAATTATATACAATAGTACTAAAAATATATTTTCATAAAAATAATGATGATAAATCATGACAGACTTTTAAAAGAGTTTTAAATTTTATAAAATCTATTTTTAAGTGATATAAGGCTTAAACTATTCCATTTTATATTTATAATCCTTTTAGAAATCTCATGAAAACCATTCCAAATACTTTTAAATAAAATACCCTTTTTAAAAAAGTTTTCAAAGTCATTCTAAAAGCTATAGTCAATTGAGAATAAAGGAACTACAAGTTTAAAATGAATATAAAAAATAAATATAAGAGTAATGTAGTCTCCTATTATCAATAATCAGATATAATATGAAGGTAGTTCAAACATGGAAACTCTGGTGTTGAGTTTTAATAATGTTTCCAAAGTCATATATCAAGTATCTAGAGTCAAGTTTCAAGTATGAAGTGACATGGGTAAATCTTAAATATGATAGTGAGTCCACAAAATAAAAGAAATAAATCTCAAGAATGAATAAATGAAAATTTCATGGATACAATGTTCAAAATAAACCTTATTCTATTCACACTGTCTTCTTTGGGTAAAGTCCCTAGCTTGAACCCAAGTTCTTTAAAGAGACGCTAGATGGTGTCTGAGTTGAACTAGTGTACAATTAATATGGGTATCTCATCAAGCTACACAAATTTCCATGACAAATCAATGGATATGCATTAAATAACATGAAATAAGGTTCACCCTAAGGATACACATCAGCACCAACATGCATAATAACCATTTCATGGAATATAGAATCCATATCTCACCCTCACCCCCAAGATTCCTCATTGAGAAAAAACTCATTATTTATACACCCATAATCATTTTCACCATGAACCATTCATCAATAAAAAATCATACATAAGGGGATTATCAATGAATTTTCCCAACAATAGTATTAACTTAATAAATTTCCAAAAATTACTTTAAGAAAAACTAACTCAACAAACCAATCCTCTTCCAATTAAATAGATCATCACATTTAGTCATCAATTTAAAATGGATTGTACACACCTTATTTTATTAGAAATGACTTTAAAGTTCTAAATGATCCACTAAAAAGGATAACTCAAAATTCCAATTAATACACATAAATGGTCTGAAATATAATTTCAACCAATCATTCTAAAATAAATCATTATCTATTATTATTAAAATTGTTCCAAAACACACATTAAACAATTTTGAATTAAAGAAACACACATTAAACAATTTTGAATTAAATTTAATTAATCCATCACCATTATAAACAAGGATTTACACTTTAAAAACCAAAACCTATCCACAACCCTATAATAACCATTAAAAACATTCTTTTAATATCTTTAAAACTTTTCCATCAAATTTTGGTAGTCAAAAAAAAATTCTTTTCAAAGTAAAGGATTAAATCCATTAATAAATCAATTCATTCCAAGTATAATTTTCATAGAAAAAGGGACATTGATGATTAAAAATAATAAAACCATGATTATAAATTTATAAATATATATAAATAAATAACTCAAGAAGCATATAAATAATGAGAATGAGATAATACCTAGAAACACCAAACTCTAAATATTTTGGATCAAATCATGATGAATCTGAAATGTGTCACCTTCGATGAGGAATAACAAATCAAGGGAGATGATATCTAAAAAACCCTAAAACCCAATATTATAATATAGACCATGATATATCCCATATATATATTCATAATAACTCTAATATATAGTTCATCCCATGAAACTAGAGAGGATATATATGGAGGATGAAGAACAATAAATATTGTGATCATACCTTGAATTATTTAGATCTAATGCCTCAAGATCCATCAAACTCTCTAATTGTAAGGAAAATATTCATCTAAATATTCCAATGTTATGATATGGATTGAGATTTTATGATGTAGGAGGGAGAATGGGGCCAATATAAGGTTTTATTGGGTTTTAAAATAAATTTTTCGAATAATAATTTTTCATCACATGGTTTTTACATGTTGTTTAGCAACTTATGCACCAACCATGCACCCAGTTCTATATGCTCATAAATATGCATAGTTTTGTCATGAAGATTTATTAACTATGAAAAAAACATGTGAAATTATACTGCACTAAACCACCACAAGACACACATCTTCCTGATAATGTTTCATATTTTAGTCTGACCCTGCACTAAACTATGCTCCAACCAAGAAAAATATAGAATTATCAAAAGTCAATTAGAACAACCTGGTAAAACCATAAAAAACGTGTAAAAATACTTTAATGTAAAAACCTTGAATGTGACATAGATATGTGACAATATAAACTTCCATATCTATTAGTCTTATAATGAGGATCACTTACCCTTACCTATGAAATGAACCTTAATGTTTTCACACATCTTGACGGGAGAGTTAAAGGTTTGAGTATGAACTCACTAGGCCAACACCAATGGTTTCAATAGATAATTTCTACACTTATACAAGTTTATTCCATGTGAAATAAAAAAACCAAATCACACCACTCAATTATCTACACTCAATATCAACGAGGCATGAGTGAGCATTTTCTTACCTTGGCCAATGCTAGAATATAATGATCCATCCATGTTCTATCATACAAAAAGTTTCCTTATATACAACCAACCAATTTCATGTCACATTTCATCACATGACTACCCATAAATAGATAATGATACTATTTAAACTATGACTTCCCAATGTTATGTCCATAAACCAAATCACAAATCACATGGTCATCTAAACCCTTTAACAATCACAAGATTAATGGAATAGTGAAACACAGGTCATGAGAACGCCCTTATTTTACTAAACCTTTCTCATTGCACACAATTTATAGAACCTATAAGACAATTATCATTCTCCCAATTGGTTTTCTAAATCACCACAAATATACCATGACCATATATGGAGTATCCCTCCTCTATAATTGTAGTCAATTCCATCAGCCCTATGTTACTCAATCCATGATGGATACTTCCAATAACTAGTGGTCAAAACCCGGATAGGTCATATCCTCTATGAAAACAACCCCAATATCCTCATACCCATGGTGACTAAAAAAATCTACTAAACAATGGCCAAAAATCACTTAACCTCATTTTCTACCCATGGTATGGTTCAACCCCATATGTATCTCTTCATAAAACCATGTCACCCATTCTCATTGATCAAATTCACCCCCAATCACAAGAGTTAAACCCTTCACATTCCTAAATAACCACATTAGTTTTTATATCCCAAGAAACCTTATTCAAAACACGTATAATTATTTCCATAAAACCCTAAAATCACACCACCAAGAAAAAAAAATACCTACCCAATCATACAAACTACATTTCATGTGAGACTACCCCTAAATGTGAACAATAAAAACCATAAGTGGTTTCGTTTCTGATCTATCACATGTCCCTACCCTCACATGATTACCACATGAAACATAAACACACATATAAAATTGAATGAATCTAGGAACCACCTACCAAGACTTATCAGGACTCCACCCATTGTCATACTATGTTCAATCTATCTTGTATAAGACCATGATCCCACTCTTCCGAACTAAATTCTTAAAAATGTTGTGTAATTTTGTTTAATAAAAATAAACTGAATAATTACACAACACCTTACATAAATGAGAAACTTTTACCATTATAGGTTCTGGAGGATTAGACAACACCTTACATCTATCAGAGTTGAAAAAAATATACAAATTCCCACAATGCTTCCACACATGCTAACTCCAAAAGCGAACTATTCGAAATAGAACTTCTATGATACCTATTAAAAATAATTTCTAAAAAAATGTTGAGAATTAAATTTCCCAGTAAGGGGTTTTAAAATTTTTGAAATACATTTTAGTGAAATAATTCTTTTCAAAACAACTTTTAATTAAATAACCCAAAAAATTATTTTGAAAATAATTCTATTTTTTTTTGAAAACACTAATACTTAGAACATAATTTATTAATTTTAAAATGAATTTAAAATAATCTCGTGAGTTTTTAAAAATATTATTCAAGGTTTTGAAAACAAAATATTGGAGAAACATATAACATTAAAGGATATCTTGGTTCTACCCACTTATTGAGGGATTGGTTCAGTCGCTGATTCCCTACCCTATATACAACATTCTAGTATCGGGTTTTCTGAAAACATTTTAAGATTTATTTATGTATATAAATATTTTCCTCTAGGATTTCTCACTCAAAAAATATGAAAACACTTTTAATGCATATATATTTATATATTAATACTTTCACCAAAAACACACTATCTAGATTTGAAGTAATCAAATCCCATGATGACATGACTTTGCTTAATATGAGAGAAATTATCATTCACATCTCTTTTTAGCAAAATAACAAAGGAATATAACATACGTATATATTACTGATAAATATTAATACATGCATGTTTTGTCACATATTATAGAAAATGGTTGTGATTTATATTTAAATTGACATATATGCATGAAAATAAAAATGCTAACAATGGTTTATGATAATTTTCATAAATAATGGTGTTCTACGTGCATAGATCAAAGTTATAACATATGATCATAGAATCTTAAACCCATCAATTATTTAAGAAAACTAAAACAAATCCTTTAAAAATACTAAACCATTGTAAATAAAATAAATTTTCAATATATATACATATAAATGTATCTATATATACACATATGTATATATACTAACAATAACCATTTGGAAATAATTTTCAAAATAGTAAATCCTTAATCAAAATACACACACATATACATAGATATATATATATATATATATACTAAAAATAATAAAGATTACCACTTGAAAATAGAAAAAAAGGTCTCTTAAAAAATAGTTTGAACATGAAGATAAATTCATATTTTTGAAAGGTTTTAAATATAGAAGACCTTTAAACAAATATAATTTTGGTAAATTTAAAAATAATTATAAGCTAAACTATTTAAATTTCTTTGAAATCAAATAAGCATTTGAGAACAAAAAAAAAATTTCCCCTACAAAAATAAAATGGGATTGCAAAGAATGTATTTGAAATTACATAATCCCTTACAAATAAATCACAATTATAATAAATACTTAAGGGGAATCAGATAATTAAAAGTTAATTTTAATAAATGAATTCCCTTACCAAATAAGATGTAGAAACTTTCTTCTATTCTTCTACATAGAACTAAAACACTCTACATCATAAATACTCGAAAGTGGAAAACACAAAGAATGAAAATTGGGATTCATCCCTCTACCTCACCACTCTCACCACCCTTTCATCACTCTCACACAATTATATTGTAGAAGAAAGGGAAAGGAGTCTTTATATATCCATATCTATAGATATACAAATATTTTTATAAACCTAATAGAAGATAAATATGTGGTTTAAATTTTATGCTTTCTAAGAATGTTGAGATATTAGTGTTAGTGGAAATAAAATTTGATGTATTCAATGCAGAAAATAACTATTGGATAAACTTGTATATAAACATATTTGAAAATTTAAGTTTGTTATCTTTTTTCCTGATGAACAGTAAACATATGTGAATATGAATTATAACCAATTAATTACATAAGGATAAAAGAAAATAAAATTGAAAAATATATCTCAAATTAAGCCAATCATTTGAAACAAACAAATCATTCTAATCATAGACATCAAGTTAAATAAAAATCCAAATCCAAGTTTGAAAAATTGATACACCAATAGGATTAGGATGCAAGTGGATGAAATTGACAGACTAAGTCACTATTTAGTGGATCTGAATAAGTTTTAGATAATAATAGACAACCTACTTGTAGATATAGAAATTGATTCTCAACATCTATCTAACACAACAAGATCCAAAGCCATCAACCCAAATCATCTATCTTGGTTTTTGATCTTTCCTCCTCCCAACTCTGATATGATGAGTGATGGACTACGGACTCCAAACTAGATCTAGATCATTCTCGATCCTTGCCTTTACAAAACCTAAACCTCCAAGATAAAACTTCATCTCATACTAACTCATCCAAAGAAACCCTCGATTCATGATCTCACCTCCTCCTACTGCGCCCCATGATTCAAAACCCTACCCCGACTCAGCTTCTTCCTATAGTGCGACTCGAACCCATGAAATCCTAACACTCGATATTCCCAAATCATTTTCTTTTTTTTATTCTATTTAAAAAGAAAATAAAAATAATTATATTATAATTATATTATTATTCATAATATATAAATAATTATATTCTAAAAATGTAATAAACCCAATTCATACAAATATATATATACTGAACTTAATAATAATTTTCTTAAAAAAACAAATGTCTTTAATAAATATTATTAACCATAATCAATTAAAATTAACATTAATAAAATAATTCAATTAAAATACTATTTTTACAAAAATAAAAATTTATTTATAAAATATTAATATATTAACAATTTTTATTATTATTAAATACTAATTATTTTATTTTCTAATCCAAAAAACATAATTATAATTAAATTAAAAAATAATTTCATAAACTACTTTATTAGAACATATTTTTATTTTTTAATTATATAAAAATAATAATTTCATATTTCAGAAACAATACAACATATCTCAAAAAATAATACCATGTTTAAAAAACTAGTATTTAATCAAAATTTATTTAGTAAATTGTGATTACAAGAAATAAATATTTATTTAAAAATTTGTTAAAATTATTCTTGAATTAATATAAATATTAATGAAATAAATAAATATTTTATTTAAAACTTGGGGTGTTACATTCTACCTCCCTTAAAAGAATTGCTCCCTTTTAATTCATTCATTGGACTTGAAAAAATTCTGAATTTCTATCTTCAGAATTAAAGAATTTCTAAGGGGGATTAACTCTCTAAATAAAACTCTAACGTGTATATTTTTTCCCTCAAAGAAAAAATCTAATCTAAAAATTTTTCTAGACCATTCCCCTGATACTAATTATAAGAACCTGAGTCCGCTCTTCTGGACTCAGTGTTTAAAAATGATGTGTAATTTCATTTTATAAAAAGAAACTGAATAATTACAAAACATCTTACAAAAACTAGGACCTTTTACCATTCTAGGTTATATAGGATTACACGACACCTTAAATTTATCAGATTTTAACAAAAATTATACAAACACATACTACACTTCCACCCACATGAACTTCAAAAGAAATCTGTTTGAAATAGAACTTCTACGATACTTGTGAAAAAACATTTTTAAATAAAGGGTGAGTATTTAATTTCCCAGTAAGGGGTTTTAATACTGTGGAAATAACTTTTAGGTAAATCATTCTTTTCAAAACAACTTTTAATTAAGTAACCCTGAAAATTATTTTAGAAACTATCATAAAAATATTATTGTAAACCCTCAAACTTCAAATATACTTTAGTAATTTAAAAATGATTTTAAAATAATCCAGTGAGTTCCCAAAAATATTATGTAATATTTTGAAAAAAAATAATAGGGAAACTTGTAACATTTAAGGATATCTTGGGCCTTCCCACTTGTTAAGGGATGGGTTCACTCCCCAATTCACTATGTTATTTCCAACATTCATGTGTCAGGTTTTCTGAAAACATTTTAAGCTTGCATTTTTTATATTCATATTTTCCGCTAGGATTTATTACTCCAAAAATATGAAAACACATTTAATAAATACATACAGACATACATATATATATATATATATATAAATTTACTAAAAAAAACTTTCTAGATTTGAAGTAATCAAATCCCATGATGACATGTCCTTGCATGATATGAGAGAAATTATCATTCACATCTCTTTCTAACGAAATAACAAAGGAATATAACATATATATATATTAATAATAAACATTAATACATAAATGTTTTGTCACATATTATAGAAAATGGTCATGATGTATAATGAAATTGATATATATGCATTCAGATAAAAATGATAACAATGGTTTATGAAAAACACATAAAATAATGGTGTTCTATGTGTGTAGATCAAAGTTTTAACATATGATCATATAATTTTAAACCCATAAAATATTTAATAAAACTAAAACACATCCATTAAAATTACGAAACCATTTTAAATAAAATAAAATTTCAAAATATATATATATATATATATACGTATATGTATATATAAAAACAATAACCATTACAAAATAATTTTCAAAATAGTAAATCCTTAATCAAAATATATATATAAATATGCACACAGATATATATATATATACTAATAATAATAAGTATTATAACTTGAAAATATAAAAACAAAGGTCTCTTAAAAAATAGTTTGAACATGAAAATAAATTCATAATTTTGAAAGGTTTTAAATAAAGAAGACTTTTACAAAAATATCAATTGGGTAAATTGAAAAATAATTGTAAGTTGAACTATTTAAATTGTTTTGAAAATCAAATAAGCATTTGAGATCAAAATAATTTCCCTTACATAAATAAAATGGAATTTCATAGAATGTATTTGAAATACATAATCCCTTACAAATAAAACACAATTATAATAAATACATAAGGTGCATCTGATAATTAAAAGTTAATTTTAATAAATGAAATCCCTTACCAAATAAGTTATAGAAACTTTATTCTATTCTTCTTCAAAGAACTAAAACACTCTATATCTTAAATCCTCAAAAGTGGAAAACATAAATAATAAAAATATGGCTTCATCCCTATGCATCGCCACTCTCCCCACCCTTTCATCACTCTCACACAATTTTGTAGAATAAGAAAGGTAAAAGGAGGCTTCATATAGCCATATTTATTGCTATAAAAATATTTTTATAAACTCAATAGAAGAGAAATATGTGGTTTAAAGTTTATGCTTGATGAGAAATTGAGATATTAGTTTCAGTGGAAAGAAAATTTGATGTATTCTATGCATTGAAGAACTACTAGAGTAACTTGTATATGAATATATTCAAAAAATTATGTTTTTTATCTTATTCGAGAATAATAGTAAAAATATGTGAATATGACTCATAACCAATTCACCACATAAAAAGAAAATAAAATATAATTTTATACAAATTATTTTCAAATTAAATCAATCATTTGAAAAAAACAAAATTGTGTTAATCATAGACATCAAGTTGATGAAAAATCCAAATCCACATTTGAAAAAATCGATACACCAATAGGATTAGGATGCAAGTGGATGAAATTGACCAACTTATTCAATATTCAATAGATATCAACAAGATTATGATAATAATTGACAACCTATATTCAGATCTTGAAATCGAGGCTCAACGTCTATCTAACACAACAAGATCTGAATCCCTCAATTGAAATTGTCCATCTCAATTTCTAATATATCCACCTCACAACTCTGATCTGAATCATGATGGACTTCGAACTCCAAACAAGATCTCTATCACACATGTTCTTATCCTTAAAAAAACCTGCACTTCCAAGCTCATACATCATATCCTACAAATTTATCATAAGAAACCCTTGATTCACAACATTACCTCCTCCTTCTGCACCCCTCAATTCAAAACACTACATTGACTTGGATTCTTCCTACAGTGTTACTCGAACCTGTTAAATCCTAACACCTGATATTACCAACTCATTTTCATTTTTTTATTATATTTAAAAGGAAAATAAAAATAATAATAATAGAATTATATTAATATTCATAATATATAAATAATTGTATTCTAAAAATGTAACAAACCAAATTCATACAATTATATATATACTAAACATAATAATAATTTTCTTTAAAAAATTCTTCAATAAATATTATTAACCTTAATCATTTAAAATTTTCATTAATAAAATAATTCCATTAAACTATTATTTTAAACAAAATGACACTCTATTTATATAATATTAATTTGTTTACAATTCTTATTGTTATTAAATACTAATTATTTTATTTTTTAATTATTTAAAAATAATTAGAGTTACAATAAAAAATAATTTCATAAGAGAATTTATTAAAACATATTTTTATTGTTTAATTATATAAAAATAATAATTTCATATTTCTGAAACAATACAACATATCTCAAAAAATAATACCATATTTAGAAAAGTAATATTTAATAAAAATTTATTAAATAAATTTTGATTATAATAATTTCATATTTATTTACAAATTTGTTAAAATTAATATTTCATTAATATAAATATAGATAAATTAAATAGATATTTTATTTAAAACTTGTGGTGTTACATCTTGAATCAGAAGAAATCAGGTAATCTATAAGAAATATAAATTTTAGGGAATACCCAAAAGAAAACAAGGAAATAGTTAGAGAAACAAATATTATACAACCATGTTTAGTTTTACATACCCACCACTACTCCCTCCAATTAATATAATGAAGAGCATAGAGAAATGGATGAAAACCTTCCAATAGTGAAGAAAGAATGAGAGAGATGAAGGGGAAAGGATAATTAGGGAATATCCATTATACTATTGGATTAAATGGCTAATACCCCATTGAATATTTAATTTAAACATTTAATTAATATTTTTTAAGAAAAATGGAGATAATACAGGTCACACAAAATTTTTGGAAACATCTAGACTACCCCATACTTATCTAGTAATCCTTATGTATGACCTTTATCGTTGATCTATACAAAACCTTACATATCATCTTGATTAACCCCGTATGTATCATCTTGAAATAACCATTATGTATCACAAACATCACCATTTTTCTAAACTTTACACACTAGATTAATCTGTATGTACCAAACCTTAAATTTAAAAAAATTATCATTTTTCAAAATAACTACAGTAACTTTACAAACCATAGAGTTCACCCTTACGCATCATAATGTAACACTTTAATATCACATGGTTACTTGTACTTTGTCAACTATCACTCAATTCTAGGAAATATTATGTATCTAGTACCCTTACACATGATAACTTAGCTAATTTCCAAATGATATATGTACCCTTACTCATGATGAATTAACCTTTATGTTTGGGGATATAACAAATGTTTGGTCCCGGTCCGAGTAACACCAACAATTCCTAGATTTCATCACAACCTTCTCCAAACATGTGTAAACATGTAATTAACAAATAATATAATGTTTAAATCATACAACTTGATATTTAATTTTTAATTGATACATTTATTGGGTATAAAACACATGGTTGACCCAATATCTAAGTGAAACTACCAATCATCAATATTGAGTCCATCACAAAATCCCCACCATATGATATATCATCCTCGGTCTATTTTTTCCCACACACTAACCAACCCTTAATTAAACACAACAATACTTCTCTCCACATTATAAAAACAATAAGTTGATATCAAAATCTATCCCTAATCCCAAATATCTTAGATTACTGATACAAACAGATTGCTTCCTTCCATGGGAATTCCCCACCATTGGAATCACATACCTAGCCATATCACACCCAAAATACTAAATATGATGATGATATAATACCAATACATTATAATAGAACACTCATGTTACAACCAAAACACATAATCTTGAGTATTACACAATATCTAACATTTCTTCTCAATGCCAATGAACCCCATAGTTATCAAACATCTTATCTAATACCCCCACCTTAACCAGTGACAGGTTGATATATTTATCATATATGAACATCATGGAGTAGTAAAAATCCTGAAAAACCAAAAACAAAATTTTCATAGAATACCTAATACTATAAATGGATCCACTTACTACTCTAAATGCATCAAGTCAATCACATGTAGCTGATTTCAATCTCAGCTAACTGATACCATTCTTCTAAGAATACTACACTCATTTTCAACTATTAACCCCACTAATAAGTAACCCATACAACGTCGTGAGCCATATATATAAATAAATACTAGTTATTTATGACTAGGAATTCTATTGGTCCAATTTCAAACACATTAGTCTCGCATAATCCATAGACTCTAACTGGATACAATTTAATCTGACCAGACAACACCAGATGTCCCATTTTAACACACAATTGCCACTCTATTTATTGTAGATCACACTAGGTCATAACATTCCCTATATTATCACACTAAATATATATCTATAATAACCCACTACATATTTTCATCATTAAAAAATCTCTCTTACTACCTATATGGGTCTCCTCGTATCCCTATTTCTAGAAACTCAGAGCTCCACTACCTATCTTTCCTGACAGAATTTTCTACCTCAGTATATTCACATAATGAAAGTTTCACTCTAATATCATTTATTGGTTTACCACCTCTAGAAATGTGTTTAACATAAATATATTTACCTATACCATGATAGTTTTTTATGTTTTCCTAGAATAAGTTCACTTTTTAAATTTCATATTCCAACAATGTTCATGAAAACAGCAATAAATTTGTGAACCTAACTTCATATTCTATGGAACAAATATTCTTATGCTAGGTGTATAAACGCATGGACCATATCCAACCTCAATATATCATAAAAAAATTCCCAACAAATAAATTTAAAATATTTATATGTTATCTCCTTGTTTCTACCTTCCTACCTTGGGGCATCTATCTATATCTAATTATTACATCTATAAATAGGTAACACAACCATTCTATGCATTTGTGGAACCATATCTCCACACTCATGACACTCTAACAAATATTATCTATTTGGAATCTTACTGAAAGGAAAATACCATACTCAATATAGATATAATAGTCTAGATATCATAAATAAGAAATGTTTTTATAGGTAATGTGATCCACTAACCCTTACCCTTTCATACCAAACCCATGTCTCATATCATTTGGACTCAAAACAATGATTACCCATGTCATAGTCAGGTACCACACACAACTACACGTATAGAATCACATAATTATTCACACCAAGAACGCATCCCTAGTCTAGCTAAGTATAGTTCCACCAAGTAGATGTATGGTAAAATAACATATATGTTATTTTTGGCACCTTAAATAATCATACGCCTTTAAATTATAGATCCAAAATGGAAATCCTAAGAATAAAGACACATTTCATGTGATTCCTATATTCTTAAAATGATGTGTGATTATCAACCTCTTGATTTGGGGGGCCAATATTCTAAGACCATAAATCAATAATATCAAATACCAATTTATCAAAATCAAATAATTCAACCATTATAGTGAAAATGAAAAAACAAATCCCAAATTCTCTATTAACATGAACATTATCCAGTACATTAGGATGGGTAAAAATACAACATTGCATGTGTCTAATGATCTATTTCATGATTTGTCAAACTACATTTCATATGTTTCTAATATTCCAAATCCCAAATACCAATAAAACATTTTCCGATACAACTTTTCAATATCCCATCCAACATCACACTATAGTAACTATATTAGAGAGAAACTAGACCTAAGTAATCCCTCCTCATATATATATGTTACTGACTAGTATTGAGGCTCAAAGGGGTGATTTTAGGGAGAATATACCCTATCAAGATAAATAATAACAACCCAAAAAAAGTAGACTATTCACTAAAAATATATTATAAAAATACATAAAATATAAAATAATCAACTTAAACACCTATAATGTAATTTAAGTAATTCAAAAATCAATCAGATAACCCATAGGATGATCATATATCTATATACACAAAAGTTACTAAAATAGGCTACCAACTTGACACTAAGGAACCACCTAGCCCATCTGTAAAACCACAGTATCCACTCATAAATAATCTACACTTCTATATATGTTATCCTCCTAAAGAATATACCTTATGGTTACTAATTCTAGGAACTATAAAGTCTACACACATACAAAAGGTTCCATGTAGGGTGTGAGTATGAACATAGTATGACAAAATAAATAGGGTCCATAGATAATATCCCTACATATAAAAGAGTATGAATTGTGTAATAAATTTCAACTAAGTCACACCACCCAACCTGGTCTACTTGTGATCAACCTTCCATTATTAAACCTTAACCTACATCAAATATTCCTAGAGTTGAATAATTAATCCATGTTATATTATACCCAAAGTGTCCATGGCCTTCCAATGAATTTTTTTTCACACACAATCACATGTTAACCCATAACTAGCTAATTATCCTAATTCAACCTTTATTCCCCAATGACATGTCTATAAACTATATCACAAGCCTCATGATCATATGAACCCTATATAAACCATTTTATTAATAGCCTGATGAAACCCAAGGATCACGGGTACCCCTTCTTTACCAAGACTATCTCACCAACTTCAATATATATCAAATGTATATCATGCATAACTCTTCCAATCATGGTCTCAATCAAAAACATGTTCTAGGGGATATGTATGTAATATCCCTCCTCTATAAAAATTGTATACACTATAAACCCTAAGTCACTCAATAAACATAGGATACCACCAGAAATTTTGGTTAAAACAAACTCGTGGTCCTTATAATATGTTGACATAACCCTAATTTCCTTAGTCTTATAGAAATCGATAATCACCAGTAACCTACAGTGATAACTCAGGGAACCAATGTCACTATTAATGGAAATGGTCAAACCCGTGCACATCATATCAACCATCCATGTCAAACATTTTCCAAAGATCTACATCACTCATAGTCACATGGGTTAGAACCATCATATTCCCAATGAATCACATCAATAATTATATCCTAATACACTATATCTACAATATAAGGCATCATTCCCATAAAACCCTCAAAACTAACCCCTTCCACCAAAGCAATCCCACCCCAACTGGAACACACCAAACATTGTACACTAGACACTACACAAAGATATCACTTATCAATAATGGAAACCATTAGTGGTATCATTCATAATCACTCACATGACCCTAACCTCACTTTATTAACAAATGAAACATAAAAACTAGTATAAAATGGGAGGAATCTAGGAACCACATACCAAGATTTATCAGGTCTCCATGCACTGAGAATCTATGAATGATTTTTATCTAGTTTGAAGAAATAAAGTAATATAAAAATCCTTGATTTAGGGAATACTAACTGAAAATGAGAAACCATTAAGAGAGACCATGATTGGACATCCAAGTTTAGATATACTTACCCTCAACTTCTCTTTATAATGAATGAGTTGAATAAAATTAATAATAAATGAATATATTTTAATAGGTATAGAATAATGAGAGTGGGGTTAGAGAATACCCACTATATTATTGGATAAAATGAAAAAACCCATTTAAATAGTTAATTTAACTATTTATTTATGTATTTATTAAATAATTAAACAAAAGTAACATCACACTCAATATTGGAAAATTCTAGATCAATCCTTACTAATTGAGTAGCCCTTATTTCTAACCCTTGTGAATCATTAAGACCAATATTTACATATTTTCTAGAGAAATCCCATATATATATACAAAAAACCTTTTGTATTATATACTTTACCACTTTTCTAATCATTAAATACCATAGAAACTCTTACATATCAAACCTTATATTTTAATAATTTACCATTTTTCTAACCAACTCTACAAAAACTTAAATACCATTGAATTTCCCCTTATGCATCATAGTGTAACCCTTTCATATTAAAGGATGAAAAGTACTTATAAAATCTCACTACCTTCTGAGAACCCCTACATATATAGTACCCTTACACATGAGTACATAACTAATTTTCCAAATGATTTATGCTCCAGTATGCATGACAACAAAAACATTACACATGTTCACTTAACCAATTTTTTAACCCATATTGTAAAACATCAACCATTTCCAGATATCACAATAGTCTTATAAAAACACATCTAGAATTAAAATTGACAAGAAAACCATTATTTTAATCATATAACATGGTTATATTCATACATGTCACCTTTACTATTTCTAAAGACACATGGTTGATCTAATATATGGTCAAAACTACCAATCCAAAATACTTGGGTTGTTACATAAGTAATGTTAAAAAAAATTGGTTGGATAGAATTCACATGGTCAATATATTTACCCCAACAAGTACATTTTAATTAGTTTCATTACGGTCAGTAATAAAATTTATTTTCCAATTTATATATATACTTGGCATATTGTTTTTCCTATAATGAAGGAAATAATTTGGGTAGAAATTAGGGTAAAATTATGATAATATTTCTCTATTTTACTAAAAATTAAAATAATGAAACATTAATCTACTCTTCATTATCCCTTATAGAGTTAATTTATATTAAAATATTTTTAAATTAAATTCATAATAATGGTCATAAAAAATTATCTTATTGAATTATAGAAACTTTTTACATTGCTTTTCTTCTTAAGTATGTTGAAGGGAAAGTAAAACCCCACCCACCAACTATATACGCACACATCATATACCAAGAAACCTCATATGATTTAGTTGGTTTTCATTAGGAGGAAGAATTTGAGGTACATTGTAATTGGGGTTAATTTATTTGAAAATATGTGTAGTAATAAAAATGATTTAAAATTAATAATTTATGAAATAAAAAATAAATATGGATAAAAGAACATGAATCGAAACCAACATACCCCCTGTAAAGTAAGGATGGGGTGTATTTCACATGAAAAAAATATATTTATTTAAAATCTATAGTAAAACTTTTATATGATATGAAATAATAACATAATTATATTCTTTTTTTTATATTCACATTGATTAATCAAAATTTCATTCCACTTATATCACATGTTATGTGTTGTGGAAGGAGTAAAATTTAAATAAAAAAAAGTAAAATTGGTTGATTAAAATTCATAGTATTTATGGGAATCATGTGTAAGTATGAAATAATATAAATTCTTTCTACATTAAAATTGTATTACAAAATAATTACTAGAAATTTTTATATATCTTTATCTCATTTATAAAAAGGAATCATCATATATTGTACCCAATGAATTAATACTTTTAGTGGATTTGAAGCATCTGGAATAGAAAGAAAGTGTTAGAGGTGTAGGATTGTGAGGACCCAACCCCAGTAGCCCAGAGTCGGTGCTCTGGACATGGTGTGTAATTTTTTTCACATAAAGGGAAACATCAAAATTACACATCATATCTACTTAGGAGGAACTTTCTATTTTAGATCCTGGAGAATCAAAGACAACAGCTTCACTTCTTTATTACTGAGACAAGACTGAAATCCAACTCTTGTTGAAACATCTACCATCCTGTAAAAATTCATTAAAAACATAGGGTGAGCATTGAAATACTTAGTAACGCGGGTTTGAAAATACATAAATACATCTTTTGAAAACCACTTTTGAAAATACTTTCTTATACTTAAAATAATTCCTTTTTGGAAAACATCACAACACTTCAAAGGTATCTATAATACATTTAGAGCAAGACATGCACTAGTAATTGAATATACCACTGAAAGCTACTAAACTATCAAAGTAAGCATACTTTCATGAAGGTGCATATACACTACTAAGTAATAATATCATGCAAGGTGTGCTAGTACTACTAGGAATGAACATTATCAGAGTTTGCGCATAAAGAATTCCACGACAACTTATAAAATACACATTATGTGATGAAAACATCTGCATTAAAATTCTGAAAAGGAAACTGATAATGCATGATCACTGTCTCATTATATGCCATGTGTACTTAAATCTCATACTCATAGGTAATGGTTCTTTAACCAAGGATATTCCTCTATCCAGAATAATCACTTGATTGGTCATACATTAAAACATTGTGAGGAAACGTATAACGCCGGACTCATGTCTGAATGTCAAGGCCTCAAGCCATGACCTAAGGTCAAATACCCACGTAATCTGTCTCATGAGAACTTTCAATGCATTAAGGAGCTTAATTTTACCGGTCTCCAACTCATAGGGCTTACTTTTACCAGTCAATAACCTTGAGGGATTACTTTAACTAGTCCCCATCCTGGAGGGCTTCCTATTAACCGGTCCCCAACCCGAAAGTCCAATACATTCCTCATATGTCAACGTCCGATATTCAAGGTGTTCCATACCACTTTGAATATTTAATTGATGTTACCCAAGGTTTCCCATACAACTTTGTGTAATTTCATTTCATTTTATGTTACCCAAGGTGTCTCATACCACATTGGGTAACTTGATTCTTAGTTTGTTATTATGATATGTCATATGCATGCATAGTGAGCAATAAAAAATGTTATGAACAATGAAACCATTTTATATGTGGCTTTAAATTATAAGATGTGGTAGATATCATGAAATTATGGAAAAAAATAACCAAATGAATACACAAGATAAGGCATACATGATCACTAAATAAATATGGCAATATGGAATACATGTTTTAGTAATCATCCTACTTCACAAGATAATCACTAGAGCATGAAAAATAATAGAATTTTCCACAAGAGATGAAAAATGATTACTCTTTTAAAATTATTATTTCATGGAAAATAATTACATAAAGAGAACACATGTCATTTGTTAAGGCATTAACCATGATATTGAACTTTCAACTAAACCATAACCTAATTAACCACTAATAAACACTAAAGCATGTTTAACATCAAATAATAAACGGATGCTACATGATGACATAAACCCATGAATTCTTAGTTATTTAATTTAAAATAGGACAAAGCACATTCTTTTAAAATATAAATTACATTGAGGGTACATGTTAGAATAACTTCTCAAATTATGCAAGTTCATTGGTGTATACTAAAACACATATAGGCTTGGAAAACACTTAAACCTTGCATGTGTCAAAACATCAACTAAGTCCTAATAATTATACTTGAAAATAGGGTTTTGGAAATTAAACTTATAAATACATTTATATATAACCATATATACACAAGTGTATATGCGGGTTTTTACACAAAATAAACAAGGTCCATTAAAATTCCTTAAGATTAAAACACCTCTAAACAATAAAAATTTATTATATTGTCAACAAAACCATATAATATTTATTATTCATGTACCCCTACGAACATAAGTATATAAAAACTATGGTATTATTCTTTAACAAAATTATACTTAAATCCAAAACGTAGTTCGTATCTAAAATATTATTTAAGGGTTAGTATTATAGTCTTGAAAATCATAAATGATTTTATTGGAAAACATATATGTATAATTACATAATTATACATATATATATATATAAAGTATACAAAGAAATTTTTACATATTAAAAGTAAATTTAAAACACCCTTTATGAGTATATTGTCCTTGTATAACATACTGAATTATTTGAAGACCTTTAAAATAGATTTGGGTTGGGAAAATATATATATACTTATACTTAAACACCCGATTATACACATGGTATAATTTGGATTTTTCTTAATGAAAAAAAATCTTTCAAATTAAAATTTTATATAGTATATACCCGCATAAATATTAGTTAAAATTTAAAATGACTCATTTGAAAATCTTAAATAGATAAGGAGAAGGAAAACTCTAATTCTAGTAAAAATCTATATATACATATATATATATATATATATAGAATATCTGATTATACATAGTGTGTGTATAATCAGTTCTTCTTCATAAAAATAAAAGGTTTAATCCCCTTATAGAAACAAAATCTCAGATAAATATACGATTGAAAATAATTTATCCCTTACCTGGATTTCCTGGAACCAAACATTAGTCAAGGTGGACTCAAGAAAGGTGGATTCCAAATAAGGCAGCAATTGTGCAGATAGTGAAAGAAAATGCAAGATGACTGCTGATATTTATAACCTCTAAAAACTTAGAAGGCTTGTTGTGAAAGTTGTGAGTACAATGGAAAAATAAAAATAACTATGACTAAAAAAAGATATTCATGGATCAACACTGTTTACCAAAGAACAAGGACAAATAGTTGATGCAACGGGTCTTCCATAGACAAAAGAAAACATCCAAACCTTAAACAGAATGCTGGAAGAAAAATAATGTATAACCTATTTAAAAATTGAAAAAAACGGATTAAAATTTTTCAATCAAAACAGTATGAAATTTACCCAAGACAAGATTTAAAAACACAAAATTAAAACCTAAAGTGTAGATCCAAAGATATAATCCTTCCTAACATTTGGACAAGGCTAAAACCCTAACCACAGCTCTAGGACCTTCACCCGACGAACCCCTTCGGCCTTGACGGCTGCTCATGATGCACACGACCTCACACCACCTTTAACATGCGGTCATGGCAATGCACACCTCGCCTCCGCGCACTCATCTCGCACTTCCCTCCCTTCCGCGTTCAACCAAGTCGAACCCCCTGTGGTATTTTCCCAACTCAAACCCTACCCATGATTTCTTTTTCTTTTTTAAGAATTTTCTAACATTATGAGTTATTATTATTATATCTTTAATATATCTTTATTTTACTCAACCCGTGAGTACACCCCACAACCAATTTATCTTTCCATTTTATTTAATTTATTTTTTTATTCCCATTCTCTAAATTCAACTTGTGACTCTCCATCATTATCACCATTATAATACTTTTAGTATTATTATTATCATATATTATTACATCTTTAATGTTTTAAAAAAAAGTAAAAATTTAACTTCTCTTAATAATACTTTAAAAAGCAAATGTTTAATATAATAATCACTACTTTTTTTAAAAGAAAATATAATAATATTTTATTTATTAAATTTATAAACATTTATTATCATAACATAATTGTTTTAAAAAAATACTTATAAAATGTATTTATTACTATTTATTTATTCATTTTACAAATATCTCAACACGTTTAAACAATTTATAAAAAATTATACATATATATATACACCATATTTGTGTTTATATATAAATATACATATATATAAATTGTTTTATTTTTATAAATAATTCAAATTACATATTTTTTATTTAAAACATAAATATTTTATGTGTTTTTCAAAATATAACCATTATATGTATTTATAATTTATAAAATTTATATATAAAAGAACATAATATATCTCATATATTTAAAAATAATAATAATTTTAAATGACATGTATAATAAAATTATAACTTTATAATAATATTAGTTTTATTAATAATTTTATAACAAATTAATCTAATCATAATTTTATAATGGTAATAATTCAAAACTGATATTTTGATTCATATCATTATCAACCTAATTAAAATAAGTTTATATTTTAATAAAACAATAAAATACATCGCTTATTATTATTACTAAATATATTTAATTAATTTTAACATGTCCTTGAGTACTAAATTTTTCTTTAGTTAAAACATCATAAGACTAACGTCTATAATTATAGCCATTGGGTTTCCAACAGTTACTCGAGGTAATGGTAGGATTGGTGTCATATAAAAATGTGTCTCTGGGTGTCTTAAAACTCAAGTTGATTGAGGAAAAAATAGTTTAGGTTATACCTTTGGTGATTATTGTGGCTGTAGTGGCTTCGGCCAATGTTATGTTCATTATGATGGATACTAAGGATCCCTATCATCTTCTCAGGGTTCTCGTTGTTTTGAGTGGCCTCCCTATAATCTTGATAGGGTTTTTAATAGGTATATTTGGTAAGATTGATTCCCTTTTCAATCTCGGTTTATTGTAAGCACTACGGTGTTCCTATTTGAATAAAGAACCTTATTTCCATTTTGTGTGTTTTCTTCCATTGCACTTCATAAGAGATAAGTTTTTTTTTGGACAAAAACATAGAAATTACCAGTATAAGAAACACAAGTTCTTGGGGTGTCACATTATTCCCATCTATAAAGGATTGTGTCCTCTCAATTCTATTTGCGTACTCTTACTAACTCATTGACACGGCCTCCCTAACACCCTTAGTGATGTCCCTACACAAAAAAAATCTAGAAACTAACAACTAACAAGGAAAGAACATAAGGAAACTAAGTTGTACCTTTATAGATCCCGCCACTGTGACTAGTTTTCTGATTTCCTTAACTCTATTCCCAGGGTGGTTCCCAGTTCCTCGATCTCTCTTTCCCAGATACACCATGGGAAAGTGGAGTTAAAATCCCACATAGAATAGTTGGGATTTTAAATAGATGCATGAGTGGTGTAAAGCTTAGTGATATCTAGATGAACTTGGTCCCTATAGATTCATCGTACTACCTCAAAGTCAAGGGGTTTGATGAAAAAGAGTCCCCTGTGCAGACTGAAACTCAAGACTTAAAAAAGATAGGTTGCGTAGATATTTCCCTCCTCTACAGCTTTCCAGAAAACCCTTAAAGCTAGATAGTTTGTAGATCGGTCAAAACATAGGAAAAGACCCTCATAATATTTCCCCCTATGTGTATTGTATGCAATTTGTGAATAAGTTATACGATTATAAACATGGCTTGTTCCTTCGAAAAGTTGAATAATATTTGATTTGTTCGACACTTCGTAAAGGAGCTTGCAGGATATTCGGAGGTTCCCAAATGGTTTATAGTCTTCCATACAGGACTTAAAAATTATATTCTCAAGGATTTTAGTGGGAAGGGACAAAATACCTATTAATTATCTTTCATCTACCATTTGAAAATTGTAAAAAAACAAATCCTACATAGTAATACATGATTTAAGTTTTGTTTTGTCCTAATTTTCCAGGGTTTCCTAAACTATTACTCTGATACCAACTGTGACGACCTGGCCCTAGTAGCCCAGAGTCGGTGCTCCTGACATGGTGTGTAATGTTTTTTCAAACAAATGGAAACATCAAAATTACACATCCTATATACTCAGGAAGAACTTTCTGGTTTAGATCCTGGAGAATCAGACACAACAGTTTCACTTCTTTATTATTGAGACAAGACTGAAATCCAACTCTTGGTGAAACATCTACCATCCTATACAAATTCATTAAAAACATAGGGTGAGAATCTAAATACTCAGTAAGGGGGGGTTTTAAATACTTAAATACATCTTTTGAAAACCACTTTTGAAAATACTTTCTTTTACTTAAAATAATTCCTTTTTGGAAAACATCACAACACTTCAAAGGTAGTTATTATACATTTAGAGAAAGACATGCACTAGTATTTGAACATACCACTGAAATATACTAAACTATCAAAGTAATAATACATTCATAAAGTTACGTAAACACTACTAAGTAAGAATATCATGAAAGGTGTGCTAGTAATACAAAGAATTAACATTATCAAAGTTTGCGCATAAAAAATTCCACTACAACTTATAAAATGCACTTTATGTGATGCTAACATCTATATTAAAATTATAAAAAGGAAACTGATCATGCATCATCATTTTATCATCATATTCCATGTGTACTTAAATCTCATACTCATAGGAAATGGTTCTTTCACCAAGGATATTCCTTTAGCTGGAATAATCACTTGATTGGCCATACATTAAAACATGGTGAGGAAACATATAATGTCGAACTCATGTATGAATGTCAAGTCCTCGATCCATGACCTAAGGGTAAATACCCACGTAATCTATCTCATGAGAACTTTCGATGCATCAAGGATCTTACTTTTACTGGTCTCCATCCTGGGGGACTTACTTTTACCAGTCACTAACCTGGAGGGCTTACTTTAACCAGTCCCCACCCTGGAGGGATTTCTTTTAACCCGTCCCCAACCTGGCAGTCCTATACATTACTCATATGTCAAGGACTGATATTCTAGGTGTCCCATACAACTTTTAATATTTAATTAATGTTACCCAAGGTGTCCCATACCACTTTGGGTAATTTAATTTCATTTGATGTTACCCAAGGTGTCCCATACCACATTGGGTAACTTGACTATAAGTTTGTTATTATGATATGTCATATGCATGCATAGTGAGAAATAATAAATGTTATGAACAATGAAACCATTATACATATGGCTTTCAATTATAATATGTGGTAGATATTGTTTCGGTGCGGATGTGCGTCGGGTTTCCGTTCCAATGTTGTTCTGCCAGGACGCGTTCGCGCATGCGCCTGTCGACCCGAGGGGATGGTTGCACAGCTTGTGGCCCCGCAGTCCAACTTTCCAAAGGCGGGCGGCATCCGCCCCCTATTCAGGGACGTCTGCTCCTTGATCGAAACCGGGATGATGGGATGTCGACTCCTCCTTCCGTGGACGTCTCCTCGGAACTCGTCGCCTAATCCGGGTCTCCCTCATAGATTTAAGAATGTTCGTGAATCTCGTTCCCAGCGCCATGTCTCCGTGGACACTGGTTAATTACGCTGCTTTCTCCCGGACGCTCCAAGGAGTCTGGTCGGGGCAGCAACCTGCGGTGAGGAGACCGGATAGCTCTGGGTGTTGGGGGCGTGTCTTGACACTGTGGCTCTGCATGTCTGCCTTCCGTCCCTAATAGGGCTTCTCGAAGGCGTGGTGGCCTGAGGCATCCCACGCTGGGTGTGGGGAACTGCGTTACCTATGGTTTTCCTCAGCCTCCCATGTTTAACACGGGGTATGCCGCGAGTTTAACGTCCAGCGGGGACGGTATTGGACTGATCAACACGAGGAGTGGATCAGATGACAGAACCCCTTGCGGGGAACCTCCGACGTTGGGGCCAGCACATGGGCGGCTTCCCGAGTGAAGTGGAGTGGAATGAAATGGCATGACCCCACCGGGATGTGGCGGCCCGGGTAAGGATCAGGATGGATGATGGAGTGAAGAGCTTGGACCTCGTAGAGGCTTCCTACGTACCGCGCGTTAGCGCGGATCAAAGTCAGCGTAGTTCGGATATACAATTTAACGTCATGCTGGACGATGGAAAGCCGACTCACAAGGAGGTCGAGGCTGCCGGGCGGAGGTTTGAACTGAACCACCTCGCACAGAGGGGGATGGTACGGCCAGGTAGAGCACAGTTTCACGTCATGCTGGACATTGGCAAGCCGACTCACTAGGAGGTCGAGGCCGTCGGCACGCACGAAGTGGGTGGATCGCAGTTTAACGTCTTGCTGGACGATGGTGTTTGGGGCTTACACTCTAAGGAGGCCCATATGCGGAAAAGCTCAGTTGGAGAGGGACTTGGGACGAAGATGATAGACACCTCGATCCCTGTCACGCCCTCTACTGGCTTCGGTAGTGGGGAAGCACAATGGAGATACACACGGGCATTCTCCCACAAGGGAGGATTCATAGGTGAATCAACGCAAATGCGAACCCGGGAGGGGTCCACTGATGGACGAACCGACGTGAATACGACCGGGACGACCAGGTGGTGGGCTTGAACCTCAGAGAGGCTTCCTACGTACCCTGTTTAGAATACAGGGATCAAAGTCCACGTAGTTCGTTCTGTTAGGACTTACGCACTGAGGCAGCCTGGATGCGGAAAAACTCAGTTGGAGAGGGACTTGGGCCAAAGGTGAGAGACACCTCGATCCCTGTCACGCCCTCTACTGGCTTCGGCAGTGGGGAAGCACAATGGGGATACACATGTGCAGTCCCCCACAAGAAACAAGGGGTTTGTAATACCCTACCCCCGCGGGCGAAGGCCACTCCAATCCCGACATCCCTGCAGAGACGAGCGGGTGGGGGCCACATCCAAACCTTGGGGGGGACCCTGCGTGCGGGGCACGGGATCGGGCGATGCAGACGGTTTAACGTCTTGCCGGACGAAGTACAGTTTAACGTCATGTGTTGAGGACGAAGCGGACGGTTTAACGTCTTGCCGGACGAAGTACAGTTTAACGTCGTGTGTTGAGGACGAAGCGGACGGTTTAACGTCTTGCCGGACGAAGTACAGTTTAACGTCGTGTGTTGAGGATGAATATGCTTGGCAGTTTAATGTCTTGTCGCGCGGACGAGGATGCGTGGCAGTTTAACGTCTTGCAGCGCGGACGTGGTGCAATTTAGCGTCATGCAGGACGAATTACAGTTTAACGTCATGTTGGACGAATGCTGAATAGTTTAACGTCTTGTAGCTCGGACGAGGTACAGTTTAATGTCATGTTGGACGGATGCAGTTTAACGTCATGCGGGACGAATTATTGTTTAACGTCATGTTGGACGAATGTTGAACAGTTTAACGTCTTGTAGCTCGGACGATGTGGTGCCGCCAATGGGTCTGTGTCACTTCGTGCGAACCTGGAGGGCCGCACGGGAGGACAACGCACGGTGCGAGCACCCGGGATGAAGATCATCGGGTGCCACGCAGGCGGGTACCCTCAGGGGGTCAAAGGGGGCGACCCTGGCGGTGTGCGCGCAAAAGAGGATCTTGGAGCGCAATACCGCGGGTCGGCGCGCAATTGGGCGGGCTGGCGCGCAATTGGGCCAGCCCTTTGCGCGCGGGTGATTGAGATTGCGCGCACCGGGCTTCGGATAGCGCGCGGGGGCAACGGCCCATTCCTTAACGAATGGCCACTTTAGCAAAAAAGGGTGTGCGCGCAATCAGGCTAGATTGCGCGCACCCGGGGGCAATTGCGCGCAAGAGGATTCTTTTGCGCGCGGAAGGCTTCGGGTCAGGGATTGGTCGAAGGGAAGAAGCCAAAGGGTTGCGCACGAAGGCGAACCCCGAGGCCTGATTGCGCGAAATAAAGGATTTACCTGAGGATCGGCATTGCGCACGGAGGGGGCTGGATTGCGCGCACGAGCGACCCTTCGAATTCTGGAAACCTTCAAAACGTCGGGGGTCGCCTTATATTTATAGGCAACCCCGGGCGCGGAATCTGGTTCGCGGGCGCGCAATTTCCTTCGCGGGCGCGGAATCGGGGCCCGGCGCGCAAGGGAGTCGCGCGGGCCACGGGCGCGCAAAATTGCGCGCCGGCCCGGCGCATTGCGCGCATCCCGGGAGGCTTGCGCGCCGTACTTCAACTTTGCGCGCGGGCCTCCAAAATTCCACGCAAGCCCTCCGGGCCCTCCGGACCATGCTTCTGACTCCGAATATAACTTCGCTTTCCGCATCCGGGACTTCGTTTGAGGAGCAACGGACTTTTCTGGCGTCTACAAAAGCCCCCCCTCAGAATCTGATCGGCAAGAGGTCGCAACGATCGGGTTCCGAGGGAGACGCCGGAATGCCGAAGTTCGGGGTGGCGCAGGACTTGGGCGCGCAAAAAGGGCGTCGGGCGCAAAATTCGCTTCCTGGGTCGTGCAAAGCGTGTTCCGCGCGGCGCGGAATCCCGGCCTCGCCTATAAATAGGGGCCCGGGGCTCCGCGTGCTGTACACAGGCCTTCCGCGCGATAAGCCTCTGAGCTCTCGTGCGCGAAATTGCCTCTGCTGGCGCGAAATTTGCCTGTTCGGCGCGCAAAGCCATCCGGATTTCGCCCTGTTTTTGCGCGAACACCCGGGATTTTTCGCGACATACTTCCCAATTGCGCGTCGTCCGCTAGGATTGCGCGCCAACCTTCAAACTTCTCTACCAGCCTCTTCTGATTCTGCACGCCTCATCCCTTAACCCACACGACTCCGGGAGCTTCTGAGATGGCCGCGAATCAAGGGAATGAGGGGGATGCCGCCATTCGCAGAACTGAGATGGCGGCGAACGGGGAGGTCTACGGAGCCAAGGGGATTGTTTCCAACAATCAATCCTTGTTCGACTTGCTGACGCCGGTCCAGAAGACATATCCGCTGTCGGACAACCTGCCACTCTGGAACTATGGCATCCTGGATGAGGTTCCGGTGCTTGGGTTTGAGGTCGATGCGCCACGGACCTGGGTGACTCGGGAGGACGAGCTTCCCCGCTATAACATCACCAACAATGGGCATCCTGCCAGGGAGACCAGGCACTTAGACGTCTATGTCCTAAACCCGAGGACGTGCACCATTGCCGGGAGTGAGCCTACTGCGGAGAACTCTCCAGCCCTCTACTCGAGCACATACCGCCAGAGTGTCACTGACGACACCAAGGGCTGGCTGAAGGACTGGGACTTGCGGTCTGGGGGCAATTTCACCAGTGAGTGGGCCTGGGCGTTCTGGGTACGCCACACCTGCGATCACTTCACAGAGGAGCTGCGGCACATCGGCCTGTTTGAGGTGGTGTGGACGTCACAGTTCCACTTCTACCAGCAGTCCGAGCTTGGGCTGGAGCTGTTCACCCGCTGGTCCCCGGATACCAACACCTTCCATCTTCATCATGGGGAGGTCAGCATCGGTCTCTGGGACATCCACTGCATCGGAGGTATCCCGCTGGAGGGTTACCAATATGATGAGTTCCTGCCTCCGAAGAACACCTGGGAAGACAGGTCACGGACTCCCATTCTGACATGGCATCTACTGGACCTGGCTACGCAGCGGCTCGGGGTCAAGGACTTCCACAAGGACATAGCCTACAAGGAGTGGTTCGGCCAGTTCTTGGAGCATGACCCAGTGGTCAGGATGCCAGGCAGGGGGAAGTGGTGCCCGACCGCGGCTCAGAGGAGCCGGAATGGGTCGTACTGGCGGGTCCTGGAGATGGGCGACTACCGCTCATGGGGGTACCGCGTCATCGAGGCCTGGGACCCAAATGTCCGGTACGCGGCGTTCCTGGCCGCCTTTCTGAGTGGGTGGCTCCTGCCAGTGCGGGACGCGAGGATGGGCGTCCGCCCGACGACACTGGTGATGGCGGGCGCCATGGCAGCCAACAAGAGATACAGCCTCGGGGTCCCAGTGCTGGCTAAGCTGTATGTCATCCTGGGACGCATCTCGCGAGGGGGGTCGCCACGAAGGATCTGTGGGCCCTTTCAATTCTTCCACGGCTGGGTGGCTGCTCACCTCGGTGGGTACACGTTTCCAAACGCCGTCATTCCTTCGGGCAACGGCCTGCGACCCTCCCTACTGAACATCGCGGGGGTCGCTCCGATGACCCTGAATGAGGAGGGCGTGAGGATTCGGATTGGAAATCACGCCAATTTCAACTTCAGCCCGTTCCCCACTCTCGTTGGCCAGATGATCGACAATGGGCAGGGTCCGCTGGAGCAGCACGAATACTTCCTGAGCATGCGGGGCGGGGTGCTCGTGACTCAGATCGACGGGAAGGTGATCTGTGAGCCGTACGTGCCAACCCGGTTTGCCAGGCAGTTCGGGTGCCTTCAACGGATGCTGAAGAGGGTATTCACTGCTGTCCAGGAGGAGACGAACCCTTGCGTCCTTCTCCAGATGTGGCTAATGTTTGCCGCTTTCGGCTCTGGCGACGTCATCACTCTCCCTCCTACTGGGGTCGACGCAGGCTTGGCAACCGAGTACGCCGAACACTGGGCCATCACGTACCCCGAGGGGCTCCTACGGAAGCCAGTTCGGCGGCTCGAAGTCACCCGTGCGGAGACCGGGCGTCAAGGAAGGAGGCGAGGCGCCGTCACACGGGGGAGAACGGAGGCGCGCCAAGCAGCGGAGCCAGCGCGGGCAGGGACTTCGGCGGCGGGCACATCGCAGGCTGCCGCCACGACTTCAGCGCCCGAAGAGGGGGCACATGCGGCGGTCGGGGAGCGGCCCAGGAAGCAGGTAAGGCGTCTGCTCGAACCCTCCCACGATGCAGTCTTCCCGGCGCTGTGGTCGGCCTGGATGACCCTGCGGCAGTCGCTGGGGACAGAAATCATCTGGCAGAAGATAACCAGCGAAGGGATCCATCTGCCAGAGGTCGGGCGCCTCCAGGTCGCCGACAGGGTGAACTTTCACCGGCGGTATGCGTATCTGACGGCCATGGAAGAGTACGCGCGCCAACATGGTCAGCGTGCGGAGCCATCCCTTCTGGTGAAGGTGATGCTCGGTCTAGAGCCTGCTCCAGAACAGATGCCGCCGGAGGAAGGTGATAGTAACGAGGACTCCGAGGAAGAGGAGGAGACAGGAGAGGATGAAGGCACTGAGGGAAGGTCCCATCCGGGGAGCCCGCGGGAGAGCGGCGAGGTGGCCGGCTCTGACAATATTGATATCACTGAGCTCCTCGAGGTCCGCTTCTATCCCTACTCAACCTGCTTCATCCATTCTCTTATGCAGCTTCTAACCCATTTCTTCATCTTCCTCAGGAGTGCACGGATGCTGGTCAAGCATCCTCAGCAGGAGTAGGAGAGGCGCCAGCAGGACAGGGCGGGGGCCAGACACCTATCATTGAATTGATAAGCGCCGAGGGTTCCCCTGCTGCAACTGCTCCTGCGGCGGCTGGGACAGCGAAAGACGACGCTCTGGACTCCCGTAAGTCTTCTCCCTTCACTGTTGGTGCTTGCCGTTGACGATCCGTGACTAACCACGGAATGCCTTGCGCAGTGATCTCAATGTTGGAGGCTCGTCGGGCTGTCGAACCCGGGCCATCCACGAGTGGACCAGTGGCAGACATACCGCCTCCTCGGGAACAGGCTTCTCACACCGAGTCGGCCCCGCCAACTGCTGATCAGGGGGCAACGGACGCCGGCGGTGCTGCCATCGGAGAGAGGTCGGGGGCTGACGAGGGTGTCAACGCCACTGGGGCGAGAGAAGAAGGTCGCCCAGATGTTGGGGAACCTATCCCCTGTGAGGACATCCCAGGGGCGGACCCTGCAGCAGACCTGCTGGCTGCCTTCCCTGCCTACCGGCCCGCCGACCCCGAGGAGATGGACGACTCGGACGCGGAGGCGGTCGAGGAGAGCCGGATAACGCGCCGCAGGGGGTGGAAGTGCATCCAGCGCTTCCTCAAGCGAGACCCATCGGAGTGGCTGGGGCGCATGGGATCGCTTCAAACCTGGTTGCGCTTCCTGTGCGCCGGGGGAGCTGATGCTCAACGCCTCCATCTGACGGTCCATGATTTCATGGCCGAAAAGATGCGCGAGAGCCGCCGGCGTGCCGACGTCGCACAATGTCGGGACATGTCGGAGAACACGCGGGCGCTCCTTGTGGAGGAGCAGGAAGTCTGGCGCCTCGAAGGGCAGGCGGTAGAGAAGGAGGCCTTCGTCGCAGCGTGCACTGAGCTTGTGGAGCAATTGACGGCCCAGCTGGATGACGCCCAGGTACAGCTGACGGAGGCGGGCCAACAGATGGTCACACTTCAAGTCGAGCGGGAGCGTACACAAGCCAGGATCGACGAGCTACGTGCTGCGACCGCTGACGAAGAAAGGGCATGCAGAGAGCGAGAAGCAGCCCTGGAGGCCGCCAGCCAAAGGGTAGCGGCATTGGAAAGACTCATTCAGCACGCTAATCCCTAGGGGCTTTGTTTTTTCCATTTCCAGAACATTTTGCTTCCGCTACTCAATACTTCGATCCATTTGTATGAATCTCCATATTTATCTGCATCTTTTGGCTTAACATGCTCAACCACAATTCATTATCTCGCGGGAGCGTTAACCAAGCTTCAGGCATCCATAATTGGGCCTGGCTTTCTAAGGAAAAGAGGGAGGTCATTCCTAGGAAAGGAGACCTCAGACCTAATCAATGTATCATCACCCCAACTTGTTCCGACACACGAGCGGGACAACGCTAGGGGCGTTGAGATTTCATCCTAACATAGGGAAATGAGAAAGGGTGAATCGCGTGTCCCGAATTCCGAAATCCACGACGGTCGGCCTTCCAGGAAATGCCCAAGATGGCAAGCGGACAATGGATCAATCGACCATACTACTGCGATAGACGGACCGAAGGTCATCATTCGTATTGCAGGAGGCGGATTACATGTCAATGTCAATACCGCTTTGGGGGTTCCTTCAGGCACAAGGGTGTAAATCCGGATCAACAGGGCATGCGAAGCATGGGGCGAAGTGATGATTTGTTCAGACAGAATCTAACACACCCAAAATTGCGCCACCGTGGGGAAAGCGTATTAGGCGGATGCACTAATCTGGCCGTGAATCACCCCAATTCTCAGACAGAACCTCTTTGACGAGGAAACTGTCGCTTCCCATCATTGCAATGGGGCATCCTGAGCTGAATCAGGGATAATATCACAAACGCACCACTCTACCAGAAGCCAGGCTAGCCGGCTGGCGACAAGGAGGGGCGGAACTTAGCGATCCCCGAGGCTGGACCCGAGTCGAAATGCCCGGGCGTTCCTACGTACTCCATCGGGCTGGAGATCAAGCCACACGTAGTTCTGAGAGTGCAGTTTTATCGTCATGCAGGATGTAGAACCCCGATTAGGGAGATCTTAGTTTAAAGTCATAGAGCTCGGACCATAGGGGCAGATCTTAGTTTAAGGTCTTAGAGCTCGGACCATAGGAACCTCAAAGTACGCCACATCGTGGTCCTATCCCCTGGATATGTGAAGATGCACTGAGGGATAGTGTCAAGAGTGTCGAGGTTTCGCCTGGTCAGAATGGGAGGTGGAAAATGTAATGTGAATCATGCGACCATTCACTCAAGGACTGGGGACACTGGCGTAACGATATGGGAGTACTGCCGACCGTGGCAGAAAAGTATCATCAATATCGCACTGACCGTTGATGGAATGAGGCAGCAAACGAGCATCAACCGCTCAAGTGCAGGATTCATATCGACTTGCTGCCCGAGGCCCTTGGGGGTACCAGCCTGGATCGGTGGGAGAGCACTGAGGCATTGTGTCCAGACCGCTCACGGGGGCTCCACCCAGGGCGTAGGCGATGGGTCCGAATGAAGGGGAGCATGAAGCCTGAAAGGTGGAAGGAACCTGACCAAGCTGAACCTGACCCTCCTGGCAATAAACTAGAGTACTCTTGACACCGGTGGACCACTACAAGGGGTCGAGGGACACGCCTTGAGGGTGACCCGAAGGCGGAGGATTCCCAAGGTAAGAGGGAATCTTTAAGAGGTGGGGGGCTGGACCCGAAGTTTCAAACATCCGGGAGTTCCTACGTATCCCATAAGGATGGGAATCAAGCCACACGTAGTTCTTGAAGCGCGGCGCAACACAATCGGGCACCAGCGCGGGGAGGGGTGCGGGTCTAGCCCTCGCACCCAGAAGAAGCGGCATTTGATATTTCTTGTTTGTCCTTAAAAGTGGATGGTTTTTCTTTGTGCAGCGACAAGCCTGTGATTAAGAAATCCCTAGCGTCGCCACAATAATCAAGCCACGAAAGGCATTGATAAATGGCGTGGTTATTATCCAATGCCCAACGTGAGTGTCCCCCGAGGAGAACATCACGATGCAGTGTCGTTTCTCATCATGCGGCCAAGACGATCACAGTTTACGGTCGTGTGGTAAGACCAGGCAACACAGTTTAAGGTCGTGTGGTTCGGACCATGGAGGAATCCACTTATTGCGATACGGCGGACCCAGCGGAGGTGGGGACATATCCCAGCCCTGCGGTCACGCACGATCCCAGGAGAAGGATCCTGGGATAGGGGCCTGCGTATGTCCATCACCCGAGGGGCGGAGATGCTAGCCTCCAGCTATACTTGGCCCAGAATGCGATTGTTCGGGCGACTCCTTCCTCCTTATTGGGACGAGGGTCCAGCTACACATGGCATTTAAGGAGGACATCAGCATATATCCTTGGTGCTCAGATCGTGGGAGTCTCAAAAGACACTATTACCCTGGTTGGCATGCCTAACATGTAGAGGTGTATTGAAGGTCAGTATGAAGAGAGTGTCGAGATTCCGCTACAACGCACAAAGGCGGAGTGTGATAAGGACTGCGCAACCAACATTCAGAGCCCGAAAGAGCCAACATGGCGATCAAGGATGTCACTGACCATATTCACAACACAACATCCGATCGTGTCAGCTTAGGATGAGGCAAGCAAACGAGCATCAACCGCCCAAGCGCAGGATTCATATCGATTTGCGGCCCAGGACCCGCCGGTAAATCGACCCGGAGCGGCAGGAGAGCACTGAGGCATCGTACCCAAACCGCTAACAAGGATCCCTTTGAGTGAAGGCTCGAACCAGAGGAAGCGCGAGGCCCGACAAGCAACACAGGGCTTGTCGGGATTGAATCTGACACTACGGGTCATAGACCGGAGTACCCAAAACATGTTAACAGATCACCGGAAAGGGTCGGAGGACTCACCCTGAGAGCAACCAAAAGACGGCAGATCCTCGTGATCAACCAAGAGACGGGGCTGGACCTGAAACACAAGCGTCCAGGCGGTCCTACGTATCCCATAAGGATGGGAATCAAGCCGTACGTAGTTCTTGAGAGGCAGTTTAACGTCATGCAGGACGATGAGGGGTGTGAGGTAGTCCCACACACGGGGGAGGCGTACGGCGCGGCCAGTAGACCGACGTGAATGAGGACATAATCCCCCGCTCACACGTTAAGCCTCGCACAAAAAGGAGGGGAACTCGGGCCAGAGGCCCAACGCGGGATAAAGATTCCCGGAAAATGGGGTTGGGCCTGAAACATGAATGTTCAGGCGGTCCTACGTATCCCATAAGGATGGGAATCAAGCCGTACGTAGTTCTTGAGAGGCAGTTTAACGTCATGCAGGACGATGAGGGGTTTGAGGTAGTCCCACACACGGGGGAGGCGTACGGCGTGGCCAGTAGACCGATGTGAATGAGGACATAATCCCCCGCTCACACGTTACGCCTCGCACAAAAAGGAGGGGAACTCGGGCCAGAGGCCCAACGCGGGATAAAGATTCCCGGAAAATGGGGATGGGCCTGAAACATGAATGTTCAGGCAGTCCTACATATCCCATAAGGATGGGAATCAAGCCGCATGTAGTTCTTTGAAGTGTAGTTTAACGTCATGCAGGATGAAAAAGAAAGGGGGGAGCGGAAGGCATCCCCAAACGTGGGGGGCGTACAGCGTGGCGAGAAAACCGACGTGAATGAGATCATAGCACCGCGTTCACACCATACACCGCATACCCAGAGGAACTTGAGCCAAGGGCCCAAGATGGGATGGAAATTCCCAAAGGATGGGGCTGGGCCCGAAACATGAACGTTCAGGCGGTCCTACGTATCCCGTAAGGATGGGAATCAAGCCGCACGTAGTTCTTGAGGTGCAGTTTAGCGTCATGTAGGACGAATGCTGAACAGTTTAACGTCTTGTAGCTCGGACGTGGTGTAGTTTAGTGTCATGCAGGACGATGTACAGTTTAACGTCATGTTGGACGAGAAAAATGAGATCTTAGTTTAAGGTCGTAGAGCTCGGACCATAAGAACCTCGAAGTACGCCGTATTGTGGTCCTATCCCCTGGATATGCGAAGATGCACTGAGGGATAGTGTCAAGAGTGTCGAGGTTTCACCTGGTCAGAATGGGAGGTGGAAAATGTAATGTGAATCATGCGACCATTCACTCAAGGACTGGGGACACCGGCGTAACGATATGGGAGTACTGCCGACCGTGGTGGAAAAGCAGCATCAATATCGCACTGACCGTTGATGGAATGAGGCAGAAAACGAGCATCAACCGCTCAAGCACAGGATTCATATCGACTTTCTGCCCGAGGCCCTTGGGGGTACCAGCCCGGATCGGTGGGAGAGCACTGAGGCATTGTGTCCAGACCGCTCACGGGGGCTCCACCCAGGGCGTAGGCGATGGGTCTGAATGAAGGGGAGCATGAAGCCTGAAAGGTGGAAGGAACCTGACCAAGCTGAACCTGACCCTCCTGGCAATAAACCAGAGTACTCATGACACTGATGGACCACTGCAAGGGGTCGAGGGACATGCCTTGAGGGTGACCCAAAGGCGGCGGATTCCTAAGGGAAGAGGGAATCTTTAAGAGGTGGGGGGCTGGACCCGAAGTTTCAAACATCTGGGCGTTCCTACGTATCCCATAAGGATGGGAATCAAGCCACACGTAGTTCTTGAAGTGCAGTTTAACGTCATGCGGGACGAATGCTGAACAGTTTAACGTCTTGTAGCTTGGACGAGGTGCAGTTTAGCGTCATGCAGGACAAATGCTGAACAGTTTAACGTCTTGTAGCTCGGACGTATGCTGAACAGTTTAACGTCTTGTAGCTCGGACGTGGTGCAGTTTAGCGTCATGTAGGACGATGGATGCTTGGCAGTTTAACGTCCTGCAGCGCGGACGAGGTGCACTTATGCAAAGTACTGCTTGAGGAACCTAGTGTTGGTGGGAGGAGTAACACGCTCACCATCCATAGTCGCTAGGGAGTACGCGCCATTGGGATAGACCTTGTGGACGACAAAAGGTCCCTCCCACTTGGGCTCTAACTTGGGCGGCTTCCTGCCGGGGATCATTGGTGCTCTCAGGGCCAGTACTAGGTCACCCTGCAGGAAGGAGCAGAGGCGAACCTTCTTATTGAAAGCTCGAGCCATCCTGCTTTGATGCCTCTCCAAGTTGTGCAAAGCGCGAAGCCTATTCTCATCCAGTGCTTCCAACTCGACCAGACAGGCTTCAGCAGCTCTGTCCGGCGCTTGCTGGTCGTAGACCACAGTGCGCAAGGACGGTAACTGGATCTCGATGGGCAGGACGGCCTCAGCTCCATACACCAGGGAATAAGGGGTCATCTGGGTGGAATTGCGAGTCGTCGTCCGATAAGCCCAGAGGGCGTTGGGGAGCTTGTCCGGCCAACTCTTCTTGTTCTGACCAACCATCTTTTGCAGGATGTTAGAGAGGGTTTTGTTAAATGCCTCAATCTGTCCATTTGCCTGCACATGATAGCAAGATGTATGGTTCGAGCGAATGTTGTACTTGGCGTACAACTTCTTCAACTCGGCTGCTCAGAAATTGGCTCCGTTATCCGCGAGGATAGCGTGAGGCACTCCAAATCGAAAAATGATGTTGGACGTCATGAAGTCAGCGACAGAACAAGATTTGACCTCTCTGAGCGGGATCGCCTCTGCCCATTTGGAGAAGAAGTCCGTGGCGGTCAGAATGAACCGGCACTGGCGAGCCGTCGCCGGCGGGTAAGGTCCCACAATGTCCAACCCCCAGACTGCAAAGGGCCAAGAATACTTGGTGGTATGGAGAGGCTCCGGCGGCCGATGCACAAATTTCGCATGAACCTGGCACGCATGTCACTTCCTAGCATACTCGATGCAGTCATGGATCATGGAGGGCCAGAAGTATCCCAACCTCCGAATCTGGTGGGACAGCTTCGGCCCAGTCTGGTGGGCGCTGCATGAACCAGCATGAACCTCTTCCATGACTCGCGGGATCTCAACTCCTTGAAGGCAACGGAGGAGAACACCATCAAATCCGCGTCTATAGAGGATCTGCTCCAGGCCGGGACTGCTCTGGAGGACAAACTGTGATGCGCGGCGTCGAACTCGTTCGCGCTCGGCTCGATCCGACGGGAGAATGCCATGTTGGAGGTATTCAACCAAAGGCGTCCTCCAATAAGGGGATGGTTCTACTGACATATCTGTGGTACTCGGGGCTCCAGGCACAGGGGAAACTGTGGTGAGATTACTTACCGACGGGCCGCGATCTCCCTCTGGGATAACGGGAGCAATGAGCCTGCGGTGCATCACGCGGACGATCAGGTTGTCCTGTTCAGGCTCTGCAAGCGACGCGGCGAGGCTGGCCAAAGCATCTGCTCGACCGTTCTGCGACCGGGGAATATGGACAATTTCGGGCCGAGAAGGGAACTGGGCCATCAGGAGGAGGGTGAACTCCAGTAATGGCACAAGTTCCGGCTTCCTGACAACATAGTCGCCATTGATCTGCTTAACGACCAGCTCGGAGTCCCCTTTCACACACAGATGGGGCACGTCGATCTCGAGAGCTAACTAGAGGCCAGTGATGAGGTCATGGTATTCCGCCTCATTGTTGGTACAGCCCTCTGACAACAGGAAAGAGTATGGCAGCACGGCTTTCTCCGGGGTAATGAAGACGATACCCAAACCCACTTTGTTGAGCTTAGGATTATCAAGTCTTTTACCGGTGGGCCTCCGGGAGGCACCGTCAAAGTGCATCTGCCAGCATGGATCAGCATGATCGACCGAGAGAACGGCCTCATCAGGAAAGCCTAGATCGAGCGGCTGATTCGCGAAGGTTGGGTGATCAGCCAGAAAGTCCGCCAATGCTTGCCCTTTGATGGCCTTCTGAGACACATACCTAATGTCGAACTGCTGGAGGATCACAGCCCACCGCGCTAGACGGCCAGTCAACATAGGCCGGCTCAGGATATATTTCAACGGGTCTACCTTAGAAACCAACTGTACCTCATGGTGCTGCAAGTAGTGTTGTAATTTCTGTACGGAAAATACGAGCGCCAGGCAGCTCTTCTCGATGGGGGAATACCTAACTTCCGCATCGAGGAGCATGCGACTGAGGTAATATAGGCTATTCTCTGTTCCCTCGTTGTTCTTATGGGCGAGAAGGGCACCAAGGGACCGTTCCAGGGCGGTCACTTAAAGGACCAGCGACTTTCTGGATACGGGCGGCATCAGAACCGGAGGTTGAAGCAAGTACCGCTTGATTTCCTCGAAAGCGGTCTGACACCCCTTATCCCATACATAGGTGGCACCTTTCTTCATGAGCCGAGAAAAGGGCTTACACTTGCCGGCCAGATTCGCGATGAATCAGCGTATATAGGCTAAGTGGCCTTGGAACCCTTGCAGTTCCCGAATGTTACCTGGGGGAGGCATCTGGCTAATTGCCATGATCTTCTCTGGGTCGATCTCAATACCCCGGTATCTTACCACAAAACCAAGAAACTTCCCGGAGGTGACCCCGAAGGCACACTTCAACGGGTTCATCTTCAGGCAGTGAGACCGGAGGAATCCGAACACTTTCTCAAGATCTTTGAGATGGTCCTGACACTGACGTGATTTGACCACCAAGTCGTCGACGTAGCATTACACCAGTGTGCTGAGGATTGGGTTGAATATGCGGTGCATCGCCCGTTGATAGGTGGCACCTGCATTCTTCAGGCCGAAGGGCATGACCTGGTAACAAAAGATACCTTGGGGGGCCCTGAAGGCAGTGAACTCCTCATCCTCAGGGGCCATCCGGAATTGGTTGTATCCGGAGTATCCATCCATGAAGGAGAGGGCTTGGAACCCTGCCGTGGCGTCAATCAACAGCTCTGTCACCGGAAGGGGAAAGTCATCCTTCGGACAGTGGCAGTTGAGATCGCGGAAGTCGATACAGACTCTGATCTGCCCGTTCTTCTTCCTGACCGGCACAATGTTGGCCAGCCATTTTGGGTACCGAACTTCCCTCACGAAGTTGGCTTTGATAAGCTTGTCAACTTTGGCCTCAACCATGGCACCGTGGGATGGGTGCATCTTCCTGGGAGGCTGCTTGAACCCGCGATGGTTCGCCGGGAGACCAAGGCGGTGGACGGCTACCTGAGTCTCTAGCCCCGGCACCTCGTCATAGCCCCAAGCGAACACATCACGGTGCTTCCTGAGAAAGTCCACGTACTGCTGCCGCTCCTCAGAGGGCATGGTGGCGCTGACCAATGTGGGTCTTGGATCTGCCTCGGTTCCAAGGTTCACCTGTACTAACTCATCGACCGTGGCGGAGACGCCCTCCTCAAAGGCTGGGGGTGCGTCTTCCACGTCCTCTCCACTCGGGGGGGAATCGTCCACGGGAGAGACTGCGTTGGAAACTGCATTGGGGTTACCAGATCCTGCTGGGCCGCTGGTGATGGCACGGGCGGTCGCGGTCATCTTTTCAGGAGTCTCACAGGCCCGTCGAGACCATGGCTACGTCCAACCGTCGAATCGGGAGGACGTAAGCGTCATCCAAACTTGCCCAGGGATCGCTTGCAACAGCGACAGGCTCAACCTCACCTGCCAGGATCTTCTTGTCCTTGCTCTTGTAATAGTCTGCATCCAGATAGCGGGCTTCACATGAGGCAAAAGGAGAGGCATCTCCCTGAAGCACGCCTACTCGACCATTGAGGGAGTATTTAACGCATTGGTGGTATGACGAGGGAACCACCGCATGAAGGTGGAGCCATGGACTTCCCATCAATGCGTTGTACACAGTGTCCTGAGAGACTACCATGAATTCGGTGTTGGCAATCAGGCCACCGAACTAGGTCTTCAAGCGTATCTTGCCGACCGGAGTTTGCTCGGTGCGGTCGTACCCCTGGATCCTGAGGTCGGAGGGAATCAAGTCATCCTCTGACAACCCCAATCTCCGGAGCGTCCGAGTTGGAATCAGGTTAATCCTGGACCCCGTGTCGACAAGACAGCGCCGGACTTCAAGGCCATTGAACTGGCCAGTCACATACAGCAGACGAATGTGCCCCTGTATAGGAGGGTCTTCATCCTTACCAGAGAACGAGATAACTGCCTGGCATTCGGCGTCCTCAATCGCTTCGGCGTGAAAGGCCTCTGCAGCTGCGACCTCCGTCTCAAACTGGAGGGGGCTTTTCAGGGCTTCAGCGAGCACCTCCCGCATTTCAGGCGACATGCGCAGAGCCTCAAGGATGGAGAGCCTTGCTGGGATATCGGCCAAGTGCTTCAGGACATCATACTTTTTGGCCAAGCGCGAGCCCCTGGTTGCAGGAGGTTGCTCTGCGGTTGGAGGCATGATGGGCCTCGCCGGTTGGACCGGCGGCCGACTGGTGCTTGGTGCATCTCGCTATTCACTGGTTGAAGCCCAGGAAGTGGTCACTGTACTGGGGCCAGGAGGCCGGGATGGACTCGTGGCAGGACGGAGCTGGTCGCGGCGCGGCTGAGGCGGTTCTGCCTAGTCCCACACCACAAATGGTGGCGGAGGTGAATCTGTCATCCCCAGATGGGGGGGCTGCGCGCGCTGAGCTCGGTTTTGATCCTGCTGCCTAGTCTCAGTAGTGTGCACGGCCTGGCTAGAGGTACCAACTTCCGTGCCCCAGCGACTCCTGTTGTTGCGGTTCCTCCGACGGTGGCGACGACCGGGGACACTAAGGAGGTCCACCTGGTGTTCTTCAACGTCGGGAACCAAAAATGGATTTACCAGCTCGACGGTATTAACCGAAGCATACCCAACACTGTCATCAGACGAATCATGCATCACCGGGCGGATCCGAGGAGGGACCCCCATCCCCGGGGGCATGAAATCGCCGAGAGTGCGGGATAGTGGCGAAACTGGCGGGGCGCACTCTTCCTTCTTGCGCCGCCGCCGTTTGCTCTTCTCGGAAGAGGCAGGCTGGGATGACGATGTCGAAGCGGCACCCGCAGATTCTGGGGGCTCAGGCTGATTCAAGCACGCACGGATAATTCCATGGGCGCAAATGACCGTCTTGCGGGCCATCCAGTTATTATACTTCTGGGATCCGCGGTCGGAGACCAGCTGCCATTCGTCCTCGTCGCCACTATCGTCATCTGATCCTACGAACACACCCGCCACTTGTGCTAGATCTAGGCCCAACCTGATTACATTGTTTTTAATCTGGTCTTGGAGCCAGTCCTTAAACACGTAGCACTTCCGGATGGTGTGCCCCAGGGCCTGATGGTAAGGGCAGTAGCGGGGGTTATCTGTGAGATGCGCCTCCTCTGGCCTCCAACACTCAGGCAGTCGCACGATCCTCTGCTCCAGGGCGCTCTGGAAATAACCGGGGACCTGATCCTCGTGGAATGAGTAAGTCAGGTATCGCGGGCCCCTGGGAGCGCAGTCTTGACAAGGGGCTGGAGGGGCCTTCCGAGGAGGTGGACCCTGATTATCTCGCCTGGGTTGTGGCGTTACATTACGCGGAGGGGCCGGCCGGTTCTGGGGCTGCCGCTGTTGGGCCGGGAACTGAGCCCGTGGAGGCGGATTCCTGTGAGGCTGTGGAGCTGGCCTCACCGGCAGCAGCTCCAACTGCCTGGGGGCCTCTATCTGGGCAACAGCAGCGGGCTCAGCCCTGCTGACTCTCCTTGCAGGGATCATAGGAGGCAGCGGGTGTGCCTGACTGGCCTGTTGCAGGGCTTCCTCAAGACGTTGAGCTTTGTCGGAGAAGTCCCTGAACCCTCCGAGGTAATTATGAGTGATCAAGGAAGGGACCAGCTCAGTCTTGACGTTCCCGACGCACATTGTCAGCAACTGCTCATGAGTCAATGGCATGTCAAGGGAATACGTGAGACCCTTCCATCGGGCGACGAAATCCGCGACTCGCTCATCAGGATTTTGCTTGCACTTGAAGAGGTCTGCGATACTCGTCTTCCGGGTCGTGGAACTGAACTGATAGAGGAACTGTCTACGAAGGTCCTCCCAGCTAGTTATCGACCCGACGGGGAGCTGGCTGTACCAGACAAATGTTGGCCCTTCCAGTGTCTGGACAAAGCAGCGAAGCTTAGCGGCCTCCTGCTACGCCAGAGTTCCCAACATAGGCCCGCACCTCGAGTTGAAATGGGCCAAATGTTGTGTCAGATCTCCAGTCCCGTTGAAGGGGGCGAAAGTGGGGTTCCTGAATCCCGGAGGTGCCGGCATGTCATCCACCCATGCTGGGTATGGCTTGCCATCCGGTGGGATCGCCACTTGCCGAGTCTCCAAGGCTTCCAAGCGGGCGATGAGTGCCGACATTGGATCATCCGGACATGGGTTCCAGTCCTGGTGAGGATCTCTAACCACGAGCGCATTGCATGGCCCTTCAATCGGGTCGTCGACCGGGTCGTCGAACTCGGCAGCTCGTGGGATGGCGGGCGGAGCGGCCCTTGGGGCAGTGGGAGGAATCCGAGAAGGGTCTCTCAGGTAGTCACGCCGCTCGGGAGGGTGTGGTGAAACGTACCGCGACCTCTTGCCATAGGCAACGACCTCTCCCCTGTCGGCAAACACGGCACAATCACGGTTGCCCGGGAGAGTCTCGTCGAGGAGTGGTTGTTCCTGTCCCTGCTGTCCTGGCCTAGGATCACCGTAGTCATGCTGCCGCTCTGCAGCGCGCTCGGCGAGGAGCTGGTCAACTAGCTTCTTCTGCTCGGTGAGCTGTTGACGTAGCGTGGCCTTCTCGGGATCCTCATCTGCCCTCTGCATGGAGGCAGATGGGTCGGCGGGCTTTATAGCCCCACCGTGCTCTTTACCTTTGCTGACGTTTCGGCTCAACGTCAGTGCTTCAGTGGGCGTGGGGAGACCCAGGAGGTTCCTCTGGTGACGATTAACTCTCACTGAAGGATCCAACAACGGCTTGCCTTCGGGGGGAGAGCCCACGCCGAGAAGTTCCAAGTCGTTCCCCTCTCCCGACAGGTCAGCCATATTGACTGTTTCCGTCCCTGGGGATGTACCCTCAGGGCCACCCAGTGAATCGGGCTGTCGGCGAATCGCACTGAAGCATAGGGCAGTGCACTGCCCCCATCCACGGATATACATGTGGGGGGTGGCTTCCTCGATAACCTTTCGGAGTACTTGAAAACACTCAACGCATCGTTGTTGGAGGGCCTCATGGTGCCCAAATGACCCGGGGTGCCGAACCGCGGGGAGCGTGGCCAAGTCGATTTGAAGGCACTGCTCACCAAGATCCTCCAGGTGAACTTGACTCCCGGGATATGGCATTTTTAGGCTGTGAAGACGGGAGTGAGTCTCCCGGAGAGTTTGTCGGAAGCATTCGAACTCATCCGGGGTGAGTGATTCGGGTGCATCAAAGTCCGGTCCTGCGACTGGCCAGAACTTCTCAGGGAAGTGGCTCTCTGCAAGGACGGTCCAGAAGCTCCACGACTCAAACTCGGGACCCAGGTCCCCTTGGTCCTCTCCAATGACTGGGAATGGACGGGGAACCGGCAGTGGTGCCAAGGCGGGCCGCTGGGCCGGCGGGCTGGCCGGCGGTGAATACGGAGAGCAGGCCGATTGGCCTCCATATCCCGGGCCGCCCTCTGAGGGTTGCGGTTCCCCAGCTACCACATCACGATAGGACGGGCCGGCGAGCGAACATCCTGCCGTAGCGTCGGTGCTCGCTGGGGGTGCACTAGATCGTGGTTCGACCGTCGGTCCCCAGAAAAAGTCTCCAGCTTCTCCGATCGAGGCGGAAGGCGCTTCCGGAGGGGCCGGTATCAACCGCGAGCTTGATCCTTGGGGGTCTACCAGGCCCTCGCTACTCCGGATATACCTTCGGAGAGAAGCGAGGATCATATCGATCTCGCTTTCGGGGAGTACGAGGCTGACGTGCTGCATTCCTACCCCTGCCCTTGACTGGCGGGATTGGGGGGAGGGTTCTGTCGCCGAATCATACTCCGCCTCTGTATCAGAGAAACGGACCGTCCGGATCTCTGTCCGAAATTCCCTAACATTCCTCCTTCGACGTCGACGCCTCGCCCTCCTGCCCCTGGGTGGTTCTTCGGGGCATGGCTGATCTCTGTCCTGGCGTCCTCTGGCCGCACCGGTGCTGGGGCCAAGAGGACTGGAAACCAAGGCGCGTGGAGCACTGGGACAGATATCAAAGGGGACGTGGGGAGAGGTGATTCTGAGCAGGCCTCCGGGCCGGGATCGGAAGGTGGGATAACCCATACCTCTTGGATCGGCCACACGGATTAGACACTGCTGGTGAATAGTGCTACCGCGAGATGGTCCGCGGTGGCTATCGCTTGTACCAGCAACCGGGAGAGTCAACCCAACCTGCCTTTGGGGCGGTCGGGGCCTCGATCCAGGTCGGGCATAGAAGTGCCCCTGCTCAGCATGCACAGGGGTCTGGTGACTGGAGCCAGCAGTGGCTTGGGCCAACGCGGCTGCTGATGCTAGGGCCCCAAGGTGGGCATCCTCTTCCGCCCGTGCCCGACGTTGGCGTCGGGACAGACGAGTCGGGATCAGCGGTGCAGGCATGTGGACAGCCCGCTCTTCAACATGAGAAGCCTGGCGGCAGTGTCGACGTGGCCTGGCGGGAGCCCTTATCGTAGATCCATGGAGCGGACCTCGGACAGGGTGGTCCTGGACATCCTCCACCTCATCCGCATAGGGGAGGGAGTTGTCGGAGCGTTCCGGGGATAAACTCCCGAAGCGGTTGGACGTCGAGGTAGGCTGCTGTGCCTCCCTGCGCGGCCCTCGGGGGCGGCGTTGGTGGCAAGGTGCAGCTTCCTCGAGGTCTAGGCGAGCCATGTCCCCGGTGGGGATGACTCCCTCTTCCTCATATCTCCGCACCAAGTTGTTGATCACCCTTCTCTGGATGACCTCCGAGGGGGAGAGAGGGCGTGGTTGTCCCGCAGTTGCGGCTGTTGGGACAACTGTGGAATGGGCGGGACCGCGCGGAGTAGCCGCGTCGGTGTTTCCCCTACCCCTGCGCCAGTGGGCGGGCGGCGATCGGGCACTGGATCGGGCGACCTGATTCTTGAAAGTAGGGAGAAGAACCCGTTAACACTGACAGGAAAAGGAATCGACAACCAACCGTTAGTGCCACGACGCCTTCCATGGGGAGGACCCAGGCCATCGACGTCGTGAGACGGAGTGCCCAATTTCCCTTCCCCAGCCCCTGGTGGGTGAAAACTGAATGCTCGGCCGGGAAACATGCTGGTCTTTCAACACCTATGAAAGCCATCGGTCTTCGTATTGAGGAGAATAGATTCACTTCGGGTTCACCATTTTTCTGTTTCGGTGCGGATGTGCGTCGGGTTTCCGTTCCAATGCTGTTCTGTCAGGACGCATTCGCGCGTGCGCCCGTCGACCCGAGGGGATGGTTGCATCGCTTGTGGCCCCGCAGTCCCGCTTTCCAAAGGTGGGCGGCATCCGCCCCCTGTTCAGGGACGTCTACTCCTTGATCGAAACCGGGATGATGGGATGTCGACTCCTCCTTCCGTGGACGTCTCCTCGGAACTCGTCGCCTAATCCGGGTCTCCCTCATAGATTTAAAAATGTTCGTGAATCTCGTTCCCGGTGCCATGTCTCCATGGACACCGGTTAATTACGCTGCTTTCGCCCGGACGCTCCAAGGATTCTGGTTGGGGAAGCAACCTGCGGTGAGGAGACCGGATAGCTCTGGGTGTTGGGGGCGTGTCTTGACACTTCGGCTCTGCATGTCTGCCTTCCGTCCCTAATAGGGCTTCTCGAAGGTGTGGTGGCCTGAGGCATCCCACGCTGGGTGCGGGGAACTGCGTTACCTGAGGTTTTCCTCAGCCTCCCATGTTTAACACGGGGTATGCCGCGAGTTTAACGTCTAGCGGGGATGGCATCGGACTGATCAACACGAGGAGTGGATCAGATGACAGAACCCCTTGCGGGGAACCTCCGACGCTGGGGCCAGCACATGGGCGGCTTCCCGAGTGAAGTGGAGTGGAATGAAATGGCATGACCCCACCGGGATGTGGCGGCCCGGGTAAGGATCAGGATGGATGATGGAGTGAAGAGCTTGGACCTCGTAGAGGCTTCCTACGTACCACGCGTTAGCGCGGATCAAAGTCAGCGTAGTTCGGATATACAGTTTAACGTCATGCTGGACGATGGCAAGCCGACTCACAAGGAGGTCGAGGCTGCCGGGCGGAGGTTTGAACCGAACCACCTCGCATAGAGGGGGATGGTACGGCCGGGTGGATCACAGTTTCACGTCATGCTGGACGTTGGCAAGCCGACTCACTAGGAGGTCGAGGCCGCCGGCACGCACGAAGTGGGTGGATCGCAGTTTAACATCTTGCTGGACGATGGTGTTTGGGGCTTACACTCTAAGGAGGCCCATATGCGGAAAAGCTCAGTTGGAGAGGGACTTGGGCCGAAGATGATAGACACCTCGATCCCTGTCACGCCCTCTACTGGCTTCGGCAGTGGGGAAGCACAATGGAGATACACACGTGCAGTCTCCCACAAGGGCGGATTCATAGGTGAATCGACGCAAATGAGAACCCAGGAGGGGTCCACTGATGGATGAACTGACGTGAATACGACCGAGACGACCAGGTGGTGGGCTTGAACCTCAGAGAGGCTTCCTACGTACCCTGTTTAGAAGACAGGGATCAAAGTCCATGTAGTTCGTTCTGTCAGGACTTACGCACTGAGGCAGCCTGGATGCGGCAAAACTCAGTTGGAGAGGGACTTGGGCCAAAGGTGAGAGACACCTCGATCCCTGTCACGCCCTCTACGGGCTTCGGCAGTGGGGAAGAACAATGGAGATACACATGTGCAGTCCCCCACAAGAAACTAGGGGTTTGTAATACCCTACCCCCGTGTGCGAAGGCCACTCCAATCCCGACATCCCTGCAGAGACGAGCGGGTGGGGGCCACATCCAAACCCGGGGGGGACCCTGCGTGCGGGGCACGGGATCGGGCGATGCAGACGGTTTAACGTCTTGCCGGACGAAGTATAGTTTAACGTCGTGTGTTGAGGACGAAGCGGACGGTTTAACGTCTTGCCGGACGAAGTACAGTTTAACGTCGTGTGTTGAGGACGAAGATGCTTGGCTGTTTAACGTCTTGTCGTACGGACGAGGATGCGTGGCAGTTTAACGTCTTGCAGCGCGGACGTGGTGCAGTTTAGTGTTATGCAGGACGAATTATAGTTTAACGTCATTTTGGACGAATGCTGAATAGTTTAACGTCTTGTAGCTAGGACGAGGTACAGTTTAACGTCATGTTGGACGGATGCAGTTTAACGTCATGCGGGACGAATTACAGTTTAACGTCATGTTGGACGAATGCTGAACAGTTTAACGTCTTGTAGCTCGGAGGATGTGGTGCCGCCAATGGGTCCGTGTCACTTCGTGCGAACCTGGAGGGCCGCACGGGAGGACAACGCACGGTGCGAGCACCCGGGATGAAGATCATCAGGTGCCACGCAGGCGGGTACCCTCAAGGGGTCAAAGGGGGCGACCCTGGCGGTTTGCGCGCAAAAGAGGAGATTGGCGCGCAATACCGCGGGTCGGCGCGCAATTGGGCGGGCTGGCGCACAGTTGGGCCAACCCTTTGCGCGCGGGTGATTGAGATTGCGCGCACCGGGCTTCGGATAGCACGCGGGGGCAACGGCCCATTCCTTAACGAATGGCCACTTTAGCAAAAAAGGGGGTGCGCACAATCAGGCTGGATTGCGCGCACCCGGGGGGCAGTTGCGCGCAAGAGGCTTCTTTTGTGCGCGGAAGGCTTCGGGTCAGGGATTGGTCTAAGGGAAGAAGCCAAAGGGTTGCGCGCGAAGGCGAACCCCGAGGCCTGATTGCGCGAAATAAAGGAGTTACCTGAGGATCGACATTGCGCGCGGAGGGGGCTGGATTGCGCGCACGAGCGACCCTTCGAATTCTGGCAACCTTCAAAACGTCGGGGGTCGCCTTATATTTATAGGCAACCCCGGGCGCGGAATCCGGTTCGCGGGCGCACAATTTCCTTCGCGGGCGCGGAATCGGGGCCCGGAGCGCAAGGGAGTCGCGCGGGCCATGGGCGCGCAAAATTGCGCGCCGGCCCGGCGCATTGCGCGCATCCCTGGAGGCTTGCGCGCCGTACTTCAACTTTGCGTTCGGGCCTCCAAAATTCCGCACAAGCCCTCCGGGCCCTCCGGACCATGCTTCTGACTCCGAATATAACTTCGCTTTCCGCATCCGGGACTTCGTTTGAGGAGCAACGTACTTTTCCGGCGTCTACAGATATCATGCAATTATGGCAAAAAATAACCAAATGAATACACAAGATAAGGCATACATGATCACTAAATAAATATGGAAATATGGCATACATGTTTTAGTAATCATCCTACTTCATAAGATAATCACTAGATCATGATAAATAATAGAATTTTCCACAAGATATAATAAATGACAACTCTTTTAAAATTCGTATTTCATGGAAACGGATTACATAAAGAAAATACTTGTCATTAGTTAAGGCGTTAACCATGATATTGAACTTGCAACTAAACCATAACCTGATTAACCACTAATAAACACTACAGAAGTTTTAATATAAAATAATAAAGGGATACTTCTTGATGACATAAACCCATGAAATCTTAGTCCTTTAATTTAAAATAGGCCGAAGCACATTCTTTTAAAATATAAATTACATCGAGGATACATGTTATAATAACTTCTCTAATTAAGCAAGTTCATTGGTGTATACTAAAACTCATATAGGCTTGGAAAACACTAAAACCTTACATGTTTCAAAACATCAACTAAGTCCTAATAATTATACTTGAAAACAAGGTTTTAGAAATAAAACTTATAAATACATTTATACATAACCATATATACACAAGTGTATATATGGGTTTTTAAACAAAATAAACAAGGTCCATTAAAATTACTTAAGATTAAAACACCTGTAAACAATAACCATTTATTATATTGTCACCAAAACTATATAATATTTATTATTCATGTACCTCTATGAACATAAGTATATAAAAACTATGGTATTATTCTATAACAAAATTATGCTTAAATCCAAAACATAGTTCGCATATAAAATATTATTTAAGGGTTAGTATTCAAGTAATGAAAATCATAAATGATTGTATTGGAAAACATATATTTATAATTACATAATTATATATATATATATATATATATATATATATACAAAGTTTACAAAGAAGGATTTCCATATTAAAAGTAAATTTAAAACATTATTTATGAGTATATAATCCTTGTATAACATACTGAATTATTTTAAGACCTTTAAAATAGATTTGGGTTGGGAAAATATATATATACTTTGTAAAGACTCGTAAATTTCAAGGAAATTTTTTTCTTAATTTTCTTTGGAATTTTACAAGAGTGCAGTTTCTGAAGGCACCTGATTCCGAGGCCCGGTGTGCCCGGAATCATTTTCCAAAGTTTGGCTCGGGTACGTTTAGTGAACGGAAGAGTGGGTTTTTCTAACTTTTGAACCGATGCCCGAAATCGAATTCTGAAGGCACCGATGAAATCGCAGTGCCAGTATTTTCTTAGAAACACATCTTCCGGAGCTGTGTTTGCTCGGGTGTGGTTTTTAATTTTTGGGCTTAAAGTTTAGAAATAAAATAATTTGTTGGACAAACTTTATTTTATTTCACTTAAGCCACTTGAAGCCACATGAAAGCCACTTAAACTGAGTTAAAACGGATAGGGTGCTATCCAGAAATATCCTACCCCCTTGGTAGGATATTTGTGAGGTGGGGCCCGCACGAGCCCCGCCGTTTCTTTCCCCTAGTTAACGCACCCACAAAAACCTGTCATTATGAAAGTCAACTAACGCGTTTTCTTAAATCCTTAACGCACCATTTAATTGGGCAGTTTATTTCGTGAATTAAATGGGCGGTTTCTTTCGTTGAATTAATTCAACGAATTGATGGGTCGTTACTTACCTTTTTCGTTTGTTGGCGTAATAATAAAATAAGACCAACAAGACTTTTTGGAGGATTACTCATTGAGAGGTTTTGTCAGAGTTCTTGAGCCTTCATCCTCCTTCGCGAAGAATGCGAAGAACGCGAAGAACGCCAGCCTCCGACGAAGAATGCCAAACCCACGGAAATCGATGACGCGACGCTGTGTTCCGCGACACTGACGTTCCCTTCCTGAAACTTTCTTCTGCGACATCTCTTCCTCCGCAACGAAATCTTCGATCAGCTGTTTGAGGTAAGAGACTTCGGGATTCTCTTAAATCTCCCTTGTGTTTTTTTTAACAAAACATGGATTTAATTTTATATAATTAAATTAAATCTGTTGTTTCTTGGTCCGTTGAGTTCTCCGACTCAACGCCGTGTTCCGCGATGACGCGACGCCCTTCCGTGACGACGCGACGATCCCCTCCTTCCGTGACGAACAAATCCGTGAAGAACGTGCGTACGACGACGACTACGAGGTAGGGGTTGTTGTGAATAATTCCTTTTTCCCGTGATCGTTTCTTTTAAAAGTTAAGAACCCAGACAATAAGAACAATTTTAATCCATTAAAATTGTTGATTCATGTGTTGAATATATTTCTCCCGTTGTTTATCTCTAACGCGGAGGGTGCGGGCCAAACAAACACGGCCCGAAAACCCTCCGTCGTTCTTCGTTGTTGTGCGGATTTAACGGGCGACGATGGAACGTGCCGCAACGGAAGTTTGATGGTTCCCTCAGTTAAGAACGAGTCCCGGGAGGATCAGCGGTGCAGACGGGAATGGAATCGGACCACCGGAGCGACTCTGGTGGCCCGCGGAAGCCGCCGGTGGCACCCGCGCACCCGCGGCCGCGTGGGTCCGGCCCACTCGGATGCGGAAAAGCCGCGTCCTTTGATCCAGCACGGCCCCACGCGGGGGGCCGCTACACCTCCAGACCGCGGGGGCAGCACCCCGCGGCGCACGGCCGTTCGGACGCTCGGCCGAACCGAGCCAGGCCGGTTCGGCCGACCCAAGGGGGGGGGTCGGCCCGGGCCCGGACCCCCCGTCTTCGGACCATTTTCGGTAAAATGCCGGTAACTTGAGCCACGGGTCTCCAAACGACTCACCGTCAGTGGAAACACGATCCTTGGATCGAGACGGTCGTTTTGGTTTATCTCACTAAAGGTTTCGAAATACTTTGAGTTCGGCCGGGTTGGTTCGTACACAAAACCAACCGGGCCTTTGGAGCGGAAACGCTCATATATTGAGCTACGGACGTCCGATTGACGTGTCGTCGGCTCTGTTGAATTCCTCTAGGTGAGATGGATCTTTTGGCTCACTCCGCCCAAGGTTTGGACATAGGTGGAGTACGGTCAGGTTGGTTTTGCCTTAAAAACCAACCGGGCCCCTGGGATGAAAAAGCCAATAACTCTCAGACTGGGCGTCTGATTGATGCGTCGTCTGCGACGTTGAGTTCCTGTTGACGATACGGAACTTTTGGATTCATCAACTTCGGAAATTGTGTCAGTTGATGTATCAGCCTCTCGGCTCGTGGAGTGGACCCTCCCGAACGAGCTTGCTGTGTGCGGGAACCCAAGAGCTGGCTGCGACTGCTACTGCGACGACGACAGTGCAGAGATCCTCAGTGGACTGCGGCGACGGCTGTGCAGAGATCCTCAGTGGACTGCGGTGACGACTGTGCAGAGATCCTCAGTGGACTGCGACGACTATAGCACTCAGTGATCCTACGTGGATCAGTCCTACAGGTCCTGTGTGGGCCCGATCCTGTGTGGGTCAGATCCTGTGTGGGTCATCGCTCAGCGGTTCTGTGTGAGCCAGCGCCTACAGGTCCTGTGTGGGCCCGATCCTGTGTGGGTCTTTGCGGGGGTTAGTACCTATCGATCCTTTGTGGGTCCAACGACTTATATGGATCATTGATCATCTTTATCATCATCCGAAGAAGTATACATGTGTGAGCTAAATCCTGTGTTACTCTCCTTTGTGGATTGTGTTGAGCTATCCTGTGTGGATTTACTGTTTACTCTCCTTTGTGTATTGTGTTGAGCTATCCTGTGTGGATTTACTATTTACTCTCCTTTTTGGATTGTGTTGAGCTATACTATGTGGGTTTACGTTTTGCTTTCCTGTGTAGACTGGGTTGTGCTTGGGCCCGGACGTTGGAGCCGAACGGGAATTGATGACTTAGGTATATGTATGGGCATATACCTAAGCAGTGTTGGTTGTTACTTCGTGATTGTATCTTTCCTTTGTGGATTATCCTTGGTGGATTTCGGGAGACCTTCGGGGGTCTCGGGGTCCCTACTGAGTAGCTTATACTCACCCCTGCACGGGGTTTGCCCGCACTACGTTGTGTTGGTTGCAGATGACGGACAGCGCTGATCGTGGTGGAGGCGTGTGGAGCAGGAGAGTACCTAGAGGTGGACCACTGGGTGGGACGTACTCGGAGCGGTCAGGTGGACCCGAGGAGCAGTGGAGGCTATCTGTACCCACCCTTCAGGTGGGACTTCCAGAGGATGGCTCAACGCTGCGACTTTTATTTTCAGTTTCTGTTTTCCCCTTTTAGTTGTACGTTACAGTTGGGCTTGTATTTTCGGCCCCTTTTACTTTCAGCACATCTTGTTACAGTTTTTACTTAGTGTTTACTTTTCTGCTTTCTTACTCTGTGGTGCTTGTTTACTTTTCAAAGGCAATGCCTTCCATTTTGTTGGGATTTACACCTTGGTGCTAGTCGCCAGCCCCTGGCCTATGGAAGGCGGGCTTGGGGTAGTCATGGCACGGGCCCCGAGGACGGGTCATGACAAATTGGTATCAGAGGTGGTCGGTTCTACCGCAGACTCTGATCTTTATTCTATGTGAAGCAATAGTGTCTAGCGTATTGGGTGTGGTTATCAGTCCAGGGAGTCCAGTGTTGGTGCGGCGGCTGACGTATCCGTACACCAGGACCCTGACTTCTAATTTCCGACTTAATGCACAAAAACATTGATTTCATGTGTGTTTCAAGTTTTCTTTCTGATTACATGTGTCAGCTCACCAGGTATACTGTTCTGACCGTGGCGCACTTGTTTCCTTTTCAGGATGGCCCCACAATGGCAGCCAGCTAGGGTTCCGAGAGTAGAGCACGACGACAGCCCTCCGAGGGACGAGGCCTCGGTACAGGGCCCGTTGACAGTAGAGGCACTGACGGTACCTTTACCTGTCGAGCCCCCGATGCTTCCAGCACCGACCGCTGACGATGAACGTCGCCTCGGAGCTCTGTACGAGTTCCAGCGCTAGCGACCACCCAGGTTTTGTGGGGAGACAGTCCACCTGGAAGCCGAGGACTGGCTGGAGGCAGTCGTTCGAGTTTTCAGGCTAGTGAGGACACCAGCAGACCTCATGGTGATCCTCGCAGCGAGCCTACTGCACGCAGCAGCAGGACGATGGTGGAGCCTGATGCTCCAGATGCACGATGAGGCCTCCCTCATCTGGATGGACTTTGAGAGCCTCTTTCGCTCAGAGTTTTTCCTGTCCACCCTTCGTGCGGTGCGCATTCAGGAGCTTCTTCAGCTGCGGCAGGGCAGCTTGACGGTCGCCCAATACGCAGCAAGGTTCACTGATCTTTCTCGCTACTCGACCGACATGGTACGGGACCCCTTCTTCTGGGCCCGGACTTTCGAGTAGGGATTGAGACACGAGCCATCGCCACTGTCTCAGGTTCAGGTCCTTCTGCGAGAAGATGTACCTGAGACTCTGGTGGTCAGAAAATACTGTAAAGCGCTCTCCCATCAGATAGTGCCACCATGTCTTCAGAGCGAAGACCACTACTGCTAACTCCAGGTCATGGGTAGCGTAGTTCTACTCATGCGGACTCAACTGACGTGATCCATAGGCAATCACAGCCCGCTCCTGCATCAGGACACACCTGAGTCCGTCCCCTGACGCATCACAGTAGACTACGTATCCAACTTCCTCCTCAGGTAACCTCAAGATAGGTGCGCTGGTCAATCTCTGCCTAAGCTCCTGGAAGCCCTGCTGACAGGAGGCGGAGGCCACTAGAGTTCGAGGATGGCGACCACGTCTTCTTGCATGTCTCACCTCGATGTGGTTTGCGGAGATTTGGTCGAGGCGGCAAGTTGTCTCCACGCTTCATCGGACCTTTCCAGGTCCTCAGCAGGATTGGCGAGGTGCCTTATCACCTAGCTCTACCACCTCAGTTGCACCGGGTGCACGACGTCTTCCACGTATCTTAGCTGAGGAGAAACGTGCACGACCCGACACAAATCATGGACTATGGGGAGCTAGACGTGGATGATGGGGCGACTTTTGCGGAGGTCCCGGTGGAGATAGAGGATCGACAGGAGCAGGTCCTATGTGAGTGATTGATTCCTCTTGTGCGCATCAGATGGCAGCACGGGAACCTCCAGGAGAGCACTTGGGAGCGGGAGGCTCAGATGCGTGGTCAGTACCCACATTTGTTTCCCTAGTTTTTTATGTATCTTTACGGGGACGTAAAGACCTGAGGTGGGAGTAATGTAAAGACCCGTAAATTTCAAGGAAATTTTTTTCTTAATTTTCTTTGGAATTTTACAAGAGCGCAGTTTCTGACAACACCTGATTCCGAGGCCCGGTGTGCCCGGAATCATTTTCCGAAGTTTGGCTCATGTACGTTCAGTGAAAGGACGAGCGGGTTTTTCTAACTTTTGAACCGGTGCCCGGAATCGAATTCTGAAGGCACCGATGAAATCGCAGTGCTGGTATTTGCTTAGAAACACCTCTTCCGGAGTTGTATTTGCTCAGGTGTGGTTTTTAATTTTTGGGCTTAAAGTTTAAAAATAAAATAATTTGTTCGAAAAACTTTATTTTATTTCACTTAAGCCACTTGAAGCCACTTGAAAGCCACTTAAACTGAGTTAAAACAGATAGGGTGCTATCCAGAAATATCCTACCCCCTTGGTAGGATATTTGTGAGTTGGGGCCAGCACGAGCCCCACCGTTTCTTTCCGCTAAGTAACGCACCCGCCAAAACCCGTCATTATGAAAGACAACTAACGCGTTTTCTTAAATCCTTAATGCACCATTTAATTGGGTGGTTAATTTCATGAATTAAATGGGCGGTTTGTTTCGTTGAATTAATTCAATGAATTTATGGGTGGTTACTTACCTTTTTCGTTTTTTGGCGTAATAATAAAATAAGACCAACAAGACTTTTTGGGGGATTACTCGTTGAGAGGTTCTGTCAGAGTTCTTGAGCCTTCATCCTCCTTCGCGAAGAACGCGAAGAACGCGAAGAACGCAAGCCTTTGACAAAGAACGCCGAACCTGTGGAAATCGACAACGCGATGCCGTGTTCCGTGACACCGACGTTCCCTTCCTGAAACGTTCTTCTGTAACGTCTCTTCCTGTCACGAACCAACCCGGGTCGACCCTGAACCGGTCACCTGAGCCAGTCTGCGACATAGCCCGAGAGGCGTTCCCGATCCTCCTGGGCTGGCGACAAGCGCCAGGGCATCAACAGAGGCTATGGGAACGATTTCTCCCAATATAAATAAATAAGACAGCGAAAATAATACAGAGCAGCACAGAAAATATAAACCAAATAAAGTGACAAAACGGGAACAAACAGGAAACAAACTAACCAAACACGACGTCCGAACAACTCCGTGCGACCTCGCGGGTCGCTCTCCGACTCAACGATCAAGCGTCGCCCTAAGCGAGCGCATTCAAGCTATAGCCTGCACAAAAACTAAAAACAGAAAACAAATATTGGCGTGAGTATTAAAACTCAGTAGGGTAGCCCGATATCTATTCCCAATGCACTACCTTTAAAATAAAAGAACATCATTTCAAGTTTGAACTACATTTATTAAAGTATGTTTTTCTAAGCATTTTACTTAAAAACAAAGTACGAACCATTGCCCCTAGCCATTTCAAAATTCGTGTTCATTTCATTAGTGTCAATGACATTTCAGGAAAAGGGGAAAGTGTTGTTTAAATTTCCAAATTTGTACAAAGGGGATTAAACACTGTTATTTGAAAATAATTTTTAGAAACCTAATCAAAAGCAATTTACCATTTTCCAAAGAAAACAATACACCAGAATGCACAAAGTAAAACACACAGAAAGGGCAATGTAGGTATACATGTGAGCATCATAATCATTACTGCAAGCTACAAAAGCTGAATAGACATGGGTGAACCTAGGAGATCGAGAATAAACGAGAAGACACCAATACATGAGAAATTATCCTTATTGACATGTCACGATGAAATCAAAACGCACAATACGCTCGACCATCCACTCACGGGTAGGTCGAGGGCAAATCACATAGTAATAAACCCAATATATCCACCTACTATGGGCCACTGGTCAGTACCATAACCTACCAGTGCAACAATCATTCTTAGAATATTCTCTCAATATGCCAGATTCCCATGTCTCAAGTGTTAAAAAAAAGGGGTGAGCCAACCGACGCCAACCGAGCATCCAATCAGATATATCTATATATATAAAGAACAACAGGCATTCCCCGAGCCACTCCATGGGACAACCTCATGCCTTTAAACTACTCACGTACCTGGGAGATACTAAGCGCGGCCTCTCAAACAATCAATTACAACCAAGGCATGAGAGTCGTCCTAAGAGGGTTTTTATCAAAACATTTTTATCGCTTTCCATAAAGTGCCAAACGGGCATTTAATACATTTCACAAACACTACTCAAAGACAGGTACAACATCTTTATGAGACAAAACCCAGTTTAAAATCGTTTAAAGAATCCCCAAAACACTACGTCACAGGCTAACAATATTTTTTATAAACCAAACCAAACCATTTTCTTTTTCCAAATAATCTTTAAGAGCCAACCGGGCAATTTCTCAAATGAACCAAGGTATTTGTTCATGCTTCAAAAGAAATCATTTCTCATTAAACCAGAACTCTATTTTATATTCCGTGAATTATGTTCAAAAGCCAAACGGGAATTCTTTCATTATTGGGTGTCCGCTCATCAAAAGGATGTTTCATGTGTCGTGTATAAAATAAACGGCTCCTTTTGACATTAAATAACCATTTAAAAATTAACCACCTTATATTAAAAATTAATTATCATATATTATCTCATATTTATTATAATTAATAAAATGTTGATTTTGAACAATTAGGGTGCGCAAACAGCATGAAATAATATAACTTAAATTTTAAAAGCTGTGCAAAGGGGACCTACCTCAAGATCAAAGCGCGACGACAACACAACTCTGAAACCATGGCGCGATGACACAACGTGTGTCTGAAGCCACGTGATAAAGTCCGACACTCTCGAAACTGAAACGCGACAATGAAGGAACCTCGGAAACAAGGCGCGGCGGCGGCGCTCACTCAGAAACACCCTGCGCGGGTCCTAAAAGTCCTGAGCCATCAAATAACAACTCACCATCGATTAAAACCCACACGATGATGATAAAAATAATAGTAATAATAAAAGTAATAATAATAACAACAATAATAATAAAAGAAATAGTAAGAAGAATAACAAGATAATAATAGTAATAATAATAATAATAATAACAAAATAATAAAAGGAATAATAATAAAAAAAGAATAATAATAATAATAATAATAGTGAAAACAAAATAATAATACTAATAATAGTAATAATAATAATAACAACCATAATATGAATAATATGAATAATAATACTAATAATAAAAGTAAAATAACAATAATAATATTGATAATAACAATAATAATAATAAAAGTAAAATTAAAATTAAAACAAAACAAACCTTCAGGGGGGAGTGTGCTGGCCGCGACGTGCAGGGGAGAAGTAGGAAATGCAGGGTATCGCTCGGCTTGCACATGCGCAGAAAGGGGGGAAACGTCGAGTCGCCGGAAGCAGGGTTCACCGCGTGGAGAAGGAAGGGCCGGCGGGGATGGAGGGTCCCCTGCTTGCGCTGCACACCAGTGGGGAGAAAAAAACGGTGGGGAGAGAAGGGTGCAAGAGGCTAAAGGAGATCAGGAGGGGGGGCTAAGTGCGCCGGCTGCGCACTGAACAGGGGGCGAAGGGGGTTCTGTTTGCGCCGCACCTAAGGGAGGTGACGTGGTAGCCGGAAACGGGAGGGGTGCGCCGGCGGTGTGCTGAAGGAGGGCGCGAGGATGATGTCGTGTGAAGAAGGGAGGAAAAAGAGAAGCAGGGGGATCCACTGGAGGTGAGGCGGGGCAAGGTGTTGCTACTGCAAAGTTGCGGTTGGGAGGTCGGGCCTAGACCAGATAGCAAGGGAGGGGGGTGGCGGCGCGCTAGGAAGAGGAAGGATCGGGAAATGGGGGCTTCTGCAAACCCTACTAATATATATATATATATATAAGAATAAAATAAATAATTTAATAAATAAATAATGAAAATAATAATAATAATAATGTTTGTGATCAAAAACTTTAATAATAACAACAACAAAATGATAAAATGACAATTCCAATAACAAAAATTCTTAAATACGAAAATATAGTATTATTATTCATGACCCAATAATAATATCATTATAGTAAGTTATTTATTTAAATTATTTTTAACTTATTCAATTAATATTCATTTGGCCGATACAGATATCGTAATCATGCAGTATCCAGGCTAACTGCACAGCTTCAGCTAGCCGTGCGATGTGCTTGCACCGGCCTTGAATAATAATATATACCAAATCGCCTTTAAAAATAATTATAAAATTATCAACAAAAATGAAAAATTTAAATAATAGAATAAATAAAAAAGTTCACTCATTTTTGTTTTCTGATGGCAGGAGAACTGTTCCGTTGCATGGGCGAAGCCGCGCGGGGTTTCCAAAACGTGCTCCTCCCGGGTGCTCAACGACGTCGCGTCAAAAAGCGCACTTTTTAACAAAAACTCAAAAACCTAGTCCGATACTGAACACGAACCACAACAAAAATAATTTAAGCCAAAGAAATCATAAAATAAAATAAACGTGCGTGTCGGGGTGTGACAATTCTCCCCACCATAACGCTTTCCGCCCCCGGAAAGCCACCACACCAACCAACCGATCGATCAACACCTAAGGATTTCACAGAACACGATCCAACCTCTTATCTCAAGGATGTCACAACGACTACCAGCAGGACTGAACCTCATTGCCCAAAGTAAATCACCAACAGAGGGAAGGCCTGAACGGCTCCCCACCATAAAGGACTGACCTCTTAGCGGCCAACCAGAAAACTAATTTGGACCTGCATCAAGCCTTACCCGAGCTAGAAAGAGCACAATAAGAACATTTCAAACACTTACTCTCATCCGAAAGGGGTAGAAGCTTAAATGGATACTTAGCACAACTAAAAACCCTAACCCCATGGGCGGGGAGGGTGGGCCCAAGGATCAAATCACTAAAACTACGACGTATGACTACTCCCGACCCATCATTTCGGGATGGACACAAACCAGGGCCGCAACTGATTTACATCAGTGGCCCACGCAAAGTCACTGATCATCAACTTACATCCAAAAGGAACAATTCCCGGTGTTACATGAGGGATAAGTCCATCGCGCACTTTGCGACAAGAGAGAACTACAACGACAGAGAAACCAGAGCAACAACACCAAAACTATCTCACCACGATGATAGAGGCAAGACTTTCACAAGACTCTTTAAAATTTCCCCGGGGGGTTATTGACTACGCGTCGGCTTCACTCCGAGACCTTTTGGCTGGAGCTCTGATGGATGAAGCATCTCCTGCCTCGCAGTCAGGTTCTGATAATCCCAATGAGATACATACATCTTTTGATCTGACAGATTGAAGGAAAAGATTTTAAAATTAAAACACACCAGCATTGAAAGACGAGGTTCGTCAAAAGACCCATGAAGTTACCATACATTTCAAACCCAAAACAACACCCATACATAGGACACGATAATAGATCACTTACACAGAAAGGAAACTTACACTGGAAACTTTGAACAAGGACCCTACAACACATTACTTCTGAGAGCTTCCTCTGCGACGCTTCCTTGCTACGCCCTGACAAAATCGTCGCAAGTGACCCAGGCGTCCACATGCCTGGCAGGGCTTCGGAGTGCTTGGGCATGACGACTTCTTGTGACCCCGCTTGCCACACTGATAACACACAATAATCTCTCGCTCCGAAGAGGTTGATGAAAGATCCCAAGGCCTCTTGATTCCACGACCTACTCCATTCACATTCATTTTCTTACTCATCTATTTTCCAGAATCTTCACCACTGTTCTTAGGGATCGAAGGAGGGAGGACTACTTCGAGCACTCCTACCATCGCAGCTTCGACATGAAAGGCTTGTCTCGCCACATCAACAAAAGAAGTCAGGTTGGAATCTGAAACCTTCGACTGTAAATCAGGGCGGAGACCTGCCTCGAAGCGTCGAGCCTTCACGGGGTCATTTGTGGCATACTCTGAATCATAAGGTACTAAATCTACAAAGCGCTGGAAATATTCCAACACGGATCTGTAGCCCTGCTGCAGACAACACATCTCCATCCCCTTTCTCACCCTTTCTTCCTCAGAGAAATACTGACGAATGAACGAGGCCTTGAAAAACTCCCAAGTAATCTCTTGATGGAGCTTGTTCCGAGACACTGACTTCCACCACATCCACGGTGAACCTTCAAGCATGAAGGTCGCAAACTTGACCTTCAACGAATCGGGCAACTCAATGAGGCTAAAGTCCCTTTCAATATTCTGCATCCACTCCTCTACCACAGAAGTTTCTTCTTGACCATAAAAGAGAGGTGGATCGAGCTTCTGAAACTCAAGCATAAAATCATTAGGTTGATCAACCGCACTACGATCACCCATCAAAGCTTCAAAGGGATAACCACTGGACAAGGAAAAGTCAAAAACCTAATCAACGCCAACTCAACTAATGAATAACAACCTCAAAATCAAACACTACATAGGTGACAAGCTCAAAATCTGAGAAAACAAGTTATCATAACATCAAAAAATTTCTCTTTGAAAACATCTTTAATTTAGAACAAGCTTAGTGGTTTAAACCTTCGCCATTGGTATTCTTTAGAGCCTCACTCACATGCTTGTATCCGTGCCACCCAGGGAATCCATCCACCGTACCAGATATCCATCCACATTTCCAACATACCAAAATGCATGTGAGTACTCATCGGAACACCAAGGCCAAAACAAAGCAACTTCATTTTCCAAAAACAATTTATTCATACCACTTCTTTTGAAACAATCTGCAAATCAAACATGTTATTTCAAACAACCATTTTTTTTTTCAAAACCAACTTTTATGATTCAAACCACTTTCAAAAATCAAGGTAAACACAAAACAACTCAAACAGAGGACTAGTGTCAGTGGGTGACTTGACCATATGGTTGGCGGCCACATGCCAAACACGTCACTGACACAGAGAGCCTTCTTTGACCATGCCCCCATCTCCACATGGCTTGCCAGGCCATGCGGCTTAGGACTATTAGCCCAACTCCATTTGTCGTACCCCAATAGCAACACATTTTTCCATAAAAAAAACCCAAACAAACCAATTAAACTGGACTTCCCATGGAAACCTGAGGATCGGTACGGGAAAGAGTTCGCGACGCTCTTCTCGTACCTACCCCTCAAGTCCCGACAATCCTACTCCATCTACCTTGACATCCCAAATAACAAAGGGCGCTCTGAAAAGTGAGGTCGCTAAGAGATAACCTCCTCTGATACCATTTTGTCACGAACCAACCCGGGTCGACCCTGAACCGGTCACCTGAGCCAGTCCGCGACATGGCCCGAGAGGCGTTCCCGATCCTCCCGGGCTGGCGACAAGCGCCAGGGCATCAACAGAGGCTATGGGAAAGATTTCGCCCAATATAAATAAATAAGACAGCGAAAATAATACAGAGCAGCGTAGAAAAGATAAACCAAATAAAGTGACAAAACGGGAACAAACAGGAAACAAACTAACCAAACACGATGTCCGAACAACTCCGTGCGACCTTGCGGGTCGCTCTCCGACTCAATGATCAAGCGTCGCCCTAAGCGAGCGCATTCAAGCTATAGCCTGTACAAACACTAAAAACAGAAAACAACTATAGGCGTGAGTATTAAAACTCAGTAGGGTAGCCCGATATCTATTCCCAATGCACTACCTTTAAAATAAAAGAACATCATTTCAAGTTTTAACTACATTTATTAAAGTATGTTTTTCTAAGCATTTTACTTAAAAACAAAGTACAAACCATTGCCCCTAGCCATTTCAAAATTCGTGTTCATTTCATTAGTGTCAATGACATTTCAGGAAAAGGGGAAAGTGTTGTTTAAATTTTCAAATTTGTACAAAGGGGATTAAACACTGTTATTTGAAAATAATTTTTAGAAACCTAATCAAAAGCAATTTACCATTTTCCAAAGAAAACAATACACCAGAATGCACAAAGTAAAACACACAGCAAGGGCAATGTAGGTATACATGTGAGCATCATAATCATTACTGCAGGCTACAAAAGCTGAATAGACGTGGGTGAACCTAGGAGATCGAGAATAAACCAGAAGACACCAATACATGAGAAATCATCCTTATTGACATGTCACGATGAAATCAAAACGCACAATACGCTCGACCATCCACTCACGGGCAGGTCGAGGGCAAATCCCATAGTAATAAACCCAATATATCCACCTACAATGGGCCACTGGTCAGTACCATGACCTACCAGTGCAGCAATCATTCTTAGAATATTCTCTTAATATGCCAGATTCCCATGTCTCAAGTGTTAAAAAAAAGGGGTGAGCCAACCGACGCCAACCGAGCATCCAATCAGATATATCTATATATATAAAGAACAACAGGCATTCCCCAAGCCACTCCATGGGACAACCTCATGCCTTTAAACTACTCACGTACCTGGGAGCTACTAAGCGCGGCCTCCCAAATAATCAATTACAACCAAGGCATGAGAGTCGTCCTAAGAGGGTTTTTATCAAAACATTTTTATCGCTTTCCATAAAGTGCCAAACGGGCATTTAATACATTTCACAAACACTACTCAAAGACAGGTACAACTTCTTTATGATACAAAACCCAGTTTAAAATCGTTTAAAGAATCCACAAAACACTACGTTACAGGCTAACAATATTTTTTATAAACCAAACCAAACCATTTTCTTTTTCCAAATAATCTTTAAGAGCCAACCGGGAAATTTCTCAAATGAACCAAGGTATTTGTTCATGCTTCAAAAGAAATCATTTCTCATTAAACCAGAACTCTATTTTATATTCTGTGAATTATGTTCAAAAGCCAAACGGGCATTCTTTCATTATTGGGTGTCCGCTCGTCAAAAGGATGTTTCATGTGTCGTGTATAAAATAAACGGCTCCTTTTGACATTAAATAACCATTTAAAAATTAACCACCTAAAAATTAATTATCGTATATTATCTCATATTTATTACAATTAATAAAATGTTGATTTTGAACAATTAGGGTGCGCAAATAGCATGAAATAATATAACTTAAATTTTAAAAGCCGTGCAAAGGGGACCTACCTCAAGATCAAAGCGCGACGACAACACAACTCTGAAACCATGGCGCGATGACACAACGTGTGTCTGAAGCCACGTGATAAAGTCCGACACTCTCGAAACTGAAACGCAACAATGAAGGAACCTCGGAAACAAGGCGCGGCGGCGGCGCTCACTCAGAAACGCCCTGTGCGGGTCCTAAAAGTCCTGATCCATCAAATAACAACTCACCATCGATTAAAACCCACACGATGATGATAAAAATAATAGTAATAATAAAATAAATAATAATAACAACAATAATAATAAAAGCAATAATAAGAAGAATAACAAGATAATAATAGTAATAATAATAATAATAATAACAAAATAATAAAAGGAATAATAATAAAAAAAAGAATAATAATAATAATAGTGACAACAAAATAATAATACTAATAATAGTAATAATAATAATAAAAACCATAATAAGAATAATATGAATAATAATACTAATAATAAAAGTAAAATAACAATAATAATATTGATAATAAAAATAATAATAATAAAAGTAAAATTAAAATTAAAACAAAACAAACCTTCAGGGGGGAGTGTGTTGGCCGCGACGTGCAGGGGAGAAGTAGGAAATGCAGGGTATCGCTCGGCCTGCACATGCGCAGCAAGGGGGGAAAACGTCAAGTCGCCAGAAGCAGGGTTCACCGCGTGGAGAAGGAAGGGCTGGCGGGGAGGGAGGGTCCCCTGCTTGCGTTGCACACCAGTGGGGAGAAAAAAACGGTGGGGAGAGAAGGGTGCGAGAGGCTGAAGGAGAGCAGGAGGGGGGGCTAAGTGCGCCGGCTGCGCACTGAACAGGGGGCGAAGGGGGTTCTGTTTGCGCCGCACCTAAGGGAGGTCACGTGGTAGCCGGAAACGGTAGGGGTGCGCCGGCGGTGTGCTGAAGGAGGGCGCGAGGATGATGTCGTGTGAAGAAGGGAGAAAAAAGAGAAGCAGGGGATCCATTGGAGGTGAGGCGGGGCAAGGTGCTGCTACTGCAAAGTTGCGGTTGGGAGGTCGGGCCTGGACCAGATAGCAAGGGAGGGGGGTGGCGGCGTGCTAGGAAGAGGAAGGATCGGGAAATGGGGGCTTCTGCAAACCCTACTAATATATATATATATATATATATATAAGAATAATATAAATAATTTAATAAATAAATAATGAAAAGAATAATAATAATAATGTTGGTGATCAAAAACTTTAATAATAACAACAAAAAAATGATAAAATGACAATTCCAATAACAAAAATTCTTAAATAAAAAAATATAGTATTATTATTCATGACCCAATAATAATATCATTATAGTAAGTTATTTATTTAAATTATTTTTAACTTATTCAATTCATATTCATTTGGCCGATACAGATATCGTAATCATGCATTATCCGGGCTAACCGCACGGCTTCAGCTAGCCGTGCGGTGTGCTTGCACCGGCCTAGAATAATAATATATACCAAATCGCCTTTAAAAATAATTATAAAATTATCAACAAAAATGAAAAATTTAAATAACAGAATAAATCAAAAAGTTCACTCATTTTTGTTTTCTGATGGCAGGAGAACTGTTCCGTTGCATGGGCGAAGCCGCGCGGGGTTTCCAAAACGTGCTCCTCCCGGGTGCTCAACGACGTCGCGTCAAAAAGCGCACTTTTTAACAAAAACTCAAAAACCTAGTCCGATACTGAACACGAACCACAGAAAAAATAATTTAAGCCAAAGAAATCATAAAATAAAATAAACGTGCGTGTCGGGGTGTGACACTTCCTCTGCAACGAAATCTTCGATCAACTGTTTGAGGTAAGAGACTTCGGGATTATCTTGAATCTCCCTTGTATTTTTTTAACAAAACACGGATTTAATTTTATATAATTAAATTAAATCTATTGTTTCTTGGCCCGTTGAGTTCGCCGACTCAACTCTGTGTTCCGCGAAGACGCGACACCCTTCCACGACGATGCGAAGATCCCCTCCTTCCATGACGAACAAATCCGCGAAGAACGTGCGTACAACGATGACTACAAGGTAGGGGTTGTTGTGAATAATTTATTTTTCCCGTGATCGTTTATTTTAAAAGTGAAGAACCCGGACAATAAGAACAATTTTAATCCATTAAAATTGTTGATTCATGTGTTGAATATATTTATCCCGTTGTTTATCTCTAACGCGGAGGGTGCGGGCCAAACGAACATGGCCCGACAACCCTCTGTTGTTCTTCGTTGTTGTGCGGATTTGACGGGTGACGACGGAACGTGCCGCAACGGAAGTTTGATGGTTCCGCAGTGAAGAACGAGTCCCGGGAGGAGCAGTGGCGCAGACGGGAACGGGATCGGACCACCGGAGCGACTCTGGTGGCCCACGGAAGCCGTCGGCGGTGCGGGCCGCAGTGGCGGCGCCCGCGGACCCGCAGCTGCGCGGTTCCGATGCACTCAGACGCGGCAAAGCCGCGTCCTTTGATCCAGCGCGACCCCACGCGGGGGGCTGCGGCACCTCCAGACCGCGGGGGCAGTGCCCCGCGGCGCACGGTCGTTCGGCCGCTCGGCCGAACCGAGCCAAGCTGGTCCGACCGGCCGGGCCGCACCCTGGCCGGACCGGACCGGGTCGGGTCGACCCGGTTCGGCCGACCCAAGGGGGGGGGGGGGGTCGGGCAGGGTCGGCCCGGGCCCGGACCCCCGTCTTCGGACCATTTTCGGTCAAATGCACGTAACTTGAGCCACGTGTCTCCAAATGACTCTCCGTCAGCGGCAACGCGATCCTTGGATCGAGACGGTCGTTTTGGTATATCGTACTCAAGGTTTCGGAATACTTTGAGTTCAGCCGGGTTGGTTCGTACACGAAACAAACCGGGCCTTCGGATCGGAAACGCTCATATCTTGAGCTACGGACGTCCGATTGACGTGCCGTCGGCTTTGTTGAATTCCTCTAGGTGAGACGGATCTTTTGGCTCACTCCGACCGAGGTTTGGACGTAGGTGGAGTATGGTCGGGTTGGTTTTTCCTTAAAAACCAACCGGGCCCCTAGGACGAAAAATCCAATAACTCTCAGACCGGGCGTCCGATTGACGTGCCGTCTGCGACATTGAGTTCATGTTGACAATACAGAACTTTTGGATACATCAACTTCGGACTTCGTGTCAGTTGATGTATCATCCTCTCGGCTCGTGGAGCGGACCCTCCCGAACGAGCTTGCTGTGTGTGGGAACCCTAGAGCTGGCTGAGACTGCTACTGCGACGACGACCGTGCAGAGATCCTCAGTGGACTGCGGTGACGGCTGTGCAGAGATCCTCAGTGGACTGCGCCGATGACTTTGCAGAGGTCCTCAGTGGACTGCGACGACTACAGCACTCAGCGATCCTACGTGGATCAGTGCTACAGGTCCTGTGTGGGTCCGATCCTGTGTGGGTCAGTGCTCAGCGGTTCTGTGTGAGCCAGCACCTACAGGTCCTGTGTGGGCCCGATCCTGTGTGGGTCTTTGTGGGGGTTAGTACCTATCAATCCGTTGTGGGTCCAACGACTTAGATGGATCAGTGATCATCTTTATCGTCATCCGAAAAGTATACATGTGTGAGTTGAATCCTGTGTTACTCTCCTTTGTGGATTGTGTTGAGCTATCCTGTGTGGATTTACTGTTTACTCTCCTTTGTGGATTGTGTTGAGCTATCCTGTGTGGATTTACTGTTTACTCTCCTTTGTGGATTGTGTTGTGCTATCCTGTGTGGGTTTACGTTTTGCTTTCCTGTGTGGACTGGGTTGTGCTTGCGCATGGACATTGGAGCCGAACGGGAATTGATGACTTCGGTATATGTATGGGCATATACCTAAGCAGTGTCGGTTGTTACTTCGTGATTGTATCTTTCCTTTGTGGATTATCCTTGGTGGATTTTGGGAGACCTTCGGGAGTCTCGGGGTCCCTACTGAGTAGCTTATACTCACCCTTGTACGGGCTTTGCCCGCACTATGTTGTGTTCGTTGCAGACGACGGACAGCGCTGATCGTGGTGGAGGCGTGCGGAGCAGAAGAGTACCTGGAGGTGGACCACTGGGCGGGACGTACTCGGAGCGGTCAGGTGGACTCGAGGAGCAGTGGAGGCTATCTGTACCCACCCTTTAGGTGGGACTTCCAGAAGACGGCTCGATGCTGCGGCTTTTCTTTTCAGTTGCTATTTTCCCCTTTCAGTTGTACTTTATAGTTGGGCTTGTATTTCCGGCCCCTTTTACTTTCAGCACATCTTGTTACAGTTTTTACTTAGTGTTTACTTTTCCGCTTGCTTACTCTGTGGTGCTTGTTTGCTTTTCAAAGGCAATGCCTTCCCTTTTGTTGGGATTTACACCTTGGTGCTAGTCGCCAGCCCCTGGCCTATGGAAGGCGGGCTTGGGGTAGTCACGGCATGGGCCCTGAGGACGGGTCGTGACATACTTATACTTAAACACACGATTATAAACATGGTATAATTTGGGTTTTTATTAAAGAAAAAAAATCTTTCAAATTAGAATCCTATATATTATATACCCGCATGAATCTTAGTTAAAAATTACAATGACTCATTTGAAAATCATAAATAGAGAAGGAGAAGGACAACTCTAGTTCGGAGAAAAATCAATATATAAATATATATAGAATATCCGATTATACACAGTGTGTGTATAATCGGTTTTTCTTAATGGAAAAAATGGTTTAATCCCCTTAAATAAACGAAATCTCATATAAATATAAGGTTGAAAATAATTTATACCTTACCTGGATTTTCTGGAACCAAACATGAGACGATGTGGACTCAAGAAAGGTGGATTTAAAACAATGTAGTAATTGTGCAGATAGTGAAAGAAAACACAAGAAGACTGCTGATATTTATAACCTCTAAAACATAGAAGGATTATTGTTCAAGTTGTGAGCACAATGGAAAAATAAAAATAACTATGACTAAAAAAATATATTCACAGATCAACACTGTTTACCCAAGAACAAGGACAAAGAGTTGATGCAACGAGTCTTCTGTATACAAAAGAAAACATCCAAACCGTAAACATAATGCTGGAAGAAAAATAATTTATAAACTATTTTACAATTGAAAAAATGGTTTAAAATTTTTCAATGAAAACAGTTTGAAATGGAACCAAGACAAGATTTAAAAACACAAAATTAAAACCTAATGTGTAGATCCAAAGATCTAATACTTCCTAAGATTTTGACAAGGTGAAAACCCTAACTGTAGCTCTAGGACCTTCACCCGATGAACCCCTTCGGCCTTGACGACTGCTCGTGATGCACACGGCCTCGGACCACCTTTGACATGCTGCCATGGCAGCGCACACCTCGCCTTCCTGCGCTTAGCTCACACTTCCCTCCCTGCCGCATTCAACCAAGCCGAACCCCCTGCGGGATTTTCCCAACTCAAACCCTACCTGTGATTTCTTTTTCTATTTTATTAATATTCTAACATTATAAGTTATTATTATTTTATCCTTAATATCTCTTTATTTTACTCAACCTATGAGTACACCCCACAACCAATTTATCTTTCCATTTTATTTCAGTTGTTTTTTTTATTCTCATTCTCTACATTCAACCTGTGACTCTCCATCATTATTACCATTATAATACTTTTAGCATTATTATTATCATATATAATTACATCTTTAATGTTTTAAAAAAAGTCAAAGGTTAACTTATCTTAATAATACTTTAAAAAGTAAAGGTTTAATATAATAATCACTACATTTTTAAAAAGAAAAGACAATAATATTTTATTTATTAAATTTATAAACATATATTATCATTACATAATTTTTTTAAAACAAATACATATAAAATGTTTTTATTATTATTTATTTATTCATTTTATTAATATCTCAAAATGTTTAAACTATTTATAAAAAATATTTATACATATATATATATACACCATATTTCCATTTTTATATAAATATACATATATATAATTTGTTTTAATTTTATAAATAATTCAAATTACACTTTTTTTATTTAAAACATAAATATTTTATGCTTTTTTAATAATATAACCATTATATGTATTTATAATTTATAAAATTTATATATAAAAAATATTAATATATCTCATATATTAAAAAATAATAATAATTTTAAATGACATGTATAATAAAATAATAACTTTATAATAATATTAGTTTTATTAATAATTTTATAACAAATTAATCTAAACATAATTTTATAATGGTAATAATTCAAAACTAATATTTTGATTCATATCATTATCAACATAATTAAAATAATTTTATATTTTAATAAAACAATAAAACACATCGCTTATTATTATTACTAAATATATTTAATTAATTTTAACACGTCGTTGAGTACTTAATTATTATTTAGTTAAAACATCATAAGTCTAATGGCTATAAATATATTCGTTGGGTTTCCATCGGTTACTTGAGGTAACAGTCAGATTGGTGTCATATAAAACCGTGTCTCTGGGTGTCTTAAAACTCAAGTTGATTGAAGAAAAAAATGGTTCGTGTTATACCTTTGGTACTTATTGTGGCTGTAGTGGCTTTGTCCATTATTATGTTCATTATGATGGATACTAAGGACCCCTATCTTCTTCTTATGGTTATCGTTGTTTTGAGTGGCCTCCCTGTAATCTTGATAGGGTTTTTAATTGGTATATTTGTTTAGATTGATTCCCTTTTCAATCTCTGATTATTGTAAGCACTATGGTGTTCCAATTTGAATAAAGAACCTTATGTCCATTTTGTGTGTTTTTTCCATTCCACTTCATAAGAGATAAGTTTTGTTCGGATAAAAACATATAAATTACCAGTACAAGAAGCACAAGTTCTTGGGATGTCACAAGTTTTTCTAGTAAAAACCCAATAATTATTTGAGAATATAAATACATAGGGGGATATATGTGAGAAAATAAAAAAAAAGTCATATATACATTATCTAATAAAAAAACATAGTTGGTATGTTGATCTGATAAATAAATTTATTTAAATATATCAATGAGAAGAATCAAAAAATATCCATTACAATATTAATATCCACATACTCATATTTTGAGGTAATCCATTCCCTTAAAGTCCAACCTTACTTTAGCTAATCGGTTTTATCAAAATAATTTATACTAAATGTGAATCCAACAACGGTTGATTCATTTCTAATACTAAAATTATATAAGGTGAAATTAATAGTTATTTCATTCTATTTAAACCCTCTAATTACCTTATTGTAAGCGGTATAATGTATAATATTCTTGGTGATATTCTATACAATAAGAATCTTCAAAATTATCATGTAAGAGTAGAGAGCTTGTTAGTGTTGAATTTTTTTTTTATTATTCTAATAATTAAAATACCTCACAGTTTCATAATTTGATAATTACAATTTCTCATAGCATTATTTAATCATGGGTTATATTTTATTGATTTATCATATTTTCTTTAAAGTTATTATGAAGTTTTTGTAATTATGTTGTTATACAGTTTTGAGTTTGATCTTAATGATATTTTTTCCAAGTGTCTAAATGACTATTCTAATACTTAATGTTTAATTTTATAAATAGTATTATTACTCTTCTAAAATTACCTTTATAAATCAATTTACTCTTCTAATGATGCTTCTCTAACATGTTTTTATCTTCCAGAATGTTTTACACTTCTAGAATAAATTTTCTCTTTTTAAAATTGTACTCATCCATAGATTTTAAATTTACTATACTTAAATATTACTCTTACATTAAATATGTTAACATGAGATACATTTATCTGAAATATACTTACAATAAAATTTAACTCATAAGTAAATTGACTCACTTGTGATTTTACAATAATTATTTTTTTCTTATGAGTATTTTGTTTCATGTGAGTTTTCTATTTCAAATAGTTTTTCTATTTCATATGATTTTTCAATATCATATGATTATTATTATCATAAATAGTCTCTTTCCTATGAAATTTCACTATTCTATGAAACTAAACTAATTTTTATACTCTTTATTTCAATGGTTTATATATTTTTTATTTTTAGTGTGTATTATGATTTATTATAACTATTTTATAATTTTTTAGATCATATAAAATATCTAATAAGGATATTCAATTTATATGTGTGTGTTTGGTTTGTTTCTTGTATTTTTTTTACCACATATATTTTTGTGATATTTGTTTTAAGATCAATGAGCTTATCAAAATATTAAAACCCATATAGACAAGATCATGGAGATTTTCAACTAACCATTGGATAAATTTATAATTAATTCTAATCAAGATAACTCATCTAAAACACCTTATTTTTATAGAAGAGATATGAATCCCTGACGTTATTCTACTTTAATTATAGTTCTATTATGAATATTAAAAAGGATCTTCAATGTGAAATAATATTGTTTAAGTGAACAATATTTAACAAAATAATGTTCTTAAATTCTTTTTTTCATTATATATTTTCTTTTATTATTTTCTTTTTTCTGATTTGTCTATCGATTTGTACTTTATCCTTACAAAATTAGGTTTGTGTTTTTCATTATACCTTTACTAAAAAAGGTATAACTATCAAGTTATAAGTCTCATAAAAATTTAGGGTTGTTTTATATTGTTCCTTGATCTATAGAAATTCAGTATTCGTTTTGGGTTATGCATCTAGGTGGGAAAAAATTTGGGGTCTATAAAAGGTTACCACATTCTTCCAAAAGTGAGGTTTTATTTAGTGGGTTTCATTTTTCACTATGAGAATAGTGGAGTGAAGATTATATATAGTATCACATTAATTCAAAAATTATATGAAAATATTTTTTTCTTATTTTAATTTTTTTATTTTATATCTTCTTCTCTTCATTGAATTATTTGTTCTTTTACATTTATTTTACAAGTATTCGTATTTTCTTATATTGTTACTCTACTATTGAACATAATTTTATTAGTTTGTTTAAATTTTTTAGAAGTTTTATTCACCACCACCACCCATCCCCCTTATATACATATTAAATATATCACATTGGTTTAATAATTGGTATCAAATCTTTTTACCTTTAGATCACTAGTTTTTTATTTCCTTATATTGTGAGGACAAACTCCGAGGATTAAATTTCTAAGGAAAATTTTTTATGAGAATTCAGAAGTAAACTCTAAGGATTATTAGATTCCTTAAAAAACTCTATACTTTTATGGAAGTGATTACGGACACTATAAGATAAGGATGTAATCATGGATTAAACATTTGAGTATTGATCATTTGATGAAAAATTTTAAACTATTCAAACCACCGGATATTGATCCAAATACTCTTACATGCAGATATTTGTTAAAATAAATTTTAAACTAAAAATTGATTAATATATTATATTTTTCTATTATTAATTATTTTTTTACCAAATTATCATGTTGTACGAATAATCGATTTATTTAGAGGATATTACAAGTAACAAACTATGGTACAGACAAGTTGAAGAGAAAAAAATTAGGGAACTACCTAGAGAATATCAAGACTTTAATCTGGGTGAATATGATGTTAGGATTTTGAAGCCTCTTCAATTCATCAGAATCAGTTCTCTAGAATTTCAGGGTTTAATTCATCATAAGTTTTCAGTGGAGGTAAATAATTCAACTTAATGGAGGGCCTATAAGGATGATGTTTCGATGATTTCAGCATAAGGTGAATCTCATATAGTGGTAAGTTGTCCATGAGGTTGTAATGTATTGATTCTACTATAAGTATCCAGTTATTCCAATGATTTATATATAATTTCATTAGTTAATTTTTAAAATAGAGAGTGTTAGGTAATATTAGGGAGTTTATGGAACTGGTTGATGAGACAAAACCCACTAAAATATGGGGTGGTACAACTGGATGATGTGGAACTTGATTTATAATGTGATTAATCAATTAGAGAAATCTATAAAGATATAAATTCATAGTTGTAATAATTTTACTACTAGAGAAAAAAAATACTTTCAATGTTCTTCCTTGGATTTTGGATGAAAATCTAAATTATGTAAAACCAAAGTGTTTTTTACTTTTTCATTTCATTGCTTCTTTTCCTATATGTATGTATGTCTGCCAAAAAAGACTTGTTCATATTTATTTAGGGTGTTTTCAAAATCCTATAATCTGAATCGTTTAGTATAAGATGTTTTAATATTCATTATATGTGAATTCTGGAAGATATTTACTTTCAGTGGTGGTGACAACTTACTTTTAGCAGTTTAACATCTAGTAAAATCATGGTTTGTTCTGGGTTTATACTTTCGAAAAGGTTTTATCAAATATTTTATTCACAATAAGGTACTATACTTAGTATAATTCAATTATTTTAATTTCAGTTCATTACATTAATTTATTAGATTTAGTGGGAGTTACTACATTAATAAAGTTTCATTAGAGGATGGATTTATTTGGTTCGATATGTTTAATAGAGTAGATTTAAGATTTTGGGGGATAAAAATGGAATATTATCTCATCCAAAAGGACTTGGATCTTATTCTAACTATAATAAAACCATAAAAGATATAGAAAGTTGAATGGAAATGAATGGATTATAAGGAACTCAGAATTGTGATAATTATATTGGAAATAAATATTTCTTTGAACATTTGAGAGAAGAAAACTACTATTGGTTTTATGGATTCTATGATAGATATATAAGAAAATAGACACCTTTAAACAAGGTGATTATTTCATCATGATATTTTTGTAAGTAATACTAATTAAAAACCATTTTAATGAGTTTAGAATTATATAGATTCATCTTGATTTAGTGAAAGTCAATTTTATGGATGATACCAAGATATTTCATATATTTTACTCACTAGTAGATAGTTGGGAGAATATGGTCATTATTTTCAATAATTCTGTCAAAAAATAAAATGTAATCTTTGAAAATGTCAATAATCCAATCTTAAAGGTAGAACTCATGAATAGGGAATTCTATGAACCTACTAGAAATGAATTAAATATAGAGTGTTAAGGATGGTCACCCAATTATAAAATGATTTGAAATAAAAAAATAATAATTCTAGATGTGAGATTGGATGTAAGTATAGTGAAACCATCCCCAGATATTCTTATTGGTACTATGGTAAGAGGTATTATCTCAATAAATCTTGTAAGGATCCAAAATAAAACACTGAAAATTAGTTTCTAGGAGTTATAGTTCTTTGATTTGTATAGAAAATATAGAAATTAAATTAACTTTTCATGATCTAATAGATTCATGGGTTATTGACTTTGGAGCACCATTCTATTTAACATTAGAGTAAGGGTGCATGAATAATTATGTATCCAAAAGATTCAGAATTTTTAAATGTATAGATGTTGAGGATATTGATTTTAATGGTAAGGGTGGCATTAATATTCATATGTTAAATTGTTTTATGATAATGTTTATGGAATTTCATCATATCCCTAGCCAATGGAAAAATATATTTTCTATGGGATAGCTAAATGAGGAGGGAAATGGTAAAGAAATCTAATCGTGTTTTAAAATTCACTTGAGGATCAATGGTTTTCCATAAAAATATTTTTTCTTATTTGTAAGAACCACTCTATGTTTATGTGGTAACTAGTGTCTTGTAAAAAAATAATTCCAAACAAGTAGATGCCAGACCACTAATAAAACAAGTCACCACCCAAACAGATAAAAAAATAAAAAGGCACAAATTAAAAATACAAAAAAAACCATGAACATACATATAACCAGTAGACAAAACGTAAAAAAATTGAATTAAACTAAAATACATGAAACCAAAAGACACAAAATCAAAATACAAAGATGAATTCCATGAACCATTACACAACTAGTAGATATAAATTCCATGTGTTAAAGATTGAGTATACCTGGATACACCCTATTCACCTCAAAACACATACTAGGAATTTGATTCATAACCCACAAGGCGAGTCATTTCTATCGTATTTTTTCATCATCATAAATCTATCATTACATTTTCATAACCAAAATACATCAGTACCACTTTACTGAATCATGTTTATTGGAAAATTGTAACACACGAATAGAAACACCAAAAACATTTAATTTTCTAAAATTGGATAAAATTCCATAGGAACATCCTCACTAAAGAACTATAACCTCTTCAAATAATTGGCACCACACCTTCATTAGTATGATCTAATAAATTATAATAGAACAAACTCATTAATGGTGAAGGCCACTCAAAACAACACATCCATAAGAACATTAACAACCAAAAAACGTAAAAAATACCTACAATAATCCAAGCTTCCTAGGACACTAGTGATGGCCCATACCTCACCTCCCAAAACACCTAGAAAAACTAGTGCATCATACCAATATGGGGTCATGTAATTTTTAGTTGTGAAGTAATATAAGAATAAAAAATAATGATAGATTTAATAGAGAGACACAACCTTGTAATAAAATTCAATGAATTCCATCAATAGGCTCAGAGGATAACCACCTAACCATATCAATCCATTTTAATAACCCTATATCTAGACAAAATATTGGTTTTATAATGGTGTTAAGGACATAAAGGGTATATGGGGTGAGTTTAATCCCTAAAAGTTAAGAAGCTAATCGAAATCAGTAAAATCATGCAATTAAAAAATAAAAACATCGTTGAAGTGAGAATCAAAAAAGGGACTATCGAGTAACACTTGTTAAGATAGATAGATACATTTAGGATGAGGGAGTGATACTAGAGAGGTAGTTTGTAAGTCTCCCCCTCTAATCCACCGCAAAAGAAAACCAGTGTGAGAGAGACTAGAGTGATTTTCACACATAGGCCCTAAATAATCAAAGTGTTGACCCTGTTTTCTATAGAATTTATATTAATCATTTAGAATTAATATATATGGTGAGGGGAGGTAAGGATGGTACCTTGTATATGACAAAACTTTCATATGGTCATTCGATAGTCTGATGTACAACTATTGTAATTACAGAGTTTTGGAACATTCATCTTGATCATCTTAATGAGAAGAACATATAATATTTATCAATAAAGGGTGTACTAAAGATTCATCATACCAACATCCAAACCCATGAGAGTTACAAAACTGGTAAATAAAGGAATGTTTCATTTGACTTGAATGGAAATAAGCCTCATGGATTGAATTATGTACTTGTTCATTATGATATTTTGGGACTGGCCCCAAATTAATTTTACATAAGTTCCTTGAAACAACAGATGAAAATAAACTATGTTATAATTAAAATATGTTATTTCTAACATATGTTTTTAATAAATTGGTATAAATTGAAGTAAAAATATTATAAAATAAATGGATGAATTGGAATAAATTTAATAATGTAGTAAAATTATTCCTTATTAAGACCATTTATTTGAGTATGTAAGGGAGATACTTTATCTATATTTTTCCCTCGATCAAGCCCTAGTCAAACAACAACAATTGTGGATAAAATGAATGTTTTTTAGAAAAAATTAAAACTCATTAGTATCATGATAAGATCCATGTAATATGAATCTCCACATGTGACAAATAATGGTTCCTATCTTATCCTATGGTCTTTTTTAGAGACTTTGATGGGTTCTGTAAGTAGAAATTACAATGATATAAATTTTTATTTATCAATGAAAACAATAATTTATATTTAACAAGAGTT